>CM076575.1:223777516-224169495 GCA_034641835.2 Pinus albicaulis
TGTATTGTTTCAATGAGTGTCATGGTTGGGTGTGGTAAAAGAATGCGTAGCTCTGGCCAAGGGTGAATAGGGACTACTACCAGGTGAGAAATGTAAATGGATGGGTGGAAGTGCTCTCCTAAAAAATATTTGTACACTTTCCAAAATAATATAGAATTGTTTTGGATGTATAAGCACGGAGACGTGTGCCCCTATAAACATGAAATAATCTGTCACTTTCATGTGAGGAGTGTACTTTGCTGAGGGTGGGGGCCCCATTGGTTGGTCTCGGTGCGAAGGTGATGAAGTGGATGAAAAATGTCGCGGATGGGCTATGCTGATGGGGGTGTGATAGGCCAAGTGTGAGACACGGTGGTACGTTTTTTGATATGCATGTGAGAATGGTAGCCCAAGTGTTAGTCATTAGTATTTTTCACTATTGGTAGATGACTATATATTGGGTCTAGATTTCTAAAAACAAAATTCTTTGAAAATTGTGAGTTTTAGAAATCTCACTGCCTTCATTATCCTTATAGAAAATTTTTCACTATTCTATTAACCTTGCCATTTCATGGTCACCTTTCCACTCCTAAAATACTCCTTAATGGCTTGTGCCTCTCATCTCCATCCTTCTTTCCTACCTATGACCTCATTACTCTATTTTTCCCTTGCCCATCACTCCACTTTCCATATAGAGTTACCTATAGCCTAACTCATTCCCATTGTCCCCAAGTTCCTTAAGCATTGATGGTCTCAAAACTATCTCTGTAGGCTCTTTAGATAAATTAATTCCTTAAGCATTGATGGTCTCAAAACTATCTCTGTAGGCTCTTTAGATAAATTAATTACATTAGATTTTGGATCTTCAATATAGCACTTTGACAAATACTCTGTTTTTCACTTGAAGCCTCCAAGCCAATTTTTAGGTAAAGATCATGGTCAAAGGACCCTCCCACTAGGTCATTAGTGTTTCACAGATTGTAAGGTCATCATTGATGTTTCAAACACTATTTTTATTATGCTATAATCTGATTCAGATGTAATAGAAGGTCAGTACATGATTATTCAAGGAAGACCTGAAAGTTTCCAAAGAAGATTAACCTATCAGCTCAAAGTCTGCAAGAGGTAAAGGTTAAGATTTTAACACTTCTGTAGGGGTGTTAAGAGGTTCATCAGTAGAAGGTTTTGGTAACAAGGGTGGTCTACTCTTAAACGAAGACAACCTACAGTAGAAAAAAGGGAACCACTTAGTCTTGATGAAAACTAGGTTTTTGAGCTTAATGTACGAAGTAGAGTGCCAAACATTGATCAAATGCAGAATGACCATGGAGAAGGTACAACAAAAACCAAACATGAAGAAAATTATTTCAGATATTATTGATGAAATAAGGAAAATGGTGAGGTGAACTGGATAGAAATGAATGAACTTGAAAGGGCTATAGAGAACTTAGAAGAAAAAACTGAGGATTGTCTTAAAGCACTCCAAACATCCAAGGTCTTGGGAAAATGGCCATTCAAGGTGAATGATAGTGTTAAACTCCATGATGACTGCAAAGAAAGGATTGTGAAGGTGTTGTTATGTGAAATCATCCCAAATTTTTCCAAGGTGAATGTGTCATGCCTCAAAAGAAAAGTTATAGAGGATATTAATAAGAAAGGTAAATTTAAGGTTTTCAGTCACCTTCCAAGCAAAATATGATTTGAGTTTCAAGGTGAGAAAAAAAGAGGTGTTGAAGATGCTACCTTGTGTTTGAGTCTCAAATATGTCAAAACTGAATTTATCATGCTTCAAGGAGTAAGAGAAATCCAGGTCAGTGTTTTCAGTCACCTGTAATCAAAAGTGTCAAAGGAAATAAAAACATGGTTAGAAACTCCATGGTGCAGACAGAAGAAGGTTTTGAAAGTGTTGAAATGAGAAAACCTCTCAAAGATGTTTAATAATCTTTCCATGAATAAATCAGAAAAAGAGATGTGTTGAGCTCCAAGGTGGAAGTAAAAAAGGATTTTGAGGCTGCTGCTACGACAAAAGGAATACAATTTTCCTAACTACCAACCAAGGTGAGAAAGACAAGTTAAAAATTGCAATGGAAGCCACAGAAAGTTTTGAAGGTGCCATCATGACTAATATAACTCCAAGGATGTCAAAATGAGTAAATTATGCCTCAAGAAGCAAAATTTAGAGCCAAGTTAGTGTTTTCAGGCACCTGCATGCAAAAAATCAAAGGAATATCAGTGAAAGTGAAAAAAGACTTAAAACATTAGCAAATGGGTTATCAAAGATAAATTAAACCATTTACCTATAAAGGGTCATCTAACACTTCAAAATTTCATTGTTGCCTTGTGAAAATCATCAGAGCATTCAGGAGCGAAAAATTTGGGAGCTTCAAGTCAAACTTGGACCAATTTTTGTGGCACTGTGCCCTCAGAATGACAATGTGCGCCTGGAGTAGGGCACTACTCCCCTAGTATTTTTTTCCCGTGTATTTTCTTAAGGTGTTGCATGCCTAGAAGTGGGTGTTGTGCGCTTAGCAGAGCGCTGCGCTCTTGCCTGATAGGCCCAGTGAGGAAGAGTTTGGCATTGCGCGCTTAGGTTTGGCGATGCTTGCCTCGGGCTGGCACTGTGCGCCTAGCATAGGCGTTGCGCCCTTGGCCAGGAGGGCCTCCTGCACCCTGAAAACACTCAAACCATTTTAGAAA
Organism: Pinus albicaulis; assembly: GCA_034641835.2. Taxonomy (NCBI): domain Eukaryota; kingdom Viridiplantae; phylum Streptophyta; class Pinopsida; order Pinales; family Pinaceae; genus Pinus; species Pinus albicaulis. Next base: position 223,780,193 of record CM076575.1, read on the forward strand.
CCCTCCAAGTCTCTACCAGAGGTCCTCCTATCATATAAAGAGGTAAGTTGATGTCATACACTCATCCTCAAAGAATTTTGATGGTTTGAAATTAAAGGAAATTGAAGACCTAATAACAAACCCTAGATTTGAACTTAAAACCAATGTTTAACCTTTCTTCATCTGCTTATAAAGAGATTCAGTGACAAACAGAGGGTTACATTGTTGTAGGTTTCCCATTTACCTGAGCTATCCCTAAACTCCATTTCCCTCATAAGCTCTGTCTCTTACACTGCAAATAGATTGACCTTACATTTCCCTTTTTCATTTCAAATTGACATAAGTGCAAGGTGTGTCAAAGAAGAGTTTTTAAAAATTAGCAGAGGGTTGTCATTAAGTTTAGCCTCTTATTCAGCCTGACATACTTACACCCTCACTCATTCATCTCATTCACTTACAGAGCTGCCTTTTCATCGCCATTCCATTACCATCTTCCATATCAATTTCGTACGTTGTGCTATGATTGCAAAGGCAGAGTGGTCAAAATGTCAGAAAGAGAGGACGTTGGTAGTGGAGGAGAAGGCCAAATGCCAAGGAGGTAGGGGCACAAGGGTGGAAAGATCAACAAGTTTGAACCACTCAACACAATAAAGCTAATGGCATCTCCCTTAATTTTTTCCTGCTTCCAACATGTAGGATGCTTAGATTTTTGTGAAAGGGTACAGTAGGTGCAAAACCACCCTGAGCTAACCAGGCTTTTCATAATTAACTTGCATGAGAAACAAGTTAACCTTGAAAGAGTAACCTTTGAGCTGTCTGCTAATTCTATTGCTAGTGCCACATTCATACCTAGTGTAGGGGAGAAATGGTTCAAGCAGGTCAATCTTGACATGAACTACTATGAGCCATTTTTAAAACTTAGGTACAAATACCACTGCAAATCCATCTTTCCTTTCTCACATTTGCTGGAGAGACATGCACCTATGATGAGGATCATTATGAAGTATTTTACATGTGAGGAAAGGTTCTCCCAACTTTACTCCTATCACATTAGGTTGCTTATGAACTTTACTAGGGTTATTATGTTGCACCTACCCTATTACCTCTACAGAAGCATTGAAAAAATGTCATATATTGTACAAAAGAGAGACTATCCCCAGCAGATGCAAAGCCTCTTTCACCACTCTCTTATTAATATGGTTGTTATGCATCAATTGCAGTAGAAGGGCATTCCATGGGAGGTTTTCATTACCCATAAGGTGTTCACCAATCCACAAGGCTAACAGCAGCAAGATGTGCCTTCATCTTCTTAGCCTACCATTCCTCCTTCACCATCACACCCCACTACACATCCATCACCATCTACTCACATTCCTTCACCTAAGGATAATGACCCTCCTTCACCACTTTCTCAAAATCCCTCACCTTCACCTCATGACACTAGTGCATCTAACAAAGAGGGAGATGACAATGAAAAATCAGACAGTGAGGGCAGTGAGGAAAAGAGCCATGAAGAAAGCAGCAAGGAAAATGGCAATGATATCAGTGAGTTTTCAGATGACAACAATGATGGAAATAGAAATATGGAACTAAGATAAGTAACATTGAACCCCTTCCTTTGACCTACCAAAGAGGAAATATTCATGTGTTTGTTTCCCTTAAGAGGCAAGGGGCCATGCCTTCTACATCAACCAAGAATCTGGATAAAGGTAAGGAAAAGCTCATGGATGAAGAAGAATAAGACCAGCATGAGAAAGAAAAATAATTTGAACTCATTCATGTTGACAGTGATGATGAAAATGAGGCAAGAATCTCAATCATGTTGCTCAAAAGAAATGATGCCCAAATCAAAGATTTTCAAGCCAATATAGGCAGGGCTAAGAATGTGATTCACTATTATGAGGTTGAAAACAAGAAGCTGGAGGCACAGAAGGAAATCTATGAGATCATGGCTATCAGAGCTCAGAAAGAGGCTACAAAGGCCAAGGCTAAGCTAGATGAGGCCTTAGATATATATGGGAACACTGATGATGAGGAAGAACAGCTTCCTAGGAGGAAGCCAAGGACAATTGGCTTAAAGAAGGCCTTAGCCAAGGAGAGAGAGCAAGAGGCAGCCTTGGTTGAGAAGCTCACTCCAAGTGAGTGGCTTGCCATGGAGATTGACTATGATTGGGAACCTTGGATTGAGAGGGAAAACATACACTTGGAGGGTCAGTTGGAGAATACCAAGAGGAACCTTGACCTCCAAAAGAAGATGGCAAGGCATTATGCCTTAAGAAACAAAATTGCAAGGGCCAAGCTCAAAAGAGCCCTTGCAAAGATTCAAGCCCTCAAAGGAGAAAAGGGAAAATAAAACCTTGAAATCCTTGTTGATTCATCCCTACAGGCATCCCAAACATAATCAACAAGGAAAATCCAAATTTTGGCATCTTTTTGTAAATTTTGTTTTTTAACTGTTTTTTAAGGGCCAAAGGCACAGCGCCACTGGCGTTGCGCTATTTTTTGGTGCACTGTTTTGAGGAATGGTTTGATTTAAGTTCATCAACTCAATTACATAATCAAAAAAAAATTAGCTCATTTGGAGCAGAACTCGTACTCCAAAAGTGCCAAAAACACCCAAAAAATCACCTTTCTGCCCTATTTTCAGAACTGGCTTGCGCCCTGAGAAGTCTTGGGAGATTGAGTTTTTGAGAACGTAAATGAAGTCCAATTAGAAAAATAAAGGCCTTTTTGGTAATTATACTGGACAAGATTTCCAATGAGCTATCATGGATCTCATTTGGACACCTGGAAGGCCTCCAAATCTTGGTCACAATACAGGCAATTTTTCCGATGCAGGCGCTGCGCCCTTGGACCTTGGCATTGCACCCTTGCCTGCAAAGTCAACAAAAGACACACATTTATTGAAAAAAGATATTTTTGAGGAATTTTAAGGCAAATCACTCCTATCTAGCTCATAATTTATGTTTGAAGTTATTTTACATTTATTAAGTTAGATATTTTGCGCCTTGGGCCATGCATGGTCTCTTTGGACAAAAATAGCATTTATGATGTATTAATGACATTTTGGAAACCATAGATAGGGTTTTGGTCCTCTTTTCTAGTTAAATACTGCATTGAGGCCTCATTGTACATGTTGGTTGGTTGTTGAGCTTAATATAATCTAGACTTTGAGTTTGTTGAAGAAATTGGCTTTGATGTGTTGTGATGGTTTTGGATGGAGCATCAATGGATCAAGAACATTCCTAGGATTCATGAGCTCTATTATATGGTGATGTTATTCCACTAATTTATTTGTTTACTTCATTTTTCATTATGTTTCATGGTTTTCTTTGATCATGGGACAGAAATTTTAGAGTAGGATATGCTTTCTTGGCACCCTACTTCTATCTACATCCTTGTATCTCTATGTTTTCTTCCTTGAATTTTAATTAAAAAATCCTTGAATGCTCTTTAGTTTCACTAAAATTTTATGTTAAAAGTTATATTTGTTTTAAATTAATGTTTAGATAAGTCTTAACTGCTCTCTAGGATTACTTGTCAGTTGTTTTAAGGTCTATTTAGAAAAAATTCAGTTGAATAATCCTTTATTGCTCTTCAATTTTTCTATGCTATCATCCTGGAAGCTTTTCTTGTTGTAAATATGTTGAAGGATCCTTAATTTCCCTTTGAACCTACTACATTCATAACTTCATGTTCATTTCACACCCACTAAGCCTACTTAGATCCATTTTGCCTTGTTAACTTTCCTTATGAAAAACCCTTGACCTATTTTTGTACTTTTCAAAACCTTTGTAGACTCCATAGCCCAATGGATTGATTTTCTCTTACTCTACCTATTCTTCTTGACAACCTATCCAACCAAACAAACAAACAAGCAAACCCTAATCCTTATAACTAGCCTAAAATCAAAACCCTAAAATCAACTAAGTCACATCCTTCATACAAATATAGAGAGAGCCCTCTCTGAGTCCAGGAAGGCTAGGTCCTAGGACTCCAAAGATTGGTTTTATGTTACCCTTGTACATTTGGTCATTGCCAACCTGCCAAATTACGGGGACCTAACACCAGGAAAGGGTTTTAACATGACATGGGTAAAACTTGACTTGATGTATGATGGATGAATGAACATGAAGTGCTTCCCGGGCTTGGGTTTTTATGGTCATGGCTCTAGATCTTTGGTGTATGATCTACATGAGTGATGGATGCCACGGAGGGTAAGGCTCTACCAACCTACAAGTTTGTTTATCATGTACAAGGTTGGGTGATGATAAACATGGTCGGGTGAATGAAACCTAGGGTTGATTTCTTTGAAGAGATGATGTTAGGATATGCAAAGCTTCTTGGGGAGCCTATCATGTTAGGGGTAGAATGATACGTGCTCTTGTACTTTTGTTTCCTAGGACATATGTTGATTTGCCCTATTTGTAATACCTGCAACCAATACCCCAAGTAAAAGCATATTTTTTATAAAAACATATTTGAAATAATCTGAATGTAAAGCAATAAGGGAGGGAATAATTGTTGTGACTGAAAATGATTTTTCTCTGAGGCGTGGATTTATGGGGCCTAGTTTGAACATGATGAAGCATTGATCACTTTGTTTCTCGCAGTTTTGCAATCGATTGCTCTGAGGTCCAGTTATGGTCTGTCGAATAATGAGAAAAGGGCGAGATATGGGCCAATATAGCTCATTTCAACTCATTTGTGTATTTTTAGGGTCTGAGGTTAGAGTTGAGCCCCTATTCCTGAGCTTCTCTTATCGTTGCGGTCATCCTAAGTACCCAGGATTCATGACGTCAGTGTCAAGTAGGACCCTAAACATCCTACTTTTCACTTTTGTCATTTTATTACATGGCTGGTCCATAAAAATATGGATTTGTATGGAATTTATACCCATTTTTCGGTTTGGTCACATGATCAAGGATGACCCGCACGGTCCTCGCACAGAAGGTAACTTTTGCGCGAGGCATTTGTGGTCGAGGAAAAATGTGTGCGATGGACTATGCATTTGTATCTAATACAGATGCATGGTCATCGCGCCTAATTTTTTCATAGCCGCAACGGAGTCCATTTTTGAAGGATTTTTTAAATTTTTTTGTTTCAAAAAATGATTTTTGGTTTTTTCTCTGGTGACAAGATGTTGTGGAGGGAGAGAGACTGGTATGATCTCCGTGCAGCTGTGGGCCAAGACCCCGATGCTTGGGGGTTTTTGGCTCAATATGGGTTACTCAAGTTTTTATAGAACAACTTACTAAGATCGTAGGATGGGATAATACGATACCTGGTCCATTGCTGGAACATGAGACAACGTGTTATGTTGTTGCATCACCAAGACGTCGTGATCCAGCTAGAGACCAACGTTTACTCTGTGACTGGTCTACTACTTCAAGGTGAGGCTCTTCCGTATCCGCTCCCATTTGGGGGAGTGAACATCCACCGTTGTGCCCATGATCATTGTGGTCCTGATGCGATCACTCAAGGATGCGTCTGTTTGAGCTTGGTGACTGACTTGGCTGAGAGGGTTTCCCTGGTGATGATAGTTCACCTATCAGGGTCGACATTTCCTCATCGAGTTTCAGGCCCCATATTGCATTTTTGCGCCAGCTTCAGGTTGGTCACTTCTTCGACTAAGCTCACTATGTCTACCAGGGCATGGTTACAGAGTTGGGCAAGGCCTAGAGGGGAGCCATTAAGGCCTTCTCTTATGTGAGTATCCTCTGCAACATCATGTATGAGAGGTTTTTGATGCTTCAACCTTTTATCGCAGTGCCCCTGGGTCCTCTGAGGGATCCTAGGATACGTCGGTGGGCACCTATGATGCCTCGTGATGGAGGAGGAGAGGCGAGTCACTATTGGGATGCGACGGTTGAGGCGTGGTTCAAATTTAACCCACAAATGTTTCTTGACTACCTGTACTTTGTGATGGACTTCCGAGGGGACCCAAATATGGGTCTTCATGTAGATTATACATGCGTCCTAGCAAGTATGATTTTTTATGTTTATCTGCATTTTGAGGATTTTTATTATATATAGATCTATATGACTTTGATGGCGACACTGATACTATTTTTATTTTCTCTTGCAGATGCGAGTTCGGAAGGTCGTCCTACAGCCCGCTTGGTGGGTCATCAGCCTTTGAGAAGGGTCTCACTTGGGGCTGGTCAGGCCCCAGTTGGGGGGCAGGGTGGTGCAGGAGGCCCTTCAGGGGAGGGAAGTAGTGTTGCAGCTGCCGGTGGGGATTATTCTCTCCTTGCCCATGTTGAGGCATCTAAGGCATGGGTAGCAGCGATCAAGGAGCAGTTGGTTGTTGCCGACCTTAGAGTACTTGCAGTAGAGGCTTAGGCTAAGGCTACTGACCCTTGTATATTAGGTCTACCTAACTTATGGAGTCGGTTAGAGAGGTTGACCAGAGGCATGCAAACCCGGGGTTTCCTTAATGAATTAGACCACGTCTAGCTCGAGAGAGGGCACATCTCCTGAATTTACTCTGGGTGGAACTTGTTGTTGTGGCTGATGCACCTATAGTGGCACCAGGTGCAGCCATGGGACCCACAAGGTGGGGCTCAGCCTTAGAGATTTTTGTATGGTTAGGGAAAGCACCCATTATGAGGATGCTTCCCTATTTTGATGACATGTATATTTTTGGTTGGCATGATGGTCAGGGACCTGTTTTGTATACTAGGACTCATATATTTTTTGATGTATATATGTGAGATGTATATTTTTGTGGCTCTTATGATGTATCTATGTTTCTTATTTGTGTTTATGATGAATTTTTTGTAAATATCATGGATATTTATGCTTAATGCCTTGTTTTTTATGGATGATGGTTTATATGAGATGCATTCCAGTTGAGGATATGGTTAGCTATATGATCGACTGTTTGGTTTCAGTTTCTTGGTATATGTGTAAATGTAATGTGATCAAAATGACGACTCAATCGTCGTGCATGCAAGTATTTCCTAAATAGGTGTGAGTCTCGTACTTCAAAATCTTGTTTTAACTTTAATACCACTAGGTGGGAATCAAGATAGACATGTAGATGGTGAATTCCCTGGTTGGAGGCATCGCTCAACAGCCTGATGACTGCATCATATTCTCCTTGATTATTGGTAGTTGATCTGATACATACTCCGTTGGTGAGGAACGGTGACCGGTCAAGAGAGTATATGGCCCAGGCGGTGGCTGTTAGATTTTGTGACCATCACAAGGCCCCATCAGCGAATCCAAAATATTGGATGGGGGGACGATCCATCTGTGACATAAGAGCATTTTTTAGAACAATTCCTTTATGATTTTGATCATCTCAAAAAGTTATGTCACATGCATCTTATCTCTAAGGCTATTACTTCCTACCCTTATAAGTGAAATTCTTTGAGGTAGAGTGCATTGACGAGGTTAGTTAGGCATGTACCATCAGGCTTAGACATGATGTATGCTCCTTTTAGGAGGCAGTGTTTTATGATGTAAGGACCATTCGATATTGTTTCAAACTTCCTGGGTCCTAAGGCTTCTTTTGCAATATTGTAGCATAAGACTAGCTCCCTGTCTCAAAAATGAGTGAGGGGTGATGTTGTGGTTGAATGATGCTTTTAACCTTTTGTTTGGGTATCATCGAGGAGTTCGATAGATGCATGTAATTTGGGGATTTCTCATTTAATGTGAATCATGACCTCCACTCCATATTTCAAATGGAAAGGTGTGAATCATGTTGAAGATTTAACCATGTTGAATATGGTGCCAGTTAGTTTTATGGTTGTTGACCATACGCTATAACATCATTTTGAGCACTTTGTTAACAGCTTCTACCTGACCATTGGATTGGGGGTAGTATGGAGAAGCAAACTCATGTGTGAATCTTATATGATGGGACAGCTCCTGGAATATTTCATTTTCAAAATGCATTCTGTGGTCGAAGACTAATTCCTTAGGCACACTGAATCATGTGATTACATGGCTGAAGAGAAACTGAGTTACAATTTCTGTCGTGTTGTCATATGTAGGCATGGATTCTGCCCACTTGATGAAATAGTCGACGGCCACAAAAATGTATTTTTGGTTTCCAGATGATGCATGGTTTCAAGTCATAAAGTTGATTCCCCATTTTTAAAAGGAACATGCTACAATGACCAAGTGCAGAGGAGCAGGAGGTTATCTTGCCTTGTGGGTGAAGCATTGGCATCACTTGCACCGTTTGACTACTTGAATACAATCATGGAATAGGGTGTGCCAAAAATAACCAACCTGCAGGACCTTTTGGGTAGTGTCCATCCCTGAGAGGTGATCGTCGCAAGCCCTAGTATGGTAGTCAATTAGGGCTTGCTCAGCTTGGTCGTGTGTGAGACATCGGCATAAAATAGTTTCAATGCCTCTTGAATAAAGGAAATTCCCCATGACAAGGTGACGTGGAGAGATAATGGTGTATGTGCCTTCAGTCGTCACAGGTGAGCTGTGGTTTGAACTTTTGGATTTGCAAGAATAGGAGGATGTCATCATACCAAGGGTCCTCGGTCGTCACTAAGAATAAATGTTCATATGGAAATGAGTTATTAACTAGGGATCCTTGAGTCAGACTTGGAAGGTCAGTAATTAACTCAGCTAAGATTAATTATTTTTTTCTCTTGGGGGAGCTAAATTGGAGGTCAAATTCCTGTTGTATGACTACCCATCGAGCATACTTATGGTTCACCAAACGGCGGGTTAGTAGATATCTAATGGGTTTGATAGTTGCTATGACTATTGTAGTCCTTAGGATGATGTAATGTTGAAGTTTTTGTACTACGTGTACTAGGGCTAGGGCAGTTTTTTCTTTCGGTTCGTATTTTAAATCAAGGCCAAATAGGTTCTTACTAACGTAATAGATTACATGCTCTTTATTATCTAGCCCGTCTTGGACTAACACCCCATGCTACACCAATTTTTGGTCATATAACTTGTTACTATTATATGGACCAAAGTACACCATGTAAGATGGTGTACTTAGTAATCCACCAATTTATTAACTTAGTAATCCATATAATAGCTTAGTAATAACTTAGTAATCCATAATTTATTAAGTTGTTTATGGTCTGAACAAGAAACCCTATGAGAAATAATTGAATAAATCCTTGTTTGTTTGATTTTAGTCAAGGGATAGTTAATTAAACCATAGTTTAATTAATATTCTTGGTCATATTTAACCCAAAACAGGAAAATTAATTAGATAAAACATTATTTATCTTATTATTTTCTAGGAATAATTGTTTAAAACTTTATTTAAATAATATTCCTTGTTAAATTTAACTAAATAATTTATAAATAATTGAATAAATCATTATTTATTTAATTATTACTCAACCATATTCTTAAATTAATAAATAAATCATTTATTTATTTATTATTTACAAATAAAGGGATTTGACCAAATTCAAATTCTTTTTCCCTCCAACAAAAATAATAAAATATTCCATAAAAGTTGGATCTAGATTTGGTTAATAATATTTTAATTATGCACCAATATCTAGACTAACTCAATATTTTGTTATAATTAGAAGGGGTTTTCCATTCATTCACTACCTTTTTTTGCCAAAATATCACTCTGGATCTATACTTTTGGTCTGACTTTGATCCTCCATCATTGTCATATTTTTCTACTTTTTTCTTGTGAGCTCCCTTTAAGTTCCATTTATGTCTGGGTTTTCTGCACCATTAAGAGAGAGATATATTAGATGTGAAGCACTGAGGACACACAAGAACACATCCCATTGAGGGGGACTAGTAACATCTTTCTATGTTCCCTTCCCAGGTGTCATAATACAAAAATTATTTAAAAATTATTGTATTGTTCATTGGATGCATGGAGCAACTCTTGCTTATTATTTGTTATTTAATTTCTTTTACTACATAGATTTGGATTTTTGTAGAATTTATTCTAATCACTAACTGCAGATCTAAGGAAATTGACAACCATATTTGATGTTAGGGTTGTTTTTTATGCACAGATAAAGTGAGATTTGTTCGTACACTTGTGATTAGAATTCACACTAACAACTGGAGACTCCACAAGGGTTTATAATTACAACCGTTGTCGTTTTTCAAAAACCCTGCATGAACATCTGCTTCAAACCTAGGGTTTTTCTTCAGCTTCTTATTTTTCATTTCTTGATGTTTTTTTTTTTACTTTTGAAACCCTAAAATAGTAAAAATTCTAATTTCTGTGTGTTTTTGTGCTTAGTGCATAGGTGACAAGTATCAACTACAACTAAGACGACACTTTTTTCTAAAACCTTCTTCGAGACAGCTGGAAGTGCAGGCCACACTTTTTGGGCCAAAACCTGCAACCTCAACCTTTAGGACGCAGAAAAAAGCCTCAAACCTGTGACCTCAGCTAAAAACAGGTCAGAACATGCGACCTGTACTTTTTGCAGGAGTTTTTCTGTGATTTTTCTAGGTTTATCTAGGCTACTATTCAGGGTTTTCTGACCTCCCTCTCCACCCGTCTTAGACATGTACTTGCTTATTTTTACTCTTCGAAGAAGAAACCAAGCTCCTTAAGGCTTCAATACACTTCCACCTTTTTAGGAGGAGTTTAGCTGAAGCAGGTCTTCTGAGATTTCAGTTTGTTCAGCCATTTTTTTTTTAGATCTGAACATGCACTTTCAAATCCATTTCATATCAATTATTCATCCATCCAAAACACCTCTTTTCAGTTTTTTTTGGTCCTCCTTTAGGGTCCCCTCTGTTTCCCTTTAAGTTCTAGCCTTTCGCCACCTTTTTTGTAGCACTTTTCCCTCTGGTTTTTTTTTGTTTTGCTGCACCTATTTCTAGCATATATGACCTTTAGATCCCTGTACCTCCTAAATTTATATCCATTGGTCATTTTGTGTGTTTTGAATAGATTCACCCACCCATAGACTATTTGTTGGGAAGCCCTCCTCCTTGGGTTTAAATTGATGCATCTTTAATTGTTTATTTTCTGTCATATTCAGTTTCCTTTACTGTCATTTTCATATTTATTTACAGCTATAAAACATCTTTTTTCTTTTTTCTCTACACATGTCTGGTCTTAATTGAAATTAACACACTTATCACATACGCGCACACCCTAAGTGAAGAGCGCTTGGTTTACACCACCAGGCCAAGACTATAACATTGTAATCAATTGATCCTGCACCTCCCTGCCATTGTTTCGACATTGTAATCATTTGATCCTGCACCTCCTTGCCCTTTTTGGTCTCTCTTCCTTCTTTGATCCGTGTATGTTTTCCATCATTGCGCCCCCAAGGTGTTTATCTCGGAGACTCCTAGGCCTTCATCATTATTTTCTGGTAGGAAGACTTACTCGTCCGCATAGGGTTCAAGTTCGTCCTCCACCGAGTCCCCATTCTGACTCTACTTTTGGTTCATAGGGTTCCCCTCCTAGTTCTATCCTCGGCTCTCCTCCTTTCACCTTCACCATGTTTGGTTCAGAACCTGATGCTGGTGGTAGCCCCAGCCCTAATGTTGGGAATACTACTAGAGGGGACCCAACAGGAACTATGCCAGTTTCTCCCTTGCTCCCTTATAGGGTAGGCCTCAGTCTTCCCGATTTTAGCCAGTTGATTAATGACCCCATACACCATGATCCTGGTTGGCCAGCTATGCCAACCAAGCTCCCTTCAGAAATCCCCAAGTTTGAAGGTCTTGCCGGAGAGGATCCTACCAACCATGTTCGTTCTTTCCACATGTGGTGTTCGTCTAACTCCATCACCGATAACTTCGTCTGTCTTCGGTTGTTCCAACGTACAGTTACCGGAGAAGCTTCCAAGTGGTATGTCGACTAGGCCTTCACCTCTCATACAACTTTTGTGACTCTTGCCTGAGCTTTTCTATCTTACTTCCAGCTTCCCCTTCACTATGACACCGATACCGAACTCTTGACCTCTTTCTGTCAATCATTTGCGACTCACCTATCTGATCCTATCCAAGAATGGCGGAGAAGAAAGAGCCTATGTTGAGCCCCTACCTTCGAAGACCATGTCTACATGGACTGGTTTCTTAGATCTCTTTTGCTTGCCGTTGGAAAATATGTCACCTCTCACTTGCCTCAAACTAAGGAAGATGCTCTCTAGATTGCATTGAAATATGACCTGATCTACACACAGTCTGGTTATGTTTATACCATCTTACCTGATCTCCCTAGACCAGGTGGTGCCAGCGCACTAGGGGCATCCCATGCCGCCAACGGTATCGTTGGAGCCCTTTCTCATCCATACACTCATCCTCCCATGGGTTATGGCTTCCCTTAGGGAGGGGCCAGCTCCTCCAGCACTTTTCCCCCTCTCGATAGCATGTATCCAAGATACGGAATTTGTTTACCCCAATGTTTCCCAACCTCCATATTATCTGTATCTGCAGCTTGGTCCTCCAGCTCCTCCAACATTAGCACCTCAGCCTCCCTTACCTTCTCAACCCTAAAAACAACAACCACCACCCCTCCAAGGTCAGGTGTATGCATAGCAGGGTGTGGCTAATCCTCCTACTTCCAAAAATCAGAGGAAAGGCAACCAAAACCAATCCTCCCCCGGTAATCCAGGAAAAAATCCCCAAGGGAATTCACCTAACACTGCAACCTAGCCACAGGGCACACAACCCAAGCAGGACAGGTATGTTCACACGAACAATCCTTGTTCTTGTTGCGGTGTCTATGGTCACTACACCCATGATTATCCTCTTTTACCTCAGATGTGTCAGATGTGGGAAGCTCAAGTAGCATCCCGAGGACAGCAAGCCTCCCCTTTGGTTCCTCCCAATGCTGCCCCTATCCAACTATTTGTGTCTACCAATCCTTTCCTTCAGCAAGGATTCGCGGCTACCCAACCCCATGAAAGTTAGGCGAACACTCAACCTCCTCCATTGGGTACCTGTTATTACCAGATTCTCATGATGAACTCTAACCAACCCATTATCGTTGACCTCAACCTTCAGACTCGGTCCCGTCAGTACAACAAGCCCCCCGCTATGTCTGCTCCCAAGCCCCCTTCTTCAGGTCCCATAGAGCCTCTTTCGACACCCAATGGTCCTTTACTGATCCCTCAACCTAAGAAAAATTTTCATACCAAGATCCCCAATGTACCATTACGCCAAAACGTTGCTTGTAGTAAAGGTGCCCACTTCTATACTATAGTAGATGACTTGGCACAATCCCCTGCCTCCATGTCAATGTTGGAAGTCCTCCAGTCATTCCCTCAACAACAAAAATCTCTACTAACTACCATGGGTGTTGTGGATCCTTCAAATGATCGGTTTATTTTCTTTGATTTCTACCGGTCAGAACATCCCCCCCTTCCTACTTCTGTCGCCTTCCAACTCCCTGTCAAGATCCAGAATGCTAAAGTCTCCCGTTGTATCATTGATGAGGGGGCATCCACCTATGTGATACCCACTTCGGTTTGAAAGCAACTCGAATCTCTTGAGTTATCCCCTTCCACTATCACCCTCTGAGCTTGGGATGGTCACTCTTCCCAACCCCTTGGCATGTTCTGCAATTTCCCTATTACTCTTTCGGGCAATACTGTTTTTGTTGACGTAGAATTCATTGATGCTCCCTTAGATTACAACATTCTATTGGGTCGTAGCTACACTTATCAGATGTTTTCTATCCCATCTACGGTTCGTCGTAAGATTTGATTTCCTCACAACAGAAATATCATCACCATCAACTAGTTGACATATTACGAATCAAAGTCTCAGACCTCCCCTCATTCCATCATCTCTTTGGTGGCCAATAAAAAAGTAGTCGAACCTCCGACCAGTGTCTCACCTAAAGTCTACAAATACTCCTATTTTATTGGTTCATTCCCTGGTCTCCCTCCTCTGATCTCTAATCCCATCTCATCGAATGTTTACATGATGCAATCATCTCGGTTCGACCTCAAATGGACTGGTTCGACTATTCAGCAGCCCCGCCCTCCACATCTTTCTCCTATCACCTTGAATCAACCTTGAGGACCCCCTCCTCAAGGCCCCTCATTTGTAGATGGTATCCATGAGCCTATCTACCCTCCTGGAATGATTCCTCCTGGCCTTAACCATCTCAGAGTTGTCTCGTGTGGCCACTACCCCTCCGGTCAGATACTGTTTCTAGCTCCCCCTCCTGGAGTATTTTCGGTACCTATTATGGCTACCTTGTCTCTTCTTAACATGACCCTGGGGATCCCTGTCTGGTACATTGATCCCCCAGCCTCTATCCCGCCTGGTCAACCCAAACCTTATACTTCTTTGACCCCTATCCAACCGGTCACCATGACCCCTCCCTTTTCTTATGTGCCTCAGTCACCTCAACAGGAACCTACTCCTGTTGTGAAATCTTCGGGCGAGGGGGGAAAAACCCGCAAGAAGGCACCTAAGGACAAGGCCGCCCAGAAAAACCCTGCTCCTCCTCAGCCTCCAAAGCGTACCACCCAGTGTGCTTTGTTTGATGTTGTCGGTCATACCACCCATACCTGTCTCGAATTACCTCGTCTCAATACCATGGTCAACGTAGCGTTTCCAGTCTAATATCCTATAGGTCTATGCCACTTTACCCAATTCAGTCCTAAAACTAAACTCTTTATGCACAAATAATCCTTGTGCTTTGTGTGATTTCCATGGCCACTATACCCACCTCTGTCCCCACATCGATGGCTACTGCGCCTCTTTAGAAGTGGTTCACCAATTCGAGGCTAAGCACAATGAGTCCACCTCTCCCTTATTTGTGAATTTTTCTTTGGTAGAACTAGAGGTTCCGCCTGCTCCCATTGAAATTCCCCCTCCCGATTTTGGGATGACGGAGCCTTCGGCCACCATTTTCTACCTATCATCATCCCTCAAATCCACAGTGGAATATCCCTCTGGGACTTCCCCTTCTGTTTCGCTTGACCTCCCATTAGCGATCACCCTGGGCTCAACATCGGTAGATCCCTTATCTCCTTGTTCTTCTATCACCCCTCGTGACAATGCGCATATGAACCTTTCTTCTCATGATGATGAGTCAGGTAGCTTTTCTGCGTCACGTGGTCTCCCTTCTTCTAGTCACCCCATCTTCCATTCTGATGAATACATTATGGAAGCGATGACCACCCCTGACTTTCCGTGGGATGATATGCACCATCATGCATACTTCCTCCCATAGCATTCCCATGACCAATATGTTGTGGAAAAAAAAGACTTCATTCCCAATGAGGTCGATTGGTTTATAAATCCCATCCCTGCACCCTATGCTTTCGAAGAAGGAAATATGACCAATATCTCTCCTACCGTTAAAATTAACATCTCTAACAAACTAGGGGTAGAATAAAAAATTACCTTGGGTGCCCAATGCACCCCAGGTGAAATTGAGGCTTACACCAATATATTCAAGGAATTCCGCGATTTTTTCACCTCGTCCTATTCAGAAATGCTCGGAATTGATCCCGCCATTGTCAAACACCATATCGATACATGGCTCGATGCCAATCATGTCCGTCAAAATTTAAGACCCATTAATCCTTCTAGACGAGAGGTTGTCAAAACCAAAATCAATAAGCTCAAGCAGGCTCGTTTTATCTATCCCATTGAATACACCACTTGGGTGTCCAATCTGGCTCCTGTTCTCAAGAAACAAAACACCATTTGTGTCTACACTGACTTTCGCAACCTGAACAAATCTTGTCCCAAGGACAACTTCTCCACACCATTCATTGACCAAATCATTGAGGAGTGTGTGGGGCATGAGGTTCTATCCTTCATGGATGGTTTCTCTGGATACAGCCAGATTGTTATCCATCGTACTAATTAGCTTAAGACTGCATTCATTAGTCCGTGGGGAACTTTCGCTTATAAGGTCTGTTAACCCCCCTATAAATTTTTGACAAGCAAAGTAGGGGGCTAAAATGTTTCTGAGCCTTCAATGAATGCATCTCCCCTGAGACACATCATCCTTGAAGTCTCCTAGGCCTTTGCCTTTGATAATCCCCTCTATTGATTTCCATTATAAAAGACCCTCTGATTGCAAAAACTTGTGCTCCTAAAAGCCTTCATTTACCCCTTATACCCCTACAAAATATCCCTTTTCATCCCTTTTTTCCCTTTTTCAAAGTCCCCCTTCTTCCCCTAAATCATCCCCAAAACCCCCTTTAAATCAAACCTCTACCCTTTGTTTAGCCAAATTCCCCTTTGTTCCCCTTATTGTTTCCCTTCCTAAGCCTTAAAATGTATTAAAAATGGCCTAAAAAGCCATTTTCTCCATATTATGGGTCCTAGCCCCTTTCGGCCAAGCCCTTGTATCCATTTCCCCCCTTAGAACCCAACGTTATGACCAAGCGCTAGCCCAAAGAGCGCTTATCTCATATGTTCATCGGGCGCAGTTTCAACCGTTGATCTTTGTAGATCGGACGGTGATCGTTAACTCCCCAGCGCCCGTGTTTCTCCGTTCAAATCTCTGATCGCACCATCGCCATCCGTTTAAACGATGATCTGACGGTTCGCAATGCGCCCGCGCCGGTGGTCCCCATACGCGGTTCCATAAAACAGCCCGGTTTCTATCACACCGCCTTTACGCGGTGGGCAGTTTTTCCCGATGGCCCAGCAATTCCATACATTGTGCGACACACGTCCTCCTGTACGATTTCAAAACCACCATGCCCGTGCGTTAACGTCATCCATCGCACATTATTGTTCAGACACGGATGCCCAGCGATATTGCCGTGGACCATCCGATCTGGGGTGGGCCATCCAACGACTATCACTCGCCGAAGATGCGTAATTGTTAGCTCAGATGCGCACGCAATAACTCAGGGTACGGCGCGCCATCCAGTTAATCTCCGTCGTCGATTTGATCTGCAGATCGACGGTCCACATTCAATCGTCCTCCGTCGTGCTTTCCACCGTCCATCTCCTTTAAGATCGGACGGTCCAGATTTGTTTTCCCCCCCGCTGTTGACTATTCCACCATCGCCCGGTCCCGCCACGTCATTGTTCCACGTGTCTTCTCCGTACTTTCATCCGCCCCCGTGATATATATTCATTCCATGGTCAAAGTTCATTATTTTCACGTTAAAACGTAAGCCTCGACGTTTTCCCATACTTTTTCCACTGTGTCGTGTTTCCTCCATTATTTCCCCTACAGTCATCATCCTCGTCCATGCCACGCTACCACTGTCATGCTCGTCCATACCACCACCTCCATACGTGTTTTTGGTAACTGGTTTCGTGTTTTGCAGGTTTATCAGGCGGTAAAACCCGCCATGGTTCATATACGCCATTGTAATGGCGCAGTACACAGAAGAAGCTGAATTTAGAGCCCGATATTACAGGGAGATGTCTGGAAGGTTTCTGCGCCATAAAATTCATCGAAGGACCGAATTAAAGCTCTGCAAAACCTCGCCGGCGCCATTAAAGCACAAATTTCGCAGTCAGAGGAAATCTAGAAAGCGGAAAAGAGTATCAGGGGAAAAGTAGTGCGTTAAGGCCTGTAATTGAAGATCTTAAGCCTTAATTCATTTATTAGAAGGCAAAGGTATCAAAATCTAAGACCCAGTGGATCGTTCAGACGGTCCAATGCACAGAAATAGAATACTATCAGGGTTTCCGTATCAGTAGAACGTTCTTCCAGGAAAGGACATGGTACACATTACTGTTTCAGTTTACTTTGTGTCCAAATGAAGTTTTCCGCCCTATCAGCAGTCCTACACCATCAGAAGCATTTGTTACATGGTATGGCAGACCCTAGCATCATCGTTCTGCATTTATTTCAGCACACCAGAGACACACCTGAGTAAATGGAAACCTCACGAAGATCACTCCATCATCCAAAGAGCACCAGAAATAAATGCCCAGTATTTAAAATGGGATGGAGCCTCGTCTCTCCTGCTACTTCAGACTTTAATTCTGCATTTAATATTACACCTACCATTGTTATTCTCTTATCCTATAAGAATCCTGGAGAATGTATTGTAAAATGTTGTTGTTGGGCCATTGTGGTTCGGCTGCTGCCATTGTAGTTTTAGGGATTCATTCTGACTGTTAGAACAGTCTTGGGGGGAATAGCAGAGTAGTTGTTATGTAGTAGGCTGGGAGGAGAAGTTTGGATTGTAACAGCTATTGAGCTCAGTGTATGTGACTAGTTTTGCATCATTAATCAAAGCACATTTCACAGGATCCTGGTCTATTACTATTGGTGATGTTTTTCTAACTCTGTTTATTACATTTACATGATGTTTCATGTTCTACTGGCTTGCATCAGAATATTGGCATAGGATTCACCCTTGTTAGGTGCCCTATGTTTCTGCTCTCCTTGCCTTCAATTTTTTCTGCTAAATGTGTTATCTAAGGATTGATTTCAGATGATTTAACCAGTGTAGTAGTTCCTTATGCTGCTAGCTGATGTATGAGTTAAATGGAATCTATATTTAGTTGTTCTTGTGTGGTTTAAGCTAGAATATTTGGGAACACTGGGGATTAGAGCTAGCCCTGTCCACTAGGATCCTTGTGCGACCAGCTGGCCTTTCTAAGATCTCTTTGTTAAACTTATCTCTATTTTCCCTTGGAGCATGCTAAAGCTGACCTGGAGTTAAATGACCTCTGGTCCGATCTATAAGCTACCCCTTTGTCCCTCTTTGAGAGTTTCCCATGAGTATGTCCAAGCAGGTCTAGAGTTAAATGACCTCTGACCTGATCTATAGACAGAAATTAGGTTTCTTTCCTTCTTCCACCTTCTTCCCTTAATGTTCCATTCCATCATCTATCTAAAAAGATCCTTTAGTGTAGATGACTTGCCCTCTGAAAGCCTTGGCTAGTTTTTGCATGTAATCACCTTTCATGACTCCATAGCCCAATGGTTGGCACAATTTTGACCTATCCTCTTCGTTGAAATATCCTGCTGCCTTGCTCCTCTTTCTCCCATTACTTTCTCAGTCTATGATCTCATGACCAACACAACAACCAACCAAACAAATCATTTTAAACCCCCCTATGTGCTTCATACCTAGCCTAACATATCATTTTGAGCTTCAAAAATATACCATTCTTTGTTCTATGAAGAGATCCCTCTCCGGGTCCAGGAGGGCTAGATCCTAGGGCCCAAAAGTGGTTCTGATGTTGTCTCATCTTTTGGTCTTGCCAATCTGGCCAAAACATGGGAACCCCAACAGGGTCATGTCGTTCGGCCTTAAGAATGCCAAATCCACTTTTCAACGGGCCATGTCATACTGTTTTCATGACCTAGCTCATATTATCCTTGCTTATGTAGATGACCTCACTGCGCATTCTAAACATCGGGCACAGCACCTCCATGATTTGCATACCGTCTTTCTCCAATGTCGCAAGTAAAATTACTGCCTCAACCCACTAAAGTGTGTCTTTTTTGTTCCTGTCGGCCATATTTTAGGCTTAATTGTGTCTAAATATGGTATAACGCTTGACCCCTTGAAATTTCAAGCCATTCTTAAGCTTCCTATTCCTTGTACTTTACACCAGTTACAAACCCTCTAAGGCAAAGCTAATTTCCTTCATTAGTTCATACCTGACTATGCCACCACCATGCATGGGTCCTTAGACTCTTTAGACCTAAAATTCCATTCCTTTGGGATGACTATAATCAGGAGTCTTTTGATGCCCTAAAACATCCTCTCACCTCCGCTCCCTTGATTCGTCCCCCTGATTTTGATAGGAATTTCATCCTGTACATCTCAGCCTCTACCCATTTGGTCGCTGGGGTCCTTATTCAGGAAGATGACAAAGAAATCGAGCATGTTATCTATTATTTCAGTAAGAAAATTGTAGGTCCGCCACGTGTCCTACTCACATGAAGAGAAATTAGCATTGGTTGTCATGTTCTCGGTCCAAAAGCTTCATCATTAAATCCACATGCATTCCACCAAGGTCGTGACTAATTCCAACCCTATGGCCTACCTATTAAGCGGTCGAATCATCAATGGGAAGTATTCCCATTGGATTGTTATCCTCCAGGAATTCAATCTTGAATTTTTCACACCAAATATTAAGAAAGGTTTAGCCCTGGCTGAACTCATTTTTGAATTACCTACCAATACGCAGGATCCTCTAATTAATGATGATTTTCCCGATGAAAATTTGTTTTCCATTACTTCAGATGATCCTTGGTATGGTGACATCCTCACTTATTTGCGAACCCAAAATTTTTCCCTCCATCTTGATCGTGATGCTTGACAATGTATCCGACACCAGGCCCCCCACTACCTTCTCATCGGTGACGACCTTTATCATCATGGTGTAGATATTGTCTCACGCATGTTGAAGCTGAGCAAGTCCTTAATGCCTACCATAGTGGAACTTGTGGTGGCCACCTCTCCAGACTCGCTACTGCCCATAAAATCATGCACGCTAGGTGCTTTTGGCCTTCTCTCTTTGGTGATTGCATTGAAGCAGTCAAACATTGTTCCAATTGCCAACATTTCTCCCCAAAGGCGCGAGCTCCTCCAGCTCCCCTCCATTCTATCATCTCAACTGATCCCTTCTGTAAGTGAGCCATATACTTTATGGAGTGTCAACCTTCATCTGCTGGTAACCACAAGTGTATCATCGTGGAGGTTGATTATTTCACAAAATGGGTTGAGGCCATGCCAACGTTCAACAACACAGAAGCTACTGCAGCCCTCTTTTTCTTTAACCATTTTATCGTTTGATTCGGAGTTCTAAAAAAAGTGGTCTCTGACCATGGCTGACATTTTGAAGATGATATATGGCATGAAATATCCTCTCTGTTGGGCTTTGAGCACCAATATTCATCCTCCTATTACCCCCAAGGTAATGGCCAAGTTGAAGCGGTCAATAAAATCCTTAAAACCATGCTCCAAAGGACGGTGAATAAGCAAAAAACCAACTGGAACCTTATGCTCTTCCCTTATTTTTGGTCCTATAGAACTTCTATTAAAACCGCCACTGGTTTTACTTCTTTCCACCTTGTTTTTGGAGAGGAGGCAGTGTTACACAACATTTTTTCGTTATCCCTGAAATCCCCATCTCACCCATTGGAGGGTCATTCGCGTCATCAATAAGCAATGTCATGCCTTGCAAAGACCATCATTGAGTCCCTTTACATGAGAGTAAAATTACTTCTGTTGACAATTACTTGAGCAGAGACTTAAAAACCCTTGTTATTTTCCTTGGCATGGGTAGTCAGTTATGTCCTCGTGCCAAAGAGGAAAATTAACACTGGGCCCATGCCAGCTAGTGCTCTGTCCCAATTTGCCACCCATGCCAAGCTGTTTATGGAATTTTTTTTTAAAATAGAGGCAGAAGTTCCACTCCAACCACCTCAAGGATGAATCTTTGGGAGTGGTTGAACTGATAAACCACGGACTACCTTCTTTATTTCTATGGTTTCCACCTCTTATGGGAACTCCCTAAAGGATAGGCCTCCCTCCCACCTTTGTAGGGATTCTAACCCCCTCCTTTTCCGCTATAAAAGAAGAAATCTCTCTTAGAAAAATCTATCTAAACTTGGAGAATTAGACATACTATAGCTGAATAACTAGAGAAGATAGAATAAGAAGGAATTACGTTGAGGAAGCTTGAGTCCATGACCTCTGAGAGAGCTTGATTCCATGCCTTCGTCCCGTCCGAATTCCCTGATGAGCATCTGAGACACGCTTCTCCTGAACCCCGCTGGAGGAGACTGCGATGTCAAAGCATTGGTTGTAACTCTTCCTTCTATTCATTTATATACATGACTACTATTTGGTTCCACTGTTGTGTTATGATGTTTGTTTAACGCAATATGTTTAGCCCTCTTTGACTGGTTAATAGTTATGAATGAAATGTTGTTAGCTTGTATGTTTTTCTTGTTTCTTGTTCTATGTGCAGGTATCCAAGAGTAATGGCGAATGGATTTTGACTTGCCGAGGCAAAAGCGAGAGGCCACCACTACTACAGCAAAAACGACATCGTTGGATTCCAGGTAGGTCGATCTACCATGTCCCTTATTCATTTAATAATTAGAAAGCAACACTTTAGCATGTCTCTTTGTTTCTAGACCCACTCTAGTGCTAGAGGGATCATCTCTGTCCGCAGAGAAGATTTACCTGCATAAAAAATTAGCGACTCCACTGGGGATGAGTGCAAGTTTTTCGTTTCATTTTTTGGGTCAGTGTCAATTATTGATTTAGTTATCTGCCTTTTCTAGTTTTCTTGCTTAGTTTCCATCCTCTGTTCAGCTCCAGAGTGTCAAGATTGACCTCTGCTCATTAGGTTTTGGTTTTTCCTCTTTTTCCCATAGTTATCTGGCTTGGCGCACTTTTCCTCTGAATAGTCGACCCAATTGGCATAGGTTGCTCTTTTTGCAGTCGCGCCAACCCCTGTATGGTGTGGATTATAGCCTTACAGTCGCGCCAACCCCTATAGGAATTGATTTGACCTCCTTGATGAGTCTTTTGGTCTATTGTGCTTGCTTCTGGGTTATTTTTTATATGTAATTATGCCTTTGGGATTGTTTTAATTGCTATCGACTTGATTTTCTCAGTTGTTTGTCCATATTCTTATCAATGTCAGTTAAGGCCTTAGGGTTTCTAGGTGTCCTAGTGCACTGAGCCTCCTGTTTAAAAATCAAGTAGGTTTGATTGTTGTCAATCTCATTTATGGATTGATTGCACTTAGTTTTCTTGATCTTTTGAGTGATTTCTTTGGTTGTAGAGTCATTTCATTTTATTGATTGGTTCTTCACCTTATTGCTCCAAGCATAGATTACATTGCTTGTTTTGGATCATTTTGAAAATTGTCTCTTGGTTTCTTTCTTGTGTTTGTTTCGCGTTTTATTGAGTTTCAATTTCAATTCCTATGCAACACTTAAGCTAGTGTTTGTTTTCATTTTTCATTTAATTAGTGCATCTTGTACTTCTTTTCATTGAAAAAATAAAAAAAACATATTTTGTGTTCTTTCTTTGCATTGAAAGTGAAATAATCTTTTGCATAAATAGCATCTGATTATCTAGGAAAGAGTTTCATTTTCGATTAATTATGTTAGATGCATTAGTGGATTTCTTGATATAGTATCATTGGTTTCTTTTGTTTGAAAGATCTATATCCTTTTCATAACCAACATTCATTGACTCGAAAATGATGTTCATTTGCATATAGCTTGCATTTAGGAATTTTGAGCTCCAAAATCGATAGGACCTTAAAGCTGAAACATAATCCAAGATCAACTTTAAAATTTATTTAATTAACCTAAGCAAGCATTGAAACCTAACGAAAATGTTTTAGTGGTCTAGGCTAGAGACGTGTTTTGGCATCTTAAAACCTAGTAGCTGTCATTCGCCATCTGGCTTTAGACAGCGCTAGTATGGACTTGTGCTCCCCGTACCATCGAGTATATAAAGGGAGACCCATATACATTGCAATCCTTTATCCATAAGAAGCCGAGTCTGTCGTCCTATAAACATGATACACCAAACACAGCATTCGGGGAGACTACCTGCACGTATGGAAAGTCCTTGGTCATTTCTCTTTCATTTGATCACCAAGGTGTATATGGAAATTCACAGAAACTTGGTACACCCTCTTTCTTAGATTAACAGAGTAGTCATTTCAATATTTTCGTGACTCTTTAAAAAGAGAAGATATCATCGAGTGCTTGTCCTTTCACGCTCATTTCAACCTGAAAGCGATAGAGTCACCTTTTGCCTATTTCTCGACTCTTAAAATATGAAACAACAGAGTTTTGTTTCAATGTCTTAAAAAATTAACTGCCCACGAAATATTCCTGGTTAAAGTTATCTTCCTTAGTGTTTTGTTTTACGGTTGTTTCAAATGTCAACATTTTCAGAGTTTACCAACCAAGGAATCCCCTCCGAATGGAATCCTGGTTCTTTTCCTGCTTTTGGGAATGTTGGTGCTCCTTATATGGCAACATTATCCCTTCCTGGGTTAACTGTTGGTTTTCCTGTCTGGTTGTTCTCGACCTCTGTGGTCTCGAGTATTCAGCCCTTTGTACAACCATCTCCTCCACCATAACAACATCATGTTGCTTCTAAGGTGGACCTCTCCCCTTCTTCGCCTATTTCTTCATCCTCGTATTCTACTTTTCTTGGTGAAATTCTGGATTTCAGTAACTAGGTGGCTAAGAAGAAGAAGAAGAAGAAGACAAAGAAGAAGAAGTCAGATAAGCGAGAGGCTAATGCTGCAGCTATTGCTCCTAAGACACCGTCCATCGATAAACCATCCAAGTTTCCAGGGAAAGTAAAATTCCCTTGCATGTTGAGCAAAGGTGACCACCTTCTTCGAGACTGCCCTAGCATTCCCAAGGTTCATGAAGTATGGTCTGACGGCCGTCCACTGTTGCCTTTGGCTTCTGGAAGTCATATTGGTGACACATCTTCGACTAATACTGATAAGACTCATAAGAAACAGGTTAAGATCATGAATCCCTGTAAGTTGTGTGAAGGGCATCATCCCATTCACCTTTTTCCATACATGGATGAAGCCATGAGAGTGTTAGACAACACTATTGTTTCTGCACCCTTCCTTCTAGTTGGTTACCCTAAGATTTCTTCGAGTCCTCTACTAGTTGATTCAATGATCGATCAAGATTCATCTTTGGTCGATCTTGTTCCCTCGGAAATTCGGTTGATCTGGTCCCGCCCATGGTTCATCAGGTCTTTTCCATCGAGAGCGGATCTCATCCCCCTTAAGTTCTTCTTGTTTCTTCAGATTCCTCGTACTTGGAGAAAGATTCTCCTATCCCTATAGTTCACGAATTTTCTCCTCCTGCTCCCGTGATGGAGGTCAAGGAGGATGCTCCTCTTGCTCTGGTAACACTAGGGGAAGACCATCTCAGTTCGATGGTACCCCCTCCAAGTAGTTTGATCGCTTCCTTCGATTGGAGTCGATTTGTAGGATACCGCCTTCCTTCATATGTGCCTTTTGAGATCACGGTACAGGTCTTTGATATGATTACCTAGCATGATTATAGATGAAGGCGCGTCCGTTAGTATTCTGTCTTCAAATACTTGGTAAGATTTTGGTTCTCCACCACTTGTGCCTGTTATGCAAATTTTGTTGGCTTTTAACATAGGAACCAGTCAACCGTTAGGGATCCTTCTAAAGTTACCTATTTCTTTGGGAGGGAAACACATCTATATAGACGTGATGGTTGTTCCAGGCCCCTTGGATTTTAATTTACTCCTGGGGCGTGACTATACTTGTGTCATGGGAGTGCTTGTCTCTTCCCTCTTTCATGTGAATTTTTTTCCACATGAAGGTCAGATCGTGACCATTGATCAGCTTTCATTCTTTGGTCTTGACGTGACAACTAGCCCGCCATCATCTCTTCTGGATCTTTATTCGCCAGTTGTATCTTCCCCACCACAGGTTAATTATGTGGCTACCTATCCTGTGCCCGCATTCAGTAATAGTGTCATTGTGCAACGTGTGCTAGGGGTATTGGGTCCTGATTTTCAAGATGTTTTTCTCCCATCAAATGTGAACCTCTTGGAATCCATGACTTCTTATTCAACTTGAAAAGGTCATAAGAGCATAGTTTTTTTTCTTGTGTCAAGCTCCTTAAAAAATGAAACAAGCTCATCGGAGAAGAGTTTGTTTTTCTTGTGTCAAGATCCTTAAAAAATGAAACAAGGTCCTTAGAGCATAGTTTCTTTTCTTGTGTCAAGCTCCTTAAAAAATTAAACAAGCTCTTTTGAGGATAGTTCTTTTAATGTGTCAACCTCGTTAAAACAATGAAACACATTCCCGTTCAATTCGAGTCTTTGATAAGATCTCGTAAAATCACAGTTGAGTCTTTCTCTTGATCTCATAATTTGAACCTTCACTCCATCTGCCTTTCATATGGACTGAATATTGGGGGGCATGTACCTCGAATTGAGTCACCATGCTAGGGGCATGCTTACTTTTTCAAGCATAGTTTATTTCCATTTCAAGCTTGTGTAAAAATGAAACCAGTTTCAAGCATAGTTTATCTTTTTTTCAAGCTTGTGTAAAAATGAAACCAACTTCAAGCAGAGTTTCCTGATTTCAATCTTGTGTAAAAATGAAACGATTCCCATTTTACCTCTCGTGATTTCCATTTTATCAGCCTGTTTTTCCAGATGATCGTTGGTTTTCTCATTCCATCATCACCATATACTTGACTGATCATATGCCTTCACTTGATTGTTTTACCCATTCCTGAGGAACCGCTGCAATGAATGGTCTTGTTAGCCAGCCTCTTAACCTTTACTTGTTCTAAGTAGTTCCACCATCACCGGAACCAGTTGCTATACTTTATACCAATCATTCTGTTGGGTGTGGAGCCTGATTATCTTTTTTATTTTGTATCACAGCGTTGGACCCTTGTACCTTAATGGGGTGGCAACGCCGCCCGTAATGAAACGCTACCTGGGGGGTCCAAGGGGGTGGCTACGACTTTCTGGAGTCCCCCCTTGGTGGGGGATTTTAGGGGCAGCACCCCCGAAGCTAAAAATAGATGTAAAATTTCCTTGTAAAAGTATAGTAATTTCTATTCAATCTAGGTCGTTCATTAGGTGAATGATCTGACGGTAGAAGTTATGTTTAGTTTAGGGTTTTTTTTCTTAAAAGGCAACCCCTCACTTGTATGAGGGCATTGTATTACGGCTGTGTATTGTATGAGTATTCTCAAAGTGAGAAACAGATGGGGAGACTGTGAGAGAGAACAGAGGATATTACAGTTGATCTGTTGTAGGTTGTGTCTCTTCATTTTGCTGGATAATAGAAAGGAAGAATTGGTTGTTCGAGGTGGATGTAGCCCAAACTGGGTGAACCACGTATATCTGTGTCTCTCTAGTTTTATGTGTTTTGTGTGCTTGTGTTTTCCACATATTTTATGTATTGCATTGCTCTATATTATTTAATTTTCTAACACGTTCCTCCAGGAGGAGTCAATTTTCAACTCTTTTCTGACTCTTAAAAATTGAAAAAATTGTCGAGACTCTTGTCATTTTGAACTCGTTAAATGGCTGTGAAATGATATCAACCCAGTATACGTTTACCCCTTTTTCAGGCTGAGATAGATTATTTACAAAAAAGGAATGCCTTAGCCTATCACGACTAAGAGGTTCTTTCATATATTGTTTTCTACCTTTTCGGATCTGAGAGACTATTTACGAAAAGGGCCATGATGGAGTTTTCTTTTCTGCCTTCTTTTCAAACTCTCTAAACATGAAAAGATGTCGATTTCTCCCTTTGTCAGACTCGTTAAACCCTAATGACATCGAAAATCATCACCATGACGTTAACCAAGTTTCTCCTTCTTAGGGCTCGTAAAATGTAATAGGTTGGATTTGTCCGAAGGACAAACTTACAGCACAAGCATATGCTATCCCCTTCAATCTTGTTTTAAAAAATAATTGGGGTACTCGCCAGAAATGGTGGGGGGAAATGGAACCAAGTTTTAGTTATGTTGGCAGTATGTCGCTCTTGAACATGGCACTTATCTACATTCGTTTCGGGTTGGGGACATCTCATTTCGTTATTTTTTCCTCCATGGGTTTGGGTAATCTCTTTGACCTCTCATATTCTCTTTGCCTCGTCGTCATGACCTCAGATCCTTTGATGTCAAATACTGCCAAATCCAGTGTCATGCTACTGATATGTTCAGGAGAAGTTTGCCTCTGCATTTTTCAACCTCCCTCTGATTCTCTGTTGGTCCTGTTTCACTACTATCATGTTCCTATATCTAATATCGATGGTGTGGGAAACATTATGGCCCACTTTTGATCGGGTCACTTCCTGTCGACTTCAACTCATTATCCAGGAATTTTATCTAGAGACTCTATTCTGGTACCTTGAAGCCTGCATGCCTTAATGGCAGGTTTTTTGCATTCGACGCAAGGTCCACATCATTGACCTTCGATCGAGTGATTATGTGGATGTTCAACGCCATATCACTGTTCATATTTTGTGGATTATACCAGTTGTACCTTGAGAGCCATGTCATTATTGGTGGTTTCGCTCGTGCCTGTTAACAACTTTCATCATTGGCTGGTTATCAGGTGATTTTCTTGCATGTTCGACTTCAGCTCATATATTCACATGCTTGAATTTGTACTTGTTCGGGTCAAGATGGAGCGCAAGACCCTGGATTTTGTCTGATAAAATCCAGGTTGCGAATTTTGGTGGAGTATCATGACTTATTGTATGACTCTTTTGATTGGATGGTTGCGACCATACCTAATTATATTTATTGATCCTTACTACTGGATGGCTGCATCCATACCTCAGATCTTAGTTTTTATATATACTCTATTATGGATGGATGTGGCCATACCATATGTTCATGTATCAGAGATATCAGTTGTATTCGTAATTGCAGGTTTTCTGATAGTAGTGTTTGGTTCGAACGCATTCCCATAAAGCATTTCGCCCCTCCCTCTCCCTTGGACCTCATGTTTTAGGGGGCATCTGTTACACAACATTTTTTCACTATCCTTGCAATCCCCATCTCACCCATTGGAGGGTCATTCCCGTGATCAATAAGCAGTGTCATGCCTTGCAAAGACCATCATTGAGTCCCTTAAAATGAGAGTAACATTCCTTCTGTTAACAATTCCTTGAGCATTGACTTAAAAACCCTTGTTTCTACCTTGGCGCGGGTAGTCAATTATGCCCTCGCACCAAAGAGGAAAATTAACACTGGGGCCGCGCCAACTGGCACTCTGTCCCAGTTTTCTACCCACGCCAAGCTGTTTATGGAATTGTTTTTTAAAATATAGGTGGATATTCCACTCCAACCACCTCGAGGATGAATCATTGGGAGTGGTTGAACTGATAAACCATGGACTACCTCCTTTAGGTTTATTGTTTCCACCTCTTATGGGAACTCCCTAAAGGATAGGCCTCCCTCCCACCTTTATAGGGATCCTAACCTCATCCTTTTCCTCTATAAAAGAAGCTATCTCTCTTAGAACAAGCTAGCTAAACATGGAGAATTAGACATACTATAGCTGAATAACTAGAGAAGACAAAAAAAGAAGGAATTACGTTGAGGAAGCTTGAGTCCATGACTTATGAGAGAGATTGAGTCCATACCTTTGTCCCATCTGAATTCCCTGACAAGCATCTGAGATGCGCTTCACCTGAACCCCACTAGATGAGACTACGACGTCAAATCATTGGTTATAACTCTTCCTTCTATTCATTTATATAAATGGCTAATGTTTGGTTCCACTGTTGTGTTATGATGTTTGTTTAATGCAATATGTTTAGCCCTCTTTGACTGGTTAATAGTTATGAATGAAATGTTGTTAGCTTTTATGTTGTTCTTGTTTCTTGTTCTATGTGCAGGTATCCAAGCGTAATGGAAAATGGATTGTGACTTGCCGAGGCAAGAGCGAGAGGCCACCACTACTACAACAACAATGACAGCATTGGATTCTAGGTAGGTCAATCTACCGTGTCCCTTGTTCATTCAATAATTAGAAAGCAACACTTTAACGTGTCCCTTTGTTTCTAGACCCACTCTAGGGCTAGAGGGCTCATCTTTGTCCGCAGAGAGGATTTACCTACATAACAGGCAGTCCTACCGATCGAGTGTGAAATCCCTTCCCTTCATCTAGCCATCGAACTTCTCCCTGACACCCAACCTTTAGAAAAATGACTTATCATGCTTGAGCACGCTTTTGAAGACTGTCGTGTTGCATTGAAAACCACTAAAGCGGCTAATAAAGGCACCAAAGCTCAATATGACCGAAAATTTGACCCTTGTACTTTTCACAAAGGTGACCTTGTTCTAGTATATGACTAGGCTCATGATGTCCGCGATCATGGGAATTTTGACTCATTATGTCTAGGCCCTTACATCATTAGTAAGGATTTGGGTAAAGGGGCATACCTCCTAGAGGTTTTCGAAGGCCACCCTCTTCCTAATCCTCGTAATGCACTCTATCTTAAGAAATATTACCCTTAGCATTTCCCTCCTAAGATGCGCATTTTATTTCTTTTAGGTAGCCATATTTTGATCTTTATGATTTGATACTTCACCCGGAAACCTTTTTTCCAAGAAGGGTCACTTCACCACTCCTCAAAATCGAATTTATTCACTTGCAACACTTATACTCGGGGCACCACTTTTCCTTCATACTCTTCAATTCTCGTGTCGATTTTCGTCGTGAGTAACCATCTTGTACTCATGTTTTTATGGTCCCCACTAGACATGTTCTATGTGGCAGAATTATCGAGTCACCCTTATTAGAGCATCCGAGTTGAGTTATCATCGCATCCATGGAGTTTATCCCAAGTCCCTTTGTATCCCGCTATAGTTCTCCATCCTTTATTGCTTTTTTCCTCTCTCGTGTCGTACATTTTTTTCTTCAGTCATATTATCCTCTATCCCCTCCGGTGTCGATTCAGCAGCTTCCAGGTCATCCATGCCCTTTATACTCTAACAAGGGAAGTCGTCAGCACACTACTTAGTACCCCTATTCCTCCATTATCCTTGGTGTCAGTATATCAGTCGCTCTACTATTTTCTCTCATGCCTTAGTTGAGGATCCCTTATTCCCTCACCTATGGCGGACCTCCTTCTGTCGACACCATCTTATTCATTCCAGAAGACATGTCTAGATGGCGGTGTACCTTGGTTCCAGCTTCCACTCTTGTTCGATGCCTCGGATCAGGCAATGGGACTCTTTATTGCCCTTTGACTTGATTGTTTCTCAGCTCCAACTCCTTATGGCATGATCAAGATCCATATACTTGATGGTTCAGTGATGCAGCAGATTGTACCGATGATTCCTGAATGTGTGTGAAATGTTTTAGACCTCATGAGGGTGTGGCCCTTCAGGTAGCCCCCCACATGATCGGATGACCTCTCTACTACAGCCTTAGATGCAACTCCATAGATTTTATGGTTCTGGCCTTAGCCGCTTGCAACGCCTCTTTAGTTTTCATGTATTATTCAGATTTTCAGAGCCCTAAACTGTTCTACAGGGCCCCTTTGGTTGTACCTATATCTCATGTACTCAGATATTATTGTATAAGTCCTGGTTGTTGCCCCAGGTGCAGTATGTATGTGGGATCCATTATCATGTTTTTATATGGCCCATTTTTATGCCAGCATGTACTATATAGTTCAGTTCCTTGTTTACTGGACGCATTATTTTTTGTACTTTGTTCTCTCAGCGGGCATAAGTATGCCTCCCCTGCCTCATGTAGAATAGGTACTCACTCATAAAAGAGACTTGTCGCACCTGTAAGTCTCTCCTTTTCAGGGTCTTGTCCTCTAGTGCTTTAATCTACCTTATATTTCTGTCTCTCTCTGACTCCCCCTTCGGTGTCTAGTGATTGAGTTCTTACAATGTACTTCAGTTATTGCGAAATGTGCGAAAATTGTGAATCATTTCGCGGCAATTTATATTGACGCGAAATATGTGTTTTGTAGGGGGCTCCACAAAAATTTCCGGCCGACGGAGAATTGCACAATAGTTCGGCCAAACTTTTGATAAGAAGTTCGGCCGAACTATTGTGACGTTAGTTTTAACTGCTCGTAAGCGGAAAACATAGTTCGGCTGAACTATCGCTAATAGTTCGGCCGAACTAATGCGTCACCAATTACGCAGACCCAAGCTCTGAAAACGGTTCTGCAACTTTGGACTGATTAAACTCCATGAAAACTTGTTAATTAACTGTCGGAACCAAGACAAGCATTTTCAGAATTGAATCTACTTTCAGGAAATATAAATTTTATGGAATCTCGTAAACGTTTATTAATTTTAATTATTTTTCTAATAAAATGAGTGCAAACAATTTTTGAGGGTCATCGTGATTCAGTGAAATCAAAATTTTGTGTCTCCCAAAATACATTGTAAAAAAAATTGAAAAAATTATGGGGCATTACATTGGTCCGTTGACTCTAATGGGTAGATTTTAGATTTTTAGTTTATAACTTATATATTAAGAAATTTGTTGCCACGCGAAACATATCAAAAATACGCATTTTTTCGTATTGGACCAGTTCAAAAAATTCTAGTAATTATGATATGCATCCATTGGCTTTGTAAATATGACGAAACCAAAGTAGACTCTGTCTAGATTGTTGTAACACATTTTGTTTTTTCAAAAACAAGAATTTTCAATGAATACAACGTTGCCACATAACATGACTACTTATGAATTCTTTGATTGTTAAGAAACACAACTCAAAGAAACGCTAAGTTGACATATCAAATCCGCATAAAAAAATTTCAAAAATAAGTAATAGAAAGCTAACAAAATTTCTCACAACTTTTATTTTTACCGCAAAATGAAATTCTACACGGAAAAATTGTTATAGTTTGCAGAAAGTTGAAGAACCCAAAAAAATGAAATTTTTTTCTCAAAAAAGGGCAAAAAGTGTAACCCAGCTTCACATTTTCACCCTTATATGATTAGCTCCTAACGCTTGCACGCTGGGGGGCAATCTGTTACACCAATTTTTGGTCATCTAACCTATTACTATTAGATAGACCAAAGTACACCATGTAAGACCAATTTTACCCTAGTAAAATTTCTTTCACTATGAAAAATAACTTAGTAATCCATAATTTTTTAAGTTGTTTATGGTCTAAACAGGAAACCCCATGAGGAATAATTGAATAAATCCTTATTTGTTTGATTTTCCTCAATGGATAATTAATAAAACCACAGTTTAATTAATATTCCTGGTCATATTTAACCCAAAACAGGAAAATTAATTAGATAAATCATTATTTATCTTATTATTTTCTAGGAATAATTGTTTAAAACATTATTTAAATAATATTCCTTGTTAAATTTGACTAAATAATTTATAAATAATTGAATAAATCATTATTTATTTAACTATTACTCAACCATATTCTTAAAATAATGAATAAATCATTTATTTATATATTATTTACAAATAAAGGGATTTGACCAAATTCAAATTCTTTTTCCCTCCAACAAAAATAATAAAATATTCCATAAAAGTTGGATTTGGATTTGGTTCATAATATTTTTAATTATGCACCAATATCTAGACTAACTCAATATTTTGTTATAAATAGAAGGGTTTGTCCATTAATTCACTACCTTTTTTTGCCAAAAGATCACTCTGGATCTATACTTATGGCCTGACTTTGATCCTCCATCATTGTCATATTTTTCTACTTTTTGCCCTTGAGCTCTCTTTGAGTTCCATTTTTGTCTAGGTTTTCTACACCATCAAGAGAGAGAGATCTTAGATCTGAAGCGCTGAGGACACACAAGAACCCATCCCGTTGAGGGGGACTAGTAACATATTTCTATGTTCCCTTCCCAGGTGTCATAATACAAAAATTCTTTAAAAATTATTGTCTTGTTCATTGGATGTATGCAGAAAATCTTGCTTATTATTTGTTGTTTAATGTCTTTTACTGCATAGATATGAATTTATGTAGCATTTATTCTGATCACTAACTACAGATCTAAGGAAATTGATAGCCATATTTGATGTTAGGGTTGTTTGTTATGCACAGCTAAAGTGAGATTTTTTTGTACGCTTGCAATTAGAATTCACACTTACACACCAGTTATGGTTGTGTATGATGCTGATAGATATAAGGTGTAGTCTTTGTCGTAATTGGGTGGAATTATCAAAGGGGCTGAAGACAATGTGTCTTTTATTACTTCAAACGAATTTTGAGCCTGATCATCCCATTTGAATAGAATGTCCTAACGGAGTAGGCATAGGAAACCTTGCGCGCAAGTGGCATAGTCGAGGACAAAGTGTCGTAAGAAGTTGGCTTTCCCCTACAGGTTTTGAAGTTTCTTGAGAACTATAGGTGGGGGCACTTCCTTTATTTCTTGGAAGTTAAGGGGGTAAACTCTGATCCCTTGTTTGGATAAATGAATCCTAATAGCCTACTTGCATTAATGCAGAAGACAAACTTGAGGGGGTTCAAGTGTAGGTTGTGTTGGGGTTCCTATGTTTGGGCAGATTTGGCAATACCAAAAGACAAGACAACATCAAACCACTTTGGGATCTCAGGATCTAGCCCTCCTGGATCCAGAGAGGGATATCTCTACGAATGTAAAGAAATATATATCT
The DNA here is from genome assembly GCA_034641835.2 of Pinus albicaulis. NCBI lineage: Eukaryota > Viridiplantae > Streptophyta > Pinopsida > Pinales > Pinaceae > Pinus > Pinus albicaulis. The sequence goes on from CM076575.1 coordinate 223,814,183, forward strand.
TTGAGGTTAAATTTAAGGTATTAGGCTAGTTATGGGGCACAAGGGTTGTTGTTTTGTTTGTTTGTTTGTTCGGTTGTTGGGAAACATGAAAGAAGGGTTCAATGTAAGACACAGAAGTGAGAAAAGAAGGATTTTGGCAATGAGAGACAATTCAAAGAGAACTTCGAGTCCATTTGGAAATGGGGTCATAAAAGGATTTACTTGCAATTCAATATCCAAGGCTTTCAAATGGGCTAGTCATCTAAAACAGAGGATCTCTAAAGATGATTGTATGGGATGAAATGATAAGGAATGAAGGTGAATGACAAGGAAACCTTCCAAGGCAACCACTTAGGATCAAATCTAGGGACAGGGCATGCCTTAACCGTCTATGATCAAACTCCTATGAGGCTAACTCTTTAGACAATAGAAAACATTTAAGATTTAACACTAAGTGAAGCCTAAGATCAGAGAAAGGTTTTTAACTTTCAATGCTTTCACATTCAACTTAAGGGATCTTAGAAAGATTCAACTGTTGGAAAAGGACCCTAGTGAGACATAATCAACTCTAAATCTCCCAGTGTCCCAATTCTTTTAGCTAGAACCAGACAAGAACATCTAAAAACAAACTCTTAAATTCACACATCAGTAAGCAGTGAATAACCAACTACTATACTTGTTAAATTATCTCAAATTTGTTCTCAGATCACACAATTAGTAGAAAACATCCAATATAAGGAGAGCAGGAAACATCAGGGTACCATGCAAGGGTATATCCTAAGCCAGATTACTGATTTCTTATCAAAGAAATGAAATATGATGAATTACAGAGGGAAAACATAGACAAAGATAGAACACATCATCGCTGCTTTAAATCAGGATCCAATGAACATGCTTGTCATATTAAAGAGCAAAACCAGTCATATACATCATTTTCCAATAGCTTGATATTCAGTCTGAAATCATCTCCTCAACCTATTTTACAACTAATACACACAGAGCTCTATCTCAAAGAAACAACTTACAATCCATGGTTATCCAAACAAAAACCTTTACAATGTATTTTTCATGAGTTCTTATAGCTGAATGAGAGGAAGTGGTGGTAGATAGAACTTTAAATGAAACATTAAAATAGAGAAAGAAGAGTGATTGAGGCCCATTCTGTTTTAATACCCCTGTATTTACTTTCGGTACCCCTTGGGTGAAATAGAGGTCTTCGACACGCTGATAATAACTTCAGGTATGTCTCTTGAAGTACTTTCTAGCTGTTTTGAACTCTGTTTGTACTCTGGGAAAAGTAAGGCCGATAGATGACTTTCAGGCCTACCATAATGTGTAACTAATTCTCTGGAAATCTTGGGACTACTGTCAGGGTGGTGATCTTCTCAGGAACATTGACAAAGAATAAAAAACATTATGGGAACCTGTCCTTTCTTGGGAAAGAACCTTCTGCTGATGTGAAACACTGATAAGGTTTGTTTCATGTGCTTTAGGCCTTATTAGGCCTCCTTTATCATTCATGAGGTATTTAATCTATACATTCGCCTTCTAAACTCTGGATTATAGCGTTTGATCTTCAATAATGAGCTTTAATCTCTTAAACTGTCACTGATACTCTTTTTCACTCCTGTTGACTGTCTCTATGAATAATGCAGGTTCAATGACGTTGGAGGGTTCGAAACAGAGTTAATAACTTGATTTGGATAGAAAACATGCTTTGAACCCTTTCTAGTTGTAACTCTTGCTATCTTTTGGCTCTAAAAAAGCTTCTCTGCGCTCTGTGTCACCAAAACAGTGACTGTGAGAAAGAACGGTTTTCACCGTCTGTAACCCTACGAAACACAATAAAATTGTTAAGAAAAATCAATGGGAGTGGAGGTTGGATGCTGTGGAGGACTGAGGGAATGGCAGCACAGCAGTGAAAATAGTGGCCACAATGAAGAAAATAGTGGAAACTGTGAAAGAATGGCGAAAGAATGATCTGACGGAGGTTTGGTGCGAGGAGGACTCTGGACCGTCCAATTAGATCAGATGGATGTGATCGACGATCAGGATTCACCAGTGGGGTTGTTGAGACATGAATTAGGCGGATGAAATGACTTTAGTGTAAAACATTGAAGTTTTAATGTTGGGCGAATTACAAAGGAAAATGACTAAAATGAATGAATCGGAGGCGATTTGGTGGTGGGACCGGAAGGGTGGAGGGTGATTGATCGTGGACCGTTGGATCCCTAGAGGAGATCAACGACGGAGATCTTCCAACAAAGTCATTGGATGCTCCGATGTAAACAATATGGAAGTGGACGCGATGAAACGTGAGCCATTGATCTAGATCAAATCAACAGTCGAGATCTTCAGATAGGGCCTTCGGGAGCAAAGGGGGAGAGGTGGTTTTTAGAGGAAAACCATTGTTTTCGCGCGACTTTGGAGTGGTTTAGAAATTATGCCGAAAAAACTTGATATGCTTTTCCGCCTAACACGTGTCCCTCCCAAAACCGCTTTCATCGCGTAGATTTGAAACTTTAACTGTCGAACACTAAAATCACGCAATATGCACCTCAGCCGTTGGATGTAGGACAGGAAGATCTGACGGTGTAGGATGGATCGCGATATGGAAAGATGCACGGTCGGTAAGGTGGGGAATAATCAAAGGCGGGTTCACTATGGACCATTACATTTGCAGAATGGACGTCAGGATCAATGGTAGGGGTGCCAATGTTCCAAAGGGAAAAAGGTTATAATATATGGGCGGAACAAATCCTGACCGTTGGATCTATGGGGATGGATGGCGAAGATTTAAAAGAGAAATCGAAGGCAAAGGGTCAAGTGAGTAGGCGGGGAGAAGGAGGGTCGTTGGATTTGTCGGAACGAACAGCTGAGATCTAATCGCATCAGAGAAAGGCAAGGGGCTGAACTCCATGGTTTTGATTTTTCGATTACGCGCGGACCTTTGGATCGGTGGGAGATCAATGGTGGAGATCTAATTGAAGGGTAAGTAATGGAGGGCACAGGGGCGGAGCGCGATCAAATCCTAACCGTTGGTTCTTGTGGATTCAATGACCAGGATTGAATCGGAGGATCACCAATCGGGGAAAAAGAAAGTGGGGACGCTTGGGTTTGCGCAATGCAATTTTGCATCGTGAAAGGGATCAACGGTGGATATGTGATTGGAGGTTAATGGAGAGATGTGGTGGGGTGTGATGTGAAGTCAGCGCTAGCCGTTAGATCTGTACAGATCAACGGTTAATATTGAAGCGTAGGTCTGCAGAACAAAGCCCAATCACATCGAAAAAATAAGAATAACAAAGGAAAAGGTGTTCACAAACAATTCTTATTGCGATTAGTGCCACGGGCTTAGTGCCTTGTCCTGGTGCCGGGTTACATGCGGAAAGAGGCTAAGGGCTAGGCCGACAGGGGCTTAAGCCTGATATATGGTAAAAAGTGGGTTTTTTGGCCAAAAAACAGAGTTTTTAAGGCTAAATGATGGGTTCCGGTAAAGGGAAAAAGGGATTTTTAAACCAAATGAAGAGAGCCATAAGGTTTTAAAAGGGGAATTTTATGATTCAGAGGGATAAGGAGGGGATTTTGAGGGTTTTTTGGGGAAATTTTGTGAAGGGAGAAGAGGAAAAAATGGGGAATTTTCAAGGATAACATGGAGCAAATGGAGGCCTTTTCTGATAAAATTTCTTTCACAAACAGTGAGGCTTTTTAAATGGAAACAGCAGTGAGGGCTCTTCAAAAGATAAAAAACACATGGAGGCTTCAAGAATGATAGGTTTTCAAAGGAAATGTATCTCTTGAAGGCTCAGAAGCAAATTTAGAAACCTGGTTGCTATGTCAAAATTTTATAGGTGGCTAACAGTGGCTCCACATGGGGCTGGCATCTTCTTGAAGGCGTCAAGAATTTCAGAGATAATCTTTGAAAGTAGGCTAGATGCCTGATCTTTAACCATATTTTTCTTCTTTAATCAGCTACCACAACTCATGAAAACATCATATCAGCAGCAATATTCTTCCAAACAATCTACTTACCCATCCTACAGTCCTAACATTTTTTCTTCAAGGTGCATTTAGATTTGCAGACCTTCTTCATCATTTTTTATTGAAAGAAGAGAACAAACTAATCTAATTCTACCCTTATTCCTCCATGAGACCAGATTAAATAGTTGGCCTCATAGCTTCTCTACCTACACTAATATCTGCTAGGATTAAACTGTCTAGCAGATTACTTTCTCTATATTCTACAACAGAAATTTAAAAAAAATCAAACCAAGATTAGACTATCTAGCTTGCTATGGGTCCATGGCATAAAGACAGCTGCACATGAACTGAAATTTGCAGAAAATTGGAACCAAAATTGTGAAGGCTTTGAAATTCTGAAATTTTGAAGCATCCTTCTTTTTTGTGACTCAAGTTTTGAGCTTGTTAGTCCCTTTTCTTCTTCATTTCAGCTCTGGTTTTGAGCATGTTAGAGTTGATTATTTTTCTTTCTTTGATGGTTCAGTTTTTTAGCGTATTAGAACTAGATTTTCCCTTTCCTTGGCTCAGTTTTTGAGCTGATTTGAGCCAACCCTTTGGGACTTCAGAGGTTCAAGTTTTGAGCTTGTCTGAACCTCTCATTTCTCTCTTTTTTGAAACATTTTCCTCTCTTTTTTTTTCTTTTAAAACAAAACACAGCAATGGTATTTACAATGGAAGTGAAAACTTTAAACTGGAAATCAGCAGTAGTAATGCTTGAGCATCCTACCATTGACAGCACCCCCAAACAGATATGTACCATCTAGATCTTGCAGAAAAAAAGGTATTTGGACCAATGGTGGATTGGATGATGTAAGGACCTTGCCACAAGCTGTCAAATTTGCCATGCTTTCCTTTGTCCTCTCTCCTAGAGTCCCACTTAAGTACCTTATCTCCAATTTTGAAGTCACAAGCTTTTGTTCTTTTATCAAACAAATTTTTAATGTTCTCTTGCACTTTAATAGCTCTGTTGCAGACTTCTTCTCTTGTCTGTTGGAGATGTATGGTTTGATTGATCCTCCTTACCATGATGTCCTCTTCTGACTGTATCTCTTGTACCAATTTAATCACTGGTACCCCTAGGCTGGTGGGGAACACTGCATATGCTCCATAGACTAACTAATATGGGCACATTCCAATGGATTTCTTTGTTGTTAACCTGTCAACCCATAAAGCATGCACTAACTTGTTATGCCATGATTTCTTATTCTCTTCAAGAAACTTTTTGATGATGGTCACTAAAATTTTATTTAATGACTCTGCTAGCTCGTTACCTTGTGGGTAATAAGCAGTAGAATGACCAAGTGAAATATGATACCTGTGACAAAAATCAATCATCTTTTAGAACCAAAATCAGCAGCATTATCAGTGATAATCTTCCTAGGGCAGCCAAATCTAGAGAGGATGTGGTCTTCAAGGAATTTAATGATGACAGAATATGTGGAATTCCTAGAAGAGATGACCTCTATCCATTTTTTGAAATAGTTTGTGGCTGTGAGAATCCATTTGTGTTGGGAAGATGAAGCAGGATGGATCTCCCCTATGAAATCTAGGCCCCACTATTGAAAGGGAGCTTCAACAGTTATAGGTTGTAATGGTAAAGGGAGGAGCTTTCTTTTGCCCTCAAAGATCTGGCACTTATGGAAAGCAACTGTCATTTTGTGGATGTCATTGAAAAGGGTGGGCCAGTAATAGCCAGCCCTAAGTATTTTGTTGGCAATGGCTTTCCAGTTTAGATGGCCTCCACACTCTCCTGCATGGAATTCGTGTTTGATTCTCTCTGCTTCAGCTTCAGGCAGGCATTTAAGCAGCAAACCATTTGCATTTTTCCAATATAAACATTCATTTAAAATGCGATAGTTTCTAGCCTTTAACTTCAGAAACCTTGCCTTAGTCTTAGATAAATCAGGAGGAGCATTAAGATTTGTAAGCACATACAGGATGTCAGCATACCAAGGAGAGTTTTGAAATTTTTCTTCAACAGTAGGGTCAGGAAATCCTTCGTGTTCATCTAAGGCATCCACCATGTTAATTTCAAGGGCTTGTAAGTTAGATTTAGCCATCAGTTGGGCCAAGCCTTGACCTTTGATAAGTTTTGTGGGTTTTATTTCTAGATCATACTCTAGTATTACAGCAATCCATTTGCCCCTCTTTCCATTTTGATCTTGGGACAAAATTTCTTTTACCACTATGTTTGGCACGTAGGCAATGATGTGAGAATGAAGGATATACACCCTGAAGTATTTCAAGGCCTTTAACAAAGCGTAAGCCTATTTTTCCATTATGTTATATTTCAAGGGTGCATCCCTCAGCGCCTTGCTGAAAAAAGCAATAGGTTGCTCCTGTCCCTCTGGATTTTTCTGCAACAATACTGTAGCCTCTGTATGCTCGGAAGCAAAGGAGAATATAAGGAGATCTTTTGAAAAATCAGGGCTAATTAGGACTGGTGCCCAGGTAAGTGCAAGTTTAACTAATTCAAAGGATTTTTTGGCCTCTAAAGTCCACTTAACCCCTACATCTTTTTTCAGCATGTTTGTGATATCTTTGAGGAGTTCTGCTAAGTTGGGAATAAACCTCCTTAAGAAGTTAATTTTCCCAATAAAGGACTGCAATTCTTTAATGTTTCTTGGGTGACTAATCTGTAGTATTCTCTCAACTCTTTTCAGGTCTATTTTAATTCCTTCTTCTGATATAATATAGCCAAGAAGCTTACCTTCTTGAAGGCCAAACACAGTCTTCTTGGGATTTAAAGAAAGCCCAAACCTTCTAAATTTCTAAAATACTATTCTCAGATGTTTAAGGTGCTCTTCATCGGATTTGGAATAGACGGTTATATCATCAAGGTAGATTATGATGAAGTGACCTATCTCCTCTGAAAAGGCTATGTCCATAGCCCTTTGGAAGGTTGCACCAGCGTTCATTAGTCCAAAAGGCATTTTCACGTACATGAAAGTGCCCCATGGAGTGGTGAAAGTTGTCTTAAGTTGATCTTCTGGGAGTACTAAGACCTGGTTATACCCTGAAAGGCCATCTAACAGGGAGATGCTTTTTGAGCCAACTACCCTTTGTAGGATGTGTTCCATCTTGGGTAAGGGGTAATTATATTTAAGTCAAGCTCTGTTAAGGTTTCTAAAATCAATGCACAGTCTAATCTCTCCCATATTTTTCCTCACAGCTACAAGGTTGGAGACCCATTCAAAAAACCTCACAGGCACTATGATTCTTGCCTCATACATTTTCTTGATTTCCTTTTCTACTAGAGGCAGTTGTTTTGGGTTAATTCTACGCAGTTTATGCCTAAAAGTTTTTTGGTTTTCTTTCAATGGGATCTTGTGCTGGATGATCTCTGTATCATAAGCTTTTAATTCCTCATAGCTCCAGGCAAACACATCCACAAACTCTTTAAATAAATCATTGTATTTCTTCTTGATGTGTGTTGGCAAGGATTTGGCAAATTTAATCATCTTAGGCTTATCCTCGATGCCGATATTGCATTCTTCAACATATGATTTAGTGTGTTCTATAGTGGATTTATTTGCTACATCATTAAAATCAAAAAGGCCCTCTAGGGGTGCCAGTCCTCTGGGTATATTCTTGTCTTTGGACTGCAGCACCTCTATGTCTTCTTTTTAAGCGTTCTTGTATTCTTCAGTTTGAGTTCCAAATTCTTCAGTTGACATGTTTATTTCTACATTGTGGGGTGATTTTTCTTCATCGGAGGGCTCTTCATTCAGGCATTTTTCATCGTATTTAGATTCTGAATCAGAAATTTCAAAATCATTCCTGCCAAGCAACAAATCCTCTATCTTCTTGTTGCCCTCAAAGACCTGCCAATATATCTCATTATCTGGCACTGCAAGTCTATATTTTGTTTGAATGATGATCTGTTTGTCCCTAGGAGATTTCTGATATGAACTAGCAATGCAGGCTAATCCATTTGCAATAATGTTCTGATTCCTAGGAACAAACACAAGCTCGTATTCTACAAAGTTTTTCAATAAATCCATGGTATCATTCCTGTATGCCCTCAATCTAGGGTGCTTTGCAGTGTACTCTTCGTTCACTTGTTTGATGACTAATTCAGAGTCTCCATGCACAGCTATCCTTCGAGCTCCTAGTCTTTTCAATAGATTCAATCCTAGGATGAGATCCTCACACTCTGCAATGTTTTTTGTACATTTAAAATCTAGCTTGAAGGCATGACTCTCAGCATAGTTACTTTCAGTATTGTGTAACCATACCCCAGCTCCTGCATTCTTCCTAGTGCACGACCCATCAAATTTCATTCTCCATAAGGGATTGTTTTCAGGTTTATCATCATTTTCCTCCCTAATGTTGGGTTCACCATTATGTTGTATTATGGGGTCTGCACCATGGTGTGGAATGTTTTGTTCTTCATGATGTGCATGGAGTTCAGAGTGATGAGTAATTTGTAGTTTGCAGTCTTGGTTTTGTTCACTCTGAGTTTCTGCTTTAGTGCACTGTTCTAGCATTTCTCTCTCGTTTCCCTCTATATCTAGAGTGGCCATTATGTTAAAATTTGTGGGCTCTACTCCATTGTTTGAATATCTGTCTTCTAGCTCTGGCTCATCTGTAGATTCATCATTGAAAAGGATAAAAGAGTCCAGATCTGTATGGACAGAGTAGAGGGGTGAATTTTCAGGTTTCTCAGGGCTGCTAACCATAAACTTCATGTGTGCCTCCCTATACAATCTTCTAAGCTAGCTAAATATAGGGATTGTGGCATATGACCCGTCCATCTGCATTGTACCTTTCAACTTGGCACCCCATGATCTTGATAATAACATGCCATACTTAGGAGGTACAGCTGCCACTACAACATCCATAACCATGCACTTAGCTGGGATTTGGGTCAAATTCACACAAAGATCTTTGATTAGGCCAAGGCACTTCACTCTGCTAGATTCAAAGGAATATAAATCCTTATAGGGTTTGGTTATCTCTAGGCCTAGCTTCTCCATAATCACTTTTGGCATAAGGTTGTGTGAAGCCCTAGAATCATGCATAGCATTATGCAGGATCTTGTCATGGATATTAAGGCTGACATAGAAAGGAGGTATCACCCCTTCCTGAAATTTCCCTTCGATTTTTGGGCCAAACAAGAGAGCGGGTTGATCATCATTCAAATTGACAGTGTCACTGTTTTTCCCTAAGTTTAAAGCTTTCAAAATTTAACCTTTATATACATCCTGAGTAGCCAACTCAGTGAGTGGAATAGAAATTTTGATTTTGGCTATCTCACTTTCCAAATTGAAAGGAGATTGACTTTTTCAAAGGTTCAATTCTATTTTACTGGCCACTATTTTATTGGCAGAATCAATTTGTTGATTCTCACTATGTACAATGTTTGAAGCTGTTTTATCAGGAGCATTAGCTGCAATGCTAGTGTTTCTAGTTTCTTGACTAGGTTTATCAGTAGTTTGGATGTCTTTTTCTTTGTTTTTCCCAGAACTTTCATCTATTGCTTTGTTACTTTTAGAAGTCACTTTAAGAGTCTTCTCAGGTATTTTCTTAATGGTAATATCAGAGGCTTTTGGTTTGGAAGTGTCTAAGCTCTTTTTTCTCCTGAGTTCATACTTTTCTCTGACCTGCATGATGGCATTTTCAAATCCCAACCTATAATCCTCAGATTCTAACCCTTCCTCATCCCAATGTGAGTATGAGGTCCGATTATCTTCTATGGAAAAGGTGTGTATTTGGTTTTCTACTTCCACCATGTTTATTGTGGTTCCCCTGGACTCTTCTATTATCCCCTTATCTTCATCAAGGAAATTCTCTTGAAATGGGGGTATGACTTGTTGATCAGAGTCTCTGTCTATTTGGGGGATTGTTTCTCCTAAAGTTTTGATTATGGTTTTGATTTTGGTTTCTGTTCTGATTACTGACTTGGACAACCATTTTCTCCATCATTTTCTCTAGCCTTTCCATGTTTTTGGCTAGACTATCATATTTGGGATCAGATGTGGAAGCTGATGTGTCATCCCTATATGTTACCTTCTTTTCAGCCCTCATTCTAGCTCTTTTTTCAATCAGGTTTGCTTCTACACTTACTGCTCCTTTTTGCATATCTTCTAATGTGTTGTAATCTCTCTCCCTAAGCTATTAGGCCATGTCAGCATCAAATCCTTCAGGGTATTTCACTAAGGCCATTCCTTGGGGAGGTTTCATATGGGGTGGAAGAGCATTGTAGACACTGTTAAATCTAGTAGAGTATTCATGGACACTCTCTCCCTGATTTATCTTGAGATTCTTGTATTCTGCTAAGATTTGGAGAGGGTTTCTTTTTACTTCCCATTTGTTTATGAAAGTTTGGTGCAAATAAGGAAGATCATTGATGCTATTTGGAGGTAAGCCTGTAAACCACTTCTTCACTTCTCCTCCTAAAATCAAAGCAAAGATCCTCATCTTAATGGTTTCATCTTCAATTTCCATATAGTCAAAGGCATCTTCCATCCTATCCACATGGTGTTGAGCTGTAGTAGACTCTTTTCCAGTGAAATGAGGGATTTTCGACTGATAATCGTTGGGAGGTGGAGCTAAAGGCTGTGGTAGCACCAAGGGAGCGTACCATGCTGCCATGATAGTGTTTTGTGGAGGTAAAGGTTTGGCTTGAGCAGTAGGTATATGGATGACAGAAATGCTAGGACCAGCAAAAAATTGTTGAGCTGATTTAGGATGAGAGAGGCCCAGGTTTTGAATGAAATGGATATCAGGAGGAGTTGATGGAGGGGTTTCTCTGTCCCTAATATGTTGACCACTATGAGATGGTGAACTTAGAGGCTCAAATTCTTCCTGGTCTATAGCGTTGAATGAATTAGTTCTTGGTATATTACTTGGTGAGTCTAATTCAAATGGGGTGTCTGATAGAGCTGCAAAGTTTTCCGGTGCAGAGTTAGCTCTATAGATGGATCTGGAAATAGTTGGCTTCCTAGGGGTAGGAAATTTCCTGAGAAATCTCTCTAGATTGTCAACTATTTCAGGTGGGCTTGGATTAGGATAAGCTCTAGTATAGATTGTTCTTGAATCCAGTATGTCTGTCTCTTTAACAAGAAGCTTAATCCTATGTGTTTCTTCTAATATGGTTGATGTTGTAATGAAAACTGGTCTTCCAGTGGAGTCTTGTGAAAACAAAGATAATCAGCAGGCCTGTTGATCACCAGTGGAGTCTTTAGTCATTAAGGAACTGTGGAGTCGCCAAGTGGAAGGTTTAGAATGTTTTGAAGGAGATTTATTGTCCACCACAGTGATTAACTTACCAAATCTAGGCTGATTGGTCTTGCGTCCCCAGTGGAGTCGCCATTATGTTGGGGTTCCTATGTTTTGGTAGATTTGGCAATACCAAAAGATAAGACAACATCAAACCACTTTGGGATCTCAGGATCTAGCCCTCCTGGGTCTAGAGAGGGATCTCTCTATGAATGTAAATAAATATATATCTTTGAGGTTCAATTTAAGGTTTTAGGCTAGTTATAGGGCACAAGGGTTGTTTTTTTGTTTGTTTGTTTGGTTGGTTGTTGGGAAACATGAAAGAAGGGTTCAATGTAAGACAAAGAAGTGATAAAAGAAGGATTTTGGCAATGGGAGACAATTCAAAGAGAACTTCGAGTCCATTGGGAAATGGGGTCATAAAAGGGTTTACTTGCAATTCAATATCCAAGGCTTTCAAATGGGCTAGTCATCTAAAACAGAGGATCTCTAAATATGATTGTATGGGATGAAATGATAAGGAATGAAGGTGAATGACAAGGAAACCTTCCAAGGCAACCACTTAGGAGAAAATCTAGGGACAAGGCATGCCTTAACCGTCTATGATCAAATTCCTATGAGGCTAACTCTTCAGAAAATAGAAAACATTTAATATTTAACACTAAGTGAAACCTAAGATCAGAGAAAGGCTTTTAACTTTCAATGCTTTCACATTCAACTTAAGGGATCTTAGAAAGATTCAACTATTTGAAAAGGACCCTAGTGAGACAGAATCAACTCTAAATCTCCCAGTATCCCAATTCTTTCAGCTACAACCAGACAAGAACATCTAAAAACAAACTCTTAAATTCACACATCAGTAAGCAGTGAATAACCAAATACTATACTAGTTAAATTATCTCAAATTTGTTCTCAGGTCACACAATTAGTAGAAAACATCCAATATAAGAAGAGCAGGAAACTTAGGGTACCATGAAAGGGTATATCCTAAGCCAGATTACTGATTTCTTATCAGAGAAATGAAATATGATGAATTACAGAGGGAAAACATAGACAAAGATAGAACACATCACCGTTGCTTTAAATCAAGATCCAATGAACATGCTTGTCATATTAAAGAGAAACACCAGTCATATACATCATTGTCCAATAGCTTGATATTCAGTCTAAAATCATCTCCTCAGCCTATTTTACAACTAATACACACAGAGCTCTATCTCAAAGAAACAGCTTACAATCCACGGTTATCCAAACAACAACCTTTACAATGTATTTTTCATGAGTTCTTATAGCTGAATGAGAGGCAGTGGTGGTAGATAGAACTTTAAATGAAACATTAAAACATAGGAAGAACAGTGATCAAGGCCCATTTTGTTTTAATACCCCTGTATTGACTTTCGGTACCCCTTGGGTGAAATAGAGGTCTTCGACAGGCTGATAATAACTCCAGGTATGTCTCTTGAAGTACTTTCTGGCTGTTTTGTACTCTGTTTGTACTCTGGGACAAGTAAGGCCGATAGATGACTTTCAGGCCTACCATACTTTGTAACTAATGCTCTAGCAATATTATGACTACTGTCAGGGTGGTGATATTCTCAGGAACATTGACAAAGAATAGAAAACATTATGGGAACTCATCCTTTCTTGGGAAAGAACCTTTTGCTGATGTGAAACACTGATAAGGTTTGTTTCATGTGCTTTAGGCCTTATTAAGCCTCCTGTATCATTCATAAGGTATTTAATATATACATTTTCCTTATAAACTCTAGATTATAGTGTTTGATCTTCAATAATGAGCTTTAATCTCTTAAATTGTCACTGATACTCTTTGCCGCTCCTATTGACTGTCTCTGTGAATATTGCAGGTTCAATGGTGCTGGAGGGTTCGAAACAGAGTTAATAAATTTATTTGGATAAAAAACATGCTTTGAACCCTTTCTGGTTGTAACTCCTGCTATCTTCTAGCTTTGAAAAATCTTCTCTGCGGTTTGTGTCACCAAAACAGTGACTGTGAGAAAGAACGGTTTTCACCATCTGTAACCCTGTGAAACACAAGAAACTTGTTAAGAAAAATACATGGGATTGGAGGTTGGATGTTGTGGAGGACTGAGGGAATGGCAGCACAGCAGTGAAAATAGTGGCCACAGTGAAGAAAATAGTGGAAACTGTGAAAGAATGGTGAAAGAATGATCTGACAGAGGTTTGGTGCGAGGAGGACTCTGGACCCTCTGATTAGATCAGATGGAGGTGATCGACAGTCAGGATTCACTAGTGGGGTTTTTGAGACATGAATTAGGCGGATGAAATGACATTAGTGTAAAACATCGAAGTTTTAATGTTGGGCGAATTACAAAGGAAAATGAGTAAAATGAATGAAATCGAAGGTGATTTGGTGGTGGGACCGAAAGGGCGGAGGGTGATTGATCGTGGACCGTTGGATCCCTAAAGGAGATCAACGGTGGAGATCTTCTGAAAAATTCATTGGATGCTTCGATGAAAACAATATGGAAGTGGACGCGATGAAACGTGAGCCGTTGATCTAGATCAGATCAACGGTCGAGATCTTCAGATGGGGCCTTCGGGAGCAAAGGGGGAGAGGTGGCTTTTGGAGGAAAACCATTATTTTCGCGCGAATTTGGAGTGGTTTAGAAATTATGCCGAAAAAAAGTGATATGCTTTGCCGCCTGACATGTGTCCCTCCCAAAACCACTTTCATCGCGTAGATTTGAAACTTTAACTGTCAGACACTAAAATCGCACGATATGCACCTCAGCCGTTGGATGTAGGACGGGAAGATCTGATGGTGCAGGATGGAGCACGATATGGAAATATGCACGGTCGGTAAGGTGGGGCATAATCAAAGGCGGGTTCACTATGGATTGTTAGATCTACAAAATGGACAGTCAGGGTCAATGGTAGGGACGCCAATGTTCCAAAGGGAAAAAGGTTATAATATATGGGCGGAACAAATCCTGACCATTGGATCTATGGGGATGGACGGCGAAGATTTAAAAGAGAAAGTGGAGGCAAAGGGTCAAGTGAGTGGGCGAGGAGAAGGAGGGCCATTGGATTTTTCAGAATGAACGGCTGAGATCTAATCACATTAGAGAAAGGAAAGGGGCCGAACTCCGTGGTTTTGATTTTGCGATTACACGCGGACCGTTGGATCGGCGAGAGATCAGTGGTGGAGATCTGATCGGAGGGGAAGTAATGGAGAGCACAGGGGTGGGGTTCAATCGAATCTTTGCCTTTGGTTCTTGTGGATTCAATGGCCAGGATTGAATCGGAGGATTTCCAATCAGGGAAAAAGAAAGTGGGGATGCTTGGGTTTGCGCAATGCGATTTTGCACCAGCCGTCGGATCGTGAATGGGATCAACAATGGATATGCGATCGGAGGTTGATGGAAATATTTGGTGGGGCGCGATGTGAAGTCAGCACTGGCCGTTAGATCTGTACAGATCAATGGTTAATATTGCAACGCAGGTCTGTTGAACAAAGCCTAATCGCATCGGAAAAATAAGAATAAAAAAGGAAAAGGCGTTCACAAACAATTCCGATTATGATTAGCGCCGTGGGCTTAGTGCCTGGTCCTGGCACCAAGTTACATGCAGAAAGAGGCTAAGGGCTAGGCCGACAGGGGCTTAAGCCTGATATATGGTAAAAAGTGGGTTTTTGGGCCAAAAAATAGAGTTTTTAAGGCTAAATGATGGGTTCCGATAAAGGGAAAAAGATATTTTTAAACCAAATGAAGAGAGCCATAAGGTTTTAAAAGGGGAATTTGATGATTCAGAGGGATAAGGAGGGGATTTTGAGGGTTTTTTGGGGAAATGTTTTGAAGGGAGAAGAGGTGAAATTGGGGAATTTGTAGGGATAACATGGAGCAAATGGAGGCCTTTTCTGAGCAAATTTCTTTCACAAATAGTGAGCCTTTTTAAATGGAAACAACAGTAAGGGCTCTTCAAAAGATAAAAAATACATGGAGGCTTCAAGAATGATAGGTTTTCAGAGGAAATGTATCTCTTGAAGGCTCAGAAACAAATTTAGCCACCTGTTTGCTATGTCAAAATTTTATAGGTGGTTAACAGGTTGTAGTGTCAGAACCGTTGGAATACCAACCGTAATTCCTCCAAATGGTAACTTTGTTTCTTGGATCATATGATGAGGTCATCTACGTAAGCTAATATGAGGTGATCCAGGTCGTGGAAGATATAGCTCATGGCTCGCTGGAAGATGGCTCTAGCAATTTTAAGTCCGAAAGGAATAACTTGATATGCGAACGTGCCCCAAGGGGTATTGAACGTCATTTTGTACCAGTTCGTATGTTAGAATTGAATTTTATTGTACCCTGAGAATTCGTCCATGAAGGAAAAGACCTCATGACCGGTGCAAGCATCAATGACTTGGTTGATAAACGAGGCAGGGTAGTTCTCCTTAGGACAAGCTTTATTTAAATCTCGAAAATAGGTGCAGACTCAGATGGTGTCTTTTTTATCATGATGGGTACAGGGTTGGAAACCCACGATGTGTAAGCAATTGGGTAGATGAACCCGACTTTGTGAATCTTTTCAATCTCTTTCTTGATTTCTTCTCCCTTGGATGGGTGTAATTGACGCTACTTTTGGCAGGCTGGTGATATTTCAAGCCAGATGTCAATGTGGTGTTCTACGATGGTGGGCTAAGCCCTAGAATTTTCAAATAATCCCATGTGAAGATATCCATGTACTCTTGTAACAAGTTTGTATAAGTGACTACCTCATCTGGGGAGCATGTTGTCCCTAGCAGGATTTCTTCAGTTTTTCCTAGTTTTCTTGAGATATTCACCTTAATGGTTGGCGAAATATTCGACATATTCCCTTCTTCGAATGCATCGGGCATTGGGATAGGGTTTTTAAACCAATCTACCATCCCAGATGGTAGGAAGTCTTTAGATTCAATGGCATATATATCCTGGGTTTTTGGTCTGCTAGGCCCGAACGTTTTTTTTTAGAAGAAATAACAAGTGGTGATGCATTGAGTCCCATGTACAATCGGGTTTCGTCATGGCCTCTAGAATATCTTTGTCAGAGTGAAAAAATATGTCTAAGGGGGAATTGGTTTGTGTGAGGCCATGAGTAATTGGTTCGGGCCTAACAGTGTTGGTCGACAAACATGAATATGATTTCATGGTTGATTTCATGGAACTAGATGAGATTGATAGGGTGCAAATGGGTTGGGTTTTCACCATCGACGTTACTACTATTTTTGTGGTAGTTGGAGCTGTCTCGACACAAATGAAATATGAGCAGACAGCACAAGTCATGGTTCCCATGCATGATGAGATGAATTGTATATGGTGTTGTGTGTCTTCAGCGTTAAATGGTGGAATAATCTATGTTAGTTGTTTGTTTGAGATAAAACTCTTGCTCTTTTGGCAGTGTACTAAGGGTACACGCACATTCCTATACTTGGAAGTTGTGTTGAATGCAGAGGTGCCGAAATTTTTTCATCATGGGGCACATCTCTATTTCATGGTTATGGCTCGTGCAAATGGTGCATGGAGTAAAGGGGCCTATTGAGTATATGGTGTGAGAATCAACACTACTCTCCATGCCAAAGTGGATGCTTGGATATGATTGGGCATTGGGTCATTTTTGCGCTTTTTCCATCTCTGAGCCTTTGGTCTTGGTTGGTGTGACTCCTTTAGGGAGTCCAAAATCAATGCAGCTCTTGCCGCTTGTAACCTTGGGAGGTATTCACAATTCATAGTGTGGTAGAATTGTGAGAAAATCCTACAATAGCAGCGTGTGATATTCTCCTGATTAGAGAGATGGGTATGTGGTATGGTGGTGACCATGTGAAGATTTTCGGTGAGTTTTTTTAGTTCCTAACATTGATTTACCATGTGGCCCTTTCTATCGCATAGAACACATGATGTTCTTGGTTGGTTTTGATGCCCCCCTAGGATGATTGGTCTCCTTAGCCTTCCTTGGGTTTTGGTGATGATGGGGGGAAGGTCACGTTGTGCCTGGCTGCCTAGGTTCAAAACTAGTTACATCCAGGTATTTGGTTACCAACGGGCGTATGACGTCTAACATAGGTCGAAATTGGGGTATGTAAGTACAATGTCAAGCATGATGGTTGTCTTGAGAAATCAAATAAGATTGTTTCTCTTTGGTTCTCCAAGTCCATTAGACTACTAGAGTAATTGGGTACCATTTTCGAAGTGATCGGAAATCTGGGCGTTGAGCAATCAAATGATTGTGTGCGTGGCACAATGCATAGGTTTGGATTATTCGTGGAGGGTGGTTGGGGGTGTTAATATGCCCCCTTGTTGGCTTTTTTTTCTTCTAATATGAAGAGGATAGACCTATTTGCCTCATTCTCTTGGGTTATCAAAATTTCTACTTAGTCCGAATCTGATCCGTTTGCTGCAGCAAGACAAGTTATGGCTTGGCGTAAATAATTTAACGTCGAACAAAAGCGAGAGATGTAGGGACAATGATGAATCGGGTAGTTATCTGAACACACTTGGAACAAACATTGGACTACTCGTAGGCTGTAGTAGTACACCAGATTCATCGGGTACCATATTTGGAATAACTCTAGTGTTGCACAGTCAGCGATAAAGTGATCTCGTTCATCGCAGAGTGCGCAGATCTGGACCGGATCCTGAGGATGATTACGGGGAAGAGATGGTCGTTCAGGTGACTGTCTCTCCTTTGATGCATACAATATGGTACTTGTTTCTTCTGTCATTTGAGTTGAAGTGTTGTTTGTGGACTCCTTATCTAAGCCGGCTAAGTTGGGGTTTTCAGCGATAAATCATCGCATTAAATCCAACATAAACTGGAATTGATATATATGGGGACAATAGTGAACGTGGTGGTTGCTCCGACAAATATGACACATATGTCATCGATGCCGAACTAAGTTTATTTGGGCAACTTGTGGGACTTTATACCATTGGTTGAATGCCCTTAACTCGGGGCAATGTGTGACTAAGTGATCAAGCTCGTCACATAGTGCACAAATTGGGACATGAGTTATCGCCTCTGTTTGTCATCTCTAGGCCATTGAGGTGACTATATACAAGCAATATGTAGGCTCATCTCGTATGTACAATATGTTTTTAGGTTCTCCATTTTCCATTTGTATGGGTGGAGGTGAGGGGTCTTCTTGGTAAGATTTTTCTAGGGCTTGCAAGGAATCCCTGTATAGTTGTATCTCTGGGAAGTGATGGGTATAATGCCCATAATGGTCGCATATGGCGCATGCATGCTTGGTGTGTAATGATTTCCCTTGGTTGTTCATGGCATGTTCCTTTTTATGGGAATTCAAGGTCGTGGCATTTATGTAAGTGTGTAGAAGGGTTTCAATTCATCTAACTCCGAGAAAATATTAGTAGGATGACCTACGATATCCCACAATGTGCAAGGTTGTAATGCCCTAGGTAACTTGTGGGTTTTGACTTTCTTCCCTTTTTTGTTATTTTTCTTGGTCGTATCAGTTGGCACTAATACAGGTGTTTCATTAACCGCTGTGACCTCTTGAGGGGAAATAGGGGTTATTCCTGTAGAGGTGATGTCTGGACTTCCTAGCATGGTTGGTGGGACCAAATACCACATGGGTATTGCAAAATCCATATTCAGCAATGTCATAGTTTCCATGACTTTTTTTGACACAAAATTAGGTGGGGGGTATAAGAATTGGGTTTTCGAAATGGCGTAGGGTAGGAATTTTGTGCCAGTGGCTTCGGCCTCCGTACTGTTGGTTTCTATGTCTGGACTAGTTTTGGTGTTTGATGAGAGCATCATGCACACTGGCGCCCCCGTGCTTTCAGGGAATCCCTCTGGTATAATAAGGGGATCTCCTAGGAATGACCTTGGGATGGATGATGGTTTGAAATAGCCTGGGGCAAATTCTGTATACTGTGTGAGTGGTTCTGCGGTTGTGTCTATGTATGGTAGCATGACATCGAGGGTCGTCATGGGTTTCTTGTCGTAGTATGTGAGTTGTTTGATGTGATGATCTGTTCATTATGGGGGAACATCATTACCCTAAATACAAAGGATGCGACTGCAGTCATGCCATACATATAACTCCACCCGAGGAGTATATTGTAGTCTAGTTGTGTGTCTAATACCTCGATGTCTATAAGAACTTTCTTTACAGACAGGTTTACTGGGACATTTTGATACAGACCAATAGGGGTTGAAGGGCGATCATCGTATTCTCTAACCATGATGTCAAATGGTTTTCATTAACGTGATCCTAAATTTTGCTAGACTGATTTGGACATGATACATGTGGATGCTCCTTCATCGACGTGATGTTCTGAACTGAAACTTGTATTGCACCTAATGTGGAAAGTAAGGTTTTCCGTTGTCTTGGGCATGATTGCAGAACTTCCGAGGTTGACATAGCAGCTGGTGATTGTGCTAAATAATCTACTATGATATAGCTATGAGAAGCTTTAGAATGATGTCCTACATGCTTGGTTGGTCCCTTGACCATTTTTGGAAGGGGTTTTATAGGTACTTTTGGAGATGGTTAACGATGTAGTAGGTGCACTCGTACTTGTACCTGATGGGTTGGTTTCCAGAGGTGTATCGTAGTTCCTATTCCTTTTTTGGAAGAACAATTCTTCGCCAGCCATCTAGATTTCATAACTACCTCCCCTGGTATCATTTTTGGGTGGTTGTTGTTACTGGGTGTTAACTACTCCTTGGTGGGGGAAGGGTTCCTGCATTACAGCAGGTTGTTGAGGAGGTCCCCCTTGTCCACGGTTACCCTGAATGTTTTTCAGTTCAGGGAGTTTGGGACAGTGGTGAGTGTAATGGTCGTATTCTCCACATATGGCACAAGAATGATTTTTCCTTAGACTAGGTCTCTTTTTTTCCCTTGGGAGTTATTATTTGGCTCTTGGTTTTGATTTTGGTTGGGGTTTCCCCCAGACTGAGATTGCAAGGGACGTTGTTGATTACTGCCCCCCTATCCAGAGTCTCCCTTATGCTTATTCCTTGGCTTCTTTTTTGCAGTGTTTGGAGGGTTATTATTACTCTCTCGATCATAATCTTGTCATTGTTGAGACGGGGATGGTTGCACTAGGTTCCCCTATCCCTTATTGGTGTAAAATTGTTGGGGAGGCTCTCTTGTATTAGCATTCCTAGCTAAGTATTGGTTCCCATGTGAGGGAGGGTACGAGATTCCCTATTTTTGACGGTATGGTATCACCCTATTTGTCATACTCTACAAAGGTGCAGACTGACTTTGATGGTAGCCAAGTTTCAACACGTTCTAAGTAGAATCGTACGAGTATCCTGGGTACTAGATACTACTATTTAGGTGACCTTGGGTCAAGGACATGGTCAAATTTTCTGCAGTCTTCGACACGCCTGGTAACTTTCTATAAGTTTGTAGGTACATGGTCATTTGGCAGGACATTGTAAATATATTTTTACTAGGTGTAAATGAGTTCATGTTTTTGGGCCTTGATAATGGCTTCCTCCTCGGAGGTAGGTTTATGTGTCACCACGTCTTTTGAGATCTCAACCGTGAGATTTTTCAAAAATAATTCCAACAACACTCTATCGTCGAGTTTGGCTTTACACAAACTATGACATCGTTGCCATTCGTGGAGATGATGCGATATATGGACGCCTGGCATTTGCCTAAAATGTGTCAATAGTTCCATTCCTAAATCATGATGAATGGGTAGCTGAAAATAGGTGAGGAATGCAGTAGCGAGGGCGCTAAAGGTTCCATGAGAAGAAAAATGCTGCTCAACATACCATTTTGCCACAAGCCCAATTAGGTTTTGTTGAAAAAGTCTTAGTCTAATAGTATCATCAATGATACTATTGGATGAACACCACAGGTGGAAAGTCATAATATGATTTCCTGGTTCTTCCACTTTCTTCCCTTCAAATTTTGGTATATCTAAAGGGAGCTTTGTGGGCATGGGAGGCCAATTAAGGCCGTGAACAATGGGGTCATTATTTAACTTCATTAGATCTGGAAGATTAAGTGATGCTACGAAGGGTAACTGAGTATTGACTACCATTGTACACTATGGAAAAGCATATATTTGAATATGATGGTTTAGGGGAGGTTCCTGGGGAATATTACCATGTGGCATGCCCTGCTGAATAGTATGTTGACTTCTCGGAGGGGTAGCGCTCCTCTTCCCTATAGGGGTTGTGGGAGGGGTTGAATGAGGTGACCCTATTGGGGTTTCCATTGGCGTGGTGTTGGGTGACCCTTGGAGGTTTCCAATCACATATGCCTCGATAAAGGATGAATCGATAATGGTGGCAGTGTGTCATCTTCAACGCCTAAATGGCAAGAGACCTGGCACTCCTCCCTCTAATGGGGGGAGGTCCAAGGAATGCCTAGATCGACGGGGTCCCATTGGGTCGGTGTTATGGTGTCAACTAGCTTAATCTTGGTGATATTTTTTTTGTTCGTGGGAGGAAGGAATATTATTATCAAAGAAAATACAATCACATGCATAACACAAAGTGAAAAAATAAAGTAATTTTTCCTTTAATTTAATGTTATGTGATCAGTCATGCAAAAAAAGTGGTTTTGTTTGTTTTTTGTATGATACTCAAAAGCATATATAGACTCATTCGTCCTTACACTCTCAATGTAACTGGGCCTTGCAAATATGTCTTTTAATGGGTACTGGGGCTAACGTCTTGAAAGAACTGGCGACGCCTTCTAGCAGCCGAAGAATCGACCAAGGTAATGGTATGAGGATCAAGTCTTGCTTGAACTGTCACCTATAGGGAAGGATTCCCTAATTTTGGGCACTAAATTATCCTCATCCCACATGATCATTCGAGTATTGAGCTTCTTGGTAATCAGCTACCAGTACCAAGCACTAGATGGGTGAGGTAGCCCCAAAATGTACCTCACACACTGGGCCTAAGCTTAACCCCCTCTGAAACGAGTCTTTGGTAATGCTCGGGTATTTGTTCCATGGGCGGATATACGGATTTCAAGCTCCCTAAAAATTCAACATCTATGTTTCAAAATGTATTATGACCATGGCGGCTTATTGGATGCCTACCCCCGATGGTCCTAACCTAAACTATAATTTCTTTTTGTACCAGGGAGAATTTAGTGAGTTCGGTTAATGATTATTTTTAGAGAGTCTCAATTTTATTAGGGTGTGCCTTGGTGAAGTAACTGTAAGAAGAGGATAAAGGTCCCAACACATTGGGTTATTGGGTGCCTTTTGGTCCAATGCTTGCAGTACTGTAGCTGGGATAAAATTTTGAAGTAGTTGGGCCAAAATTCTTAAATAGTTGGGCCAAAATTATGAAATAGCTATGCTGAAATTATAAAGTAGCTAGGTCAAAATTTTGTCTTTGATGCAATATTATTGCAGGTAATATTTGGAGTCTGGAAGGACAATTTGAGGGATGACTTGGTGGAGTGAGAAGAACATTTTTCCAGGTTTAAGGACTTGGTCTATCTAAATTTTATTAGTGGAATATTTTGACTGGCTTTTCCCCTAGTGAGGAGTTTTAGCCCTGGATGAGTGCCTACATCTGGTGTCATTAATATTCATGTTTTGATTTGACAATTTCTTGATGAAAACAAATATAAAATAAGAACATAAAGATAAGATAATAAGACTGCAAGAATATCACAAGTAATTATAAATATAAGAGAATATTTCTGCATTTCTAATTTTTCTAACATGGTATCAAAGCTAAGGTGAAGGAGGAAAGAAAAAACAGCTTGAAGATCCACTAAAAGAGCCAAAGGATAAGGATCACATAAGAAGAGGAAGGTCTAATATTTATATCAAGAAAATAAGGCATGACATTGAAGTCTAAAAGTGAGCTAGAAGGAGCCTCCAACTACATGGCATGGAAGAAGAGGATAGATCTTATTCTCAATAAGAATAAAGTTGTGGATCTTGTTTGAGGAAAAGTTAAGAAACCTACAGATGATGCAGGAAAGAAGAAATTCAGAAAAAATCGCCACCTTGGCCATAAATCTAATATTAGATGGAGTGAAGGAAAATATAATCACATACATATTCAATATATATTATGCTTAAGAGATGTATGAAGCCCTCTCCAAGTTATTTACCATCAAAAACACTGGTAAAATACTCAGTCTCAAGAATGAACTAAGAACAATAAAGATAAAAAATTATGATATTTTTTTGTCATATTTTGTAAGGATCTATAAAATAAGAGATGAACTCCAAGATATGGATGAAGTTATACCAGAGAAAGAACTCATGATTATTGCATTACTAGGTCTACCAAAATCTTGGAGCTCTTTTGAATCAAGAATTAGTAGTTGGAAAGATATTCCAACCTTTGAAAAAATGTGTAATGCATGCATTCAAGAAGAAGCTTTCATCTCGTTAGTAAGTGACATAAACGAGGATGAAGAAAACAACACTTCAACTTCCTATTATGCTCATCACAAGAAGAAGGGAGCATGCAAGAAGTTCAAACTTGGACCAAAGAAGAAGGTTTATCTATCAAATATTTTGTGTTACAATTATCATAGGATGAGACACTACAAAATTTAATGTCCTGAGAATAAAAGTAATAAGAAGAGAGAAAGATAACATTAAAATTTTATCGATGAAGCTCCACCTAAAAAGAACAATACTGAAAATTCTGAAGTCAAATACTTATACTATTTGGCCTCATCAAGAGAATTCAACCTCATGAAGGTAGTATAAATAAAAGAAACTTGACCTGATTTGGAAGTCACACACAAATATTTCGATCTTCAATATTTGGAAGCAGAAACGTGATGTGAAATTCAAGGAAGAAGGAGGAAAACCTAGTGAAGGAGAAGAAATTCTTTGTCAAGTTATAGAAGTTGAAATTTCTCTCTCTACTACCATACGTGTGAAGTTTTTGGGTTGCTAGAAGGGCTGAAATTGCAGTATTGTAGCTAGGCTAAAATTCTAAAGTATTTGGGCCCAAATTTTGTCTTTGATGCAGTATTGATGTAGTATTGTTGCAGGTAATCTTTGAAGCCTGGAAGGACACTTTAAGGGTTTACTTGTTGGAGTGAGAAGAGTCTTTTGTCAGGTCTAAGGTCTTGGTATATCTCAATTTGATTAGTGGAATAGTTTGACTAGGTTTTCCCCTAGAGAGGGGTTTTAGCCCTGGCTGAGTGCCTACATATATTGTCGTTTATATTCATGTTTTGATTTGATGATTTCCTGATGAAAACAAATATAAAAGAAGAACATAAAGAGAATATAATGAGATTAAAATAATATCACAATTAATTATCAATATAAGATAATATTTCTACCTCTATGATTTTCTAAGAGTAGTCCCATAATGAATTTCATTTATATAACTTCCCATTTAGATTCAGATATCATGGGGTTGCAGCAACCCTGCTGGATATTTGTGTTCAGCTTTCACTCGTTGACACTTTAAGAATATTGATACAAAGTTTATAATGTCCTTCTTGATCCCTTTCCAAAAGAAGAGTG
Organism: Pinus albicaulis; assembly: GCA_034641835.2. Taxonomy (NCBI): domain Eukaryota; kingdom Viridiplantae; phylum Streptophyta; class Pinopsida; order Pinales; family Pinaceae; genus Pinus; species Pinus albicaulis. The sequence goes on from CM076575.1 coordinate 223,838,878, forward strand.
GTCCAAGTCCACGCTCATGTTCTTAACACTAGGGTGTGCCATGTATATTTCTCGATGTGCTCTGCTCAATATTAATTTTCATATGTCCTCATTTGGTGACACATATATCCTCCCCTGAAATATTAGTAATTCATCACTATTAAGGGATTATCCTTCATACTTTGGGATCATTATTTTTTCTTCCCTGAAACTCTTGCTAACATCCTTGTACCAAGCATTCACAATTTGTAAGTTTAGAAACTTCTCCCTCAAGTTTGTCTTTAAGGGAATCACTGAAAATATTCGTGGTGTACTACTTAAGGCATCTGCCACCCTATTTACAGTTCCCTTTATGTAAGTAATATAAAAATCATATTCACTTATTAATTCAAATAACCTTCTCTATCTTAAATTTAAGTGGTCTTGAGTGAATATGTGTTGTAGCCCACAATGATCGGCCCTTAGTTCAAACTTCCTTCCTAGTAGGTAGTGTCTCCAAATTTTTAGGGCATACGTAATTGTTGCCATTTCTAATTCATGGTTTTCATAGTTCATCACATGGGTTCTAAAATTTCTTGATGCATATGCTATTACTCTTTCTTCTTGCATCAATACGCAACCCAATCCCTCCTTGGAGGCATAAGTGCAAACCAAAAATTATTGTTCAATATATGGTACTTTCAAAATCGGCGTCATTTTCAGCAATACCTTTAACTTTGTGAATGCCTCTTCACATTTTTCATTCCAAACAAACTTCTTGTTCTTTCTTTGGGGCTCAGTAATGGAGCTTTCTATCTTTGAAAACCCTTTGACAAATCTACAATAATGCCCTGCCATGCCCATGAAACTTCATATTTCATGAACATTGGTTGATGTTGGCCATTCCATGATGGCCTCGATCTTCACTACGTCCACTGCGATATCCACCCAGAGAGAATGTTCCCAAGATAATGTATCTTGGATTGGTAAAATGAGCACTTTGACAACTTTCCATATAGTTGGTTCTCTCTAAGAAAATGTAACTAGCCTCAAGTTTTCATCATGCTCTTTTGGGGTCTTTGAGTAGATCAAAATTTCATCGATAAATACTTGTACAAAGTTGTCTAAGTAATACAGAAATATTTCATTCATCAAACTCATGAAAACACTCGGTGAATTCGCCATTCCAAAGGGTAAAACTACAATTTCATAATGCCCAAATATTGTCTTAAAGCATGTCTTCGAGATATCTTCTTCCATGATTCTCAACTGATGATATCTTGACCTCAAATTGATCTTTGAAAACCCCATTTCTCCCCTCATTTTGATCAAACAAGTCATCTATCCTTAGTAGAGGTTATTTATTTTTTTATCATTACCTTATTTCAACTGGTAGTAGTCAATGCACAATTTCTAAGACCCATCCTTCTTCTTAACAAAAATTGCAAGGGCTTCCCATGAAGATATATTGCGTCGTATAAACCCCAAGTCCAATAATTCTCTTAATTGGATTCGAAATTCCTTTAGATCTGGGGTTGACATACGATAGGGTGTCTTTGCAATAGGCTCAATTCCTGGTTTAAGGTCGATGGTGAAATCAATTTCCCTTTTTGGGGGTATCCCAGATAGTTCTTCAGGAAATACATCCTTAAATTCAGCAAGAATTGGATGTTTATCAAGGTTTTCATAATCACCCTTGTCATTTATAGCTACCACCAAGAACATTTGACATCCCTTTCGTCTACATTTCATCAGTTGAATTGATGAGATGAACCTTAGGGACACCCCATGATTCTTTCCCCTCAAGGATTTTCTTTGGCCGACATCATCTGTGAAATGCAGTATCTTGTCTTTGCAGTCTAGAACTACCTCATGTTGTTCCAACCAATCCATTCCTATGAATACATCATAGACTCATAATATCATAGAATACAAGGATACCTTGGTCTTACATACTCCCAGATCCACCTCACAATCCCTTACCATCCTTCCTACATTTCTTTTCATACCACATGCCATTTATACATGTCTAAAATCATGTTGTGCAATTGTTTCATGTTTAATATTTGATAATGCATTTATAGAAATAAAATAATTAGTATCTCCTAAATCTATTAAAATGACAAAACTCATACCATCAATATTACATGATGTTTCCAACACAATGGACTGGTGTTAGACCTGGAAATTTTTCATCATTGCATGGATGCGATCAACCTTCCTCAGATCCCCCGCTATAGCTTATTTATAAGTTTGGTTGGTACTACTTATCTTTTGAGACCAATCCCTATCGTAGTGTGGACCTCCACAAGTATAATACCCCCTCTTAGGAGCTTGGATCCTACTACTAATTGAACCGAGGGTTGGCATAGAACTTTTCTTGTAAGAGCCAAACTTTTCGAATCAGTACTGAGGTGGCGTGGCTTTGTTTTTTCACATAGAATGATGTTTTTGTGGTGAACAAGTTTGTTGAGATACCTTATGTGGTTATTAAGCTAGATGCCTATATGGTGTTATTTGATTCCCTGCTGACCGCTTTTGATGATTGAGCACTTCCCCCTCTCTAAAATTTATGTGTTCCATATTATTTCCACTTGGCACTCTTATCCTGCGGGCCTTGTTGTCTTACTAGGTCTGTTTTTCATGATCTCCTCCTCTACAATGATCACCAGCTAAAATGCCTCGTGAAAGGTGTGAGGCATCAAGATCCTAACCTTGGCTCGAATGTTAAAATTTAGTCCATACACAAATTTGTTCACTCTGAGCTTTTGTGTGTTTAAGTGAGGAGCATAACAAAATAGCTTCATGAAATGAGCCTCATACTTAGGCACTAAGTGACTCCCCTACTTGAATGCATTAAATCATTCAATTGTCTCTCAAGGAACTCCTCTAACAGGTAGAACTCTCTAAAATTCTCTTCAAATAACTCCCAAGTTACTTTTGAGATATCCATACCCAACTGGGTTAATAATGTCTTCCACCAAAGTAGCGCATTTCCCTTTAACTTAAATATGCCCATCTTGGCCTTTAGGTTTGAGGTGTAGTCTCTCAGTGTGAAGCACATAGCAATGTTTTCTAGCTATGCTTTTGCAGCCTGACCATCTGTGGACCTCGAAAATTCTAGAAATTTTACCTTTTCCAAAGCTTGATGCACATCATTCCTTGTGAGGTTTTGGGGTGCTTCATTTTGCACGGAAAATCCTTTCTTCTCCCATTCCAAATGGTTTATTAGTACCTACGACATTTGCTAGAATGATCTCATTAAGGTCAACACTTCTTTGGCGGGTACCTATTCCTGTGTTGTGATGCATCCCCCATCATTGGGTGGGTTGACAAGAGTTGGTTGTTGTGGCGACACCATGTTGCACCCTCTAGTAGCCCTACTCCTACCTAAGCCCCTTCCTGGCATGATACATGTTCTATTCAACCATCAATAAAATGTGTTAGTTCACTAGGTTTCACTCATTTATCATGGCATAATAGGTATGAGGAAGTTATGAATGTACAATAATTGATTTTCAAGGGACTATTTTAACCATATATATTTCATAATGTAATAATTCATCTAGAAGATTCACATCCAATAATTTGACATAATTTATGTTTTAACTCCATATAGTCATCTCAATTTACTTAACAAGGTCTAGTGGTCTTCACAAACTTTAATCCAATTCTAGACTTTCACCAAAGTCTTATTATCTATTTTGTAAAAAAAAGTTAGTTTAGTAATCTTTCATGAACTTCCACACACACACACATATATATATTATTGGTAACTTATAAATTCAATCCTAATTAATTATTTCTCTAAATATAATACATATGTATATGATTCCCTATTTATAATTAAATTTTCTATAATAATAATTTCCCCTCTTTTTTTTAACAACTAAATTCTCATATAACTACAACCATAATTGCAATATTATATGTAACATGAATATTCTAGTATATATGTTAAGTATATATATAGATAATAATAAAAAAAGTTAAATTTCATCCACAAAAGTTTATTTAACTATTCTTGTTATAACATATACTTAGTCAAAAGTGGATAAGGTAATCGGAGTATATTTATGTTTAAATAACCATAATTGTTCTAATAACATCAAAAGAAATATGAGAGAAAGTATCTCGGGTTTGGAAAATATTTAGCTGTTGTTGATGTAGAAAGAACAGTGTTCTACACAGAAAAGGCAACATAAATGCACTACGCTATGGCCTTGCTCAAGTAAAAACTCTGTCATGCACTCTGCTGCTATTTCAGTTGCTAATCGCGTTGCAAAATATTTTCCAATTTTTGTAGGGCATTTCTAATGGGACGGGGAAAAGTGGTTCTTATTTTTCTAATAAGTAGGTTTGTTGGCTTAAAATTGCTTTGACATAGTAATTCATTTTCAATGTATATATCGATTTTTAAAATAATAATAGGATATTGGAAATATGATAGTAGTTGCAAAATTCTTACTATTTATATACCAAATTGTTAATTAATATAAATTTTTTATAAAAGAAAATAAATTTGGAGCCCAAGTGGATTCCAAAGACCCTAGATTTTTTTGAAGTGTTGACTGCCATCTAACTCCATCCATCAATTTTTTTTAAATGTTGACTGCCACCTAACTGCATCCATCCATCAGATTTTTTTGAAGTGTGGACTGCCACTACCTCCATCCATCTTTTAATTTAACCAGAAAAACCTCCATTCAAATTTTTGGCGGCGCCGGATCGAAACCCTTGGTAGACATGGACAGGAATGAGCGGGCAACAGGAACATGTTGAGAATCGAAGGTGGGTGAGTAAGTAGCGGTAAAGTCCCATGTGTCAACCAGCTGCTGAGGATAACAGAAAACGAGCCATGCACTTGATACCAACGACATTTCGACTAGGAGTAGCAGTCTAGTTAGACTAGGCTTTCGGGTTTGTGCTCAGTGCGCTTCTTCAGGACTCCACTTTCATTCTAGTTGGATCAACTACCTAATCGGCCAAGAGGTTTTAAGTTTATAAATTTATTTTAACTATGGATTTATGGATTTATAAAGAGTATAGAGAGAATTAATTTCAAATTTTAAAAAAAAAAATATATAAGTCAAGAGATTTAATCTTTTTTAGTGTTTGATAAATATGTGATTAAGATAGATCTATGGTAATAATTTTTCATTATTTACATTGTATTTTTGAATATTTTATAGTTATTAATATTTTATATTAAAATTTGAATGAGTTACACATTTTCCTTTTATTAACAAGTAACTACATTATTTTATCTTTAATTATTAACCAAGTAGAGTGAAAGTGAAACACTGTATTGTAAAATGAGCTTTTTGTCCATTTCATATGGTTATTTAAATTTTGCTTCTTTGTTTTGAAAGACATTAGCTAAAATTATTTTTATTACTTTGTGAATACTTGAAATGTTTACACATGTCCTTTATACTAAATTGTAGAGTGAGTTGTCCACTATTTTTAATTATTTATTTATATGATTATTTAATTTTTTTTTATTGATATAAGCCAAAATTATTTTTATTATTTTTTAAAGATTTGACATACTTACACATATCCTTTATATTGGATTGTAAAATAAACCTCTATACTCAATAAACATTGAGAATGTTGCCTCTTAATCCCACACAGTTTATGGCTATCTCTAGATCAAATTAACTCACTACAGTGTAATGGAAAATTTATGTTTATGTTTTATTTCCTATCGCAGCAAAATATAGACATATATATTACTATAACCTTCTGGCACACACGTAATTATATATCCCTCAATTTATATGTGAGTTATCGTTTTATTCATAATCCATGCATTATATCGAAGCATGCCAATGAAACGTCAAACAACAGGAGGTCATTTTGGATTTCCTTTGTGACTCAGGGAGTACTAGAAGAAGGGTATCTCTGTTCCATCAATCTGTAAACACCTATGGAAACTCAAATGTGTCCTGGCAAAGGCCATGAAAAACATGCAGGAAACTGGAGGTAACCAATCAGTGTTGTCAGAATTTCAACAGATTAAGAAGGATATTCGAGAAATTGCTATGTCTCAGTACCATACTGCAGCAATGATTGGGAGGAGGATCAAACATCAACTTCAAGGGATGCAACAGGGTTCCATTGCAAAGGACCCGGCTCCAATAGATTCTTTTGATGGGTGAAATTTATGTTTACTAGTTTTAAATGATTTTTGCGAAAAGCTTTAATAGTTGTTGTTTAAAATGTAGTTATTATGGACATAGTAAAGTAGTTCTAGTGACAAGTAGAAGGAAAAAAAATACCAATACTGGTTGGCATTTAATTCCCTCATTTAGCCAAAAGACTTAATTTATTTCTGGCAAGTTGAAGCTATGGCAAGCATCACTAAGTGCATTGCAACTTACTTTTTGACTAAAAGAAAATAGAAAAGCTCTACCAAATTCAAAAAAAAAAAAAAAATCCAGATAGATGAATTTGGTAATTTGTGTGTGACGAATTCGTTGGGTATTATTTTAGTTGATATTACGGTTGCAAACAGTGTAATGCTTCTCCTAACTACCGAGACCATGTCAGGTCATTCAACAAGTTAACGGTATCGAACTTATATCACCATTTAACAACGCATATGATAGATTAACAACCCATGTGACAAGTAACTAATTTAATTGACAATGGCGTTAGCTACATTCAACAAGTTAACGGTGTTGAACTTTTTTTTTTCAGACAGAAAAAAAACGCTGATATTTTATATTGAACTTATATCACCATTTAACAACTCTTATGATAGATTAACAACTCTTGTGACAAGTAACTAATTTAATTGGCAATGGCGTTAGCTACCTGATTAGTATAACTATCTCTACGTGGATCAGAGTGGATAGTTGGTGGTGGCTTGACTCTGAAAGTTTATTTGCTCACTACCGAACTCCAAGTTCGTACTGGTCCACCTCTACTATAGTGTAACTGCTCTAGATCATTCTTTATTAGTTAATGGAGATTATTTTTCATTAGTTAATGGAATTATTCAAGACAAGTTAATATAACTTCGTTTATGCATATGAGACTCCTCAAATTGATATTAGATTATTATTTCTTGGCACAAGACCAATTAAAAGCAAAATATACATATCAACCCTAGCACTTCAACCCTAAGCGAATCACAAACCCTACGTAGTTGTTACGACTTGACTTACGGATAAATGTTAGATTCTACCCTCTTCTTACGTCTTGACTTACAGATAAATGTTAGATTCTACCCTCCAACCTCGCAGTAGAGCAAACTGTGACACTTTGTAAACCTAAATAAAGCCCTAGTCGTTCATTGATTGTGCCAACCAATATTGTCCAGTTTTGAGCCACACTCTTCCCTCATCCATTGCTTCAGTTTGATCATGGCATCCTTCATGCTACATAGCTCTTCATTTTCGTCCCTTTTATTGCAGAGAAGATGTTTATTCACTTGATATGGAAACGCGTGAGGATAAACCAACTCCCATTATCCCTTCACCTATCAACAAAGATTTCCCTTGTTCCTCACCCTCGTCCATTTAATGAAAATCCCTGCATCAGATTCATTATGGAGTCATTGAAACTGGTCGAATATCTGGGGCTCAAGAAGGGATCTAAGATGTTTGCAGTTGCTATGTGTGTGTTTTTGTCAGTACCAAAAGGAACCATAGATATAAGACTTCAGTGTTTGAGCGGTTCTAGGTTCTTAGTGAAACAATTTGAAAATATAGTGAGTTTGGTGAAAGTAACGTGCTACCTGTAACGATGATAGAGTTGTCGTACCAGATTTCAAGCCATATATATTGATTGTATTTATCAATATTTTTCAACTTTATAAATCTCTGTAGTTTTCCCATTACTATTCATGCAATAACCCCAAATTTGTTTCCATGTGAATGATGCTTCGTAGTGTTTTATATTTCTTATTCTGTGTCCATCGTGTTCATGTTTTTGAGGTGGTTGTTGTTTGAGTAAAAATAATGCCATTTCACTTTGATAGAAATGAGGATAGCCCTTGTTTTGAGGTGGTTGTTGTTTGAGTAAAAATAATGCCATTTCACTTTGATAGAAATGAGGAGGAGGGGCGAGTTCGATCTCAGGCAAGTAGGAATCATGTACGTAAGTAATTGCATGATGTCGGTTCGTTTTCTTCTCCTACTCCTAGTTGGTCGGGGTTAATTCGATGATCTGAATGGGAATATTAGTTTTCTTGTGCTAAGATCCAATTCAGAATTTAAAGAAAGTGCTTGAGGATCATTAGGTTAATTGCAAGTTTAGCATGAGTTTTTATGTGTTTTTATGTGAATTTCGTGAGAAAATTAACATAAATAAAATGTTGAACAACATCATCTAACGGACATGAACATCACCATAAACAGTCACACAGCACAATATGATGAAGGAGTTCACCCTCCCTGGGCTACATCTCCTTGGTCCAGATTCCAATGGCTTAGCCCTCTTCTATTATGCTCGAGAGTGTGATTACATGCATTTACAATGCTCAAACAACTCTGAAACTTGTTCCATCACCTCCATAATGCCAAAAATTTCTGTCTAGCCTCTTTCTACATCAAATTTGGCAAAAAAATGGAGAAGTTGTGACTTCCCCTAGTTGCTCCACTATTTGTTCCACATTTTACCCAAAATCTAGAACCATCCTACAAATCCGCCTGGAATCAAGCTAACTTAGCACCGAATTTGCTAAAAATTAAGTGAAATTTTCGTCGCACTAATTTTCTCGGAATGTGGAAACATGTGGCGGAGTCATAGTCTCAGCTGGTAATTAACCCTAGTCATTAGGGCTCCCTGGTTCCCAGCTCCGGCTCGAGGTTCCTGACTCTGGCATAGTCACAACATTATCGGCAACCTTATATGTTAACGGTTACGAGCGGGGGCGCGGAGCTAGTCTCCCACCCGTGGTTCCGCCTTCGGCAGTGACCAGGGTTGGGGCTAGACCCCGGCCCCCTCCCCCCAACGTGAAATCAACGTTAATATAAAACCATATGCATTACCATATATGTTAATTCCCATGTGTGTAGTGCGATGGTTTGGCTTGGCGCTTGGTGTTAGTTGGTCACATGTTCAACCTCCTCTTGCTACATTTAATTTTAACCAAAAATTTTGGTGGCCCTCTGGTTCCCACATGGTGGCCCCTAGCTGGGCCACATGGCAGCCTATGGTTCGCCACCAAACCACTAATCAAAAACTACCACAAATGAACTAATACCATCATGCCACTTGGCACCAAACCATAGGTTGAAGAAAATTCCGTTGACCAATCAACCTGCCACTATGCATGCCTAGTTAGCAATATGGACCACTGACTCGGTTGTACCTGCAAATTTTTTTCCTATTTTTTGTCGGTTTGACAAAGTGGAAAAAACACGTTTCTAGGAGCATACGGCGTCAGTTTTCCGCGAAATGAGTTGCGCCAAATTCAGAACGATGAGATCTACGCAGTCGTTCAAGTTCCACATTGATCCGACAACTTTGATTTTTGAGCATATTTTTGAGCACCTGATCACTCCTCCCCGCTGGAAGCTTTTGGACCCAAAAATATCACTTTCAGTTTTTCAACAGATGAAGATACAGTTCCCTCGCCTTTCCAATCTCGATTCTTTTGGCCTTATAATGATTTGTGCCTTTGAGCCCCACATGAAGGTAGTCGACACTCCCTCTTTTTTATGTCCTTGTTCTTATATCAAGAATGGTGTCTTGTTGAAGCTCATCAAGGTATTTAGGAGAAAAGTCTTCAATAGAAGGAATCTAAACCTATTCTCCTTGATCTTAAATCAATGGAGGCTCATAAAACCTCAAGTTCTCAACATTAACAATGGAGTAAATTTGCATGTATGAAGGAAAATCTAACTTGAAGACATTTTCACCAATATTTTCCAAAATTCTAAAAGGACCATAATGGATTGGTTTCAGTTTTTTACCTTCCCCTTGAAGCCTCTCTTTGCTAATGTGAAGCAAAACTTTGTCACCAACTTGAAACTTGTGATCTACACGATTCTTGTCGTGCCTCGCTTTGTACTTGCCTTGGCTCTTTTCAAGCTTATCTTGAACTGTTTGATGTATCAATTGGAGTTGTTTTATGAACTTATTGGCTTTGTCTATGTCGCTATGGCCATCAATAGCAACATCCTTCACAAAAATGAAATCCAATGGTGATCTAGGCAAGTATCCAAGACATGCCTTAAATGGCGATGTTTGTGTAGAGGAGTGTTTTTCACAGTTGTAAGCATGTTGAATGTAGTGCAAGTTTTCATCCCACAACTTAGGATACTTGTTGCAATATCCTCGTAGAAGATGTTTGATTGATCACCTCGGTTTGGCCATTTGTTTGTAGATGAACAGTTGTACTCTTCTTCAAAATGGTGTCCATCAAGTCCCACAAACTTGACCAAAAATTCCCAACAAATAGAGAATCTTGATCACTAACAATGGATGTGGGAAAACCAAAATGAACCAAAACATGCTAAAAGAATAAGTGAGTTTTTTGCTCAGTTGTGATTTTCTTTTTACATGGCATTAATATACACATCTTGTTGAACCTATCCACAACTACATACAAAGAATCATGACCTCTTTTTGACAAAGTAAGACCTCCTACAAAATCCATAGAAACACTCTCCCATGGACGTGAAGGTACATGAAGTGGTGTTTACAATCCTAACTTCCTATTGATAGGCTTACTAACTGCACATAATGAACAACCTTTAATGAAATGTGACACACTTTCAAGCATAAGAGGCCAATAACAATACCTGTGAAGATGTGTCATTGTTTTTCTTACACCGAAATGTACAGTAATAAGACAAGTGTGTGCTTCCCTCATGACATTCACTCTCTTCCCCTGTGGAATATAAATCTTTCCCAAATGATACAACAAGTTATTATGTACTTGCTAATCCAATTCCTCTACTTGGTTGCCTTGACTCAAGCTTGCATAAACATCTTTAAAGTCATTATCACATGTATATTGCTCAACATAACTTTCATGTAAAACATAATTATTCTTGAGTAAAGTAGTTGCACTAATAATAGGCCTAGAAAGCATGTCAACAACCTTGTTGTAAATACCTTTCTTATACCTGATGACCAAGTGGAATTGTTGTAAGGAACCCATCCATTGAAAGTGCTTTGACTGTTGCAACTCAGTTTTTGATTGCAAGTATTGCAATGGTTTGTAGTCGGTGTGTATGATGGTTTCCTTTCCTGATCCAAGAGGATCGTACGGGTCCAAGTACAAGTGGCTTAAGTACAATGCTCAAAAATAAAAGTGTCGGAAATGTGGAAAACTCAGTGTCAAGTTAAAAATCTCGTCTTTATAATTCCAACGGCGCAGATGGCACTCAATTCCGAGTCCATATGGAGGAGTTAGAAGCAGTCAAAGTTTAAGGGTTGACTTAGTGATGTGGCAGCTTAAGGAGGCGACAAATTTGCAGAAATCCAACCACCAAATTCCAACCAACTCTGGCCGAATTCTGAGTGAAATTGTGGTCCGTTAAATTGACTCCTTCGGTCAAATTCCAGAATTGTCAAAATGAGTGGTTAGTTTAAATCAAATAAAAAAAATATAAATAAAGGTAGGGCGGGCCATGACTCCCGCCCTACCCAATGGATCATAACCAAAATATAATTAAAAAAAGGGGGATCGGCGGCCATGACCCCACCGCCCCCAAAACTACGGTAGCTTCAAACTATTATGGGTGGGGCCAACGACTGTGACCTTGCGGCCCCAACCCACTCTACCATAATGAATGGTGTCAGCGGTGGATTCGGGGTGGGCCGCCCAATGCAGGCCCAGCCCCCCCATACTTTCCTCATTTAAAACTTGTCGCAGGTTTTAAAAAAATGGTTTCCGCCTTTTTATGGAGGGGGCAGGGTTTGACCACCCAACCCCCTCCCTCACATTTTGGATCTAAACCAACTCACCAACGGTGGACTTAGTGAAGTCCGTCCAGCCTCATATATTTAAACTTGCAACTCAGAAGTGCGCATAGGCAAGCGAGGAGTGGCACGGAGTACGAGACATAGTCAAACCTTGAGCGCCTTGCAAGAGGGGGGGCAGAACCATGAACTGAGCCCACTTCTAGAGGGTCCAGATTTGTATGGCGTCAAAATCAGGAAAAATTTATATGGATTATGCACCTCTCGGTGACACGAATCAAACGGTGTTGTCCATTTATTCATCAGAGGCCTCCAATTTTCAGTCACTTTCAGCTTTGTAGGTATAAGGGTGTAATTTTGCATTGATTCTTATACTTTCATTTTATTTGCCACTTAATGAAAGAGGGCCTCCCCATTGATTGAGCAGGGCTTAGAGACGTAGTCCCTCCTGGACAAACTTTGATATCAATTCCTTGTCTTTTTTTCATGATTTTATGTTCTTCTCTCTTCTTATGTTCATGCCTTTTAAGTTTCATGGTTAAGATGTAATTTTACAAGTAATTCTTTAATCCATCTCAAAGCAAAATATTTTGGATCAAGTGGTATCAGAGCAGGTCTTTGTAGATGTGAATTGTATGTTTGTATGCTAACTAGAAACAGACTACGAAGAGGCGAAGGGAAACTAAAGTATTTTGATCCCGAAACAGGACGTGCACATTGAAGAAGAAACATGGATAACGATGTTAGAAATGAGAAGGAGCTAAAATTCCGCAAGACACTCTACACCATGGCCGGTCAAGTTGAGAAATTTTTCTCATGGCTTGAGAAACTAGAAAGTGCAAGGGAAAAAGCTCTAGAAGGACAAGGTTTAGCGCATGGAGACAATGCAAGGGATCCAACGCCTTCTCCTTCCATGAGTGGAAGTTCCTCTTCTTCTCGCTATCATCATAGGAATTTAGGAAATGCATCTAAGAAACCTTTCTTCAAATTAGATGTCAAATTTGATCTTCCCATGTATCATGGCGAAAGTAATGCAAAAAATCTTAACAAATGGATTAGGCAAATTGAAGTCTATAGCATGATTCAATAGATCAAGGAAGACGAGGCAAAGATCCAGTTGGCTTCTCTTCGACTGAATGGCACTGCTCTTATCTGGTGGGAGAGAAAATTGCAAGGCAACAATAATTTGGGTAACCTTCTCTCCTGATGGTCAAATTTTGTTTCTGCATTGAGAAACCAATTCTACCCTTTGGGTTATAATCAAAAAGAATTAATGGAGTGGCAACTCCTAAGGAAAATCTGAGGTCAAAATGTACAAGACTTCACTGAAGAATTTAGAAAACAAGCATTGAATTTAGGCATTCCATTAGATTCACCAGAGATTGTGACAAAGTATATTGTTTCTCTGCATAATTACATAAGACATTCATTATTATTGTTTGAGCCTCCTACCATCGACGAGGCCAATGTGAAGGTATGATCAGAAGTGGATCATGGACCAGAATGATAGCTAAAAATTAAAAGTACTTGGAAGTGTGTCGAACCTGAGTGACCGGATAGAACTCGTCTTCCTGATTCTGGTGCCATGAACGGTTCGAAAAACCAACATCGTATGAAGAAGTTATCGCAGTTTGAAAAGTCCAGTAAACTGCAAAAACTGGACTTTGACCAAGTTTGACTTGGAAATTTTGGGAAATTAAAAAAAAAAAAAAAAAATTCTAGAGAATATTCTTGGAATATTCCTCGTAATATTCCCCATAATATTCCTTATGGTCCATTTAGCGCATGCCAAGTGGCAATGTATTACAAGGCATTTGAATGACTGTGTAAATTTTGGCCAATAGAAAGCTGCCACGTGGCAGGCTCGGAGGCCGCCATGTGGCCCAAGTCTGGTCTTATAAAAATTTTGGGTATGCACAGGGATCGACCACCCGACCTCCAAACAGGCATGCAGCACTCTCGACCATCTGAGCTACAATGTAGTTCTTACAATACAATGGAGCGCGGATATATTTAACGATTGGTGTTTTCCACATTGGGGGAGCGGAGGGGCTAGCCCCTCCCATACGTCCAAGACCCCATGACCCTATGTTAAACCTTATATGTGGGGTAACAAAAAAATTTCTACTTATATGGCATTCACATGTGGTTAGCATTTTATGCGGATGTTTTTACTCCAACCGTAACCTTCGTCCATTCAACGAATAAGACCACGGGGTTTGCGGCCATGTGGCCACCCCAAGCATTAAAATTAATGGTCAGACTGGAGGATCAGTTAGCGCACCCTATAATTTTGGTATTTTTGCTATTTTAACTAGATTTAACTCCAGTCCCTCCATTTTTGGTGGAGCTAATGTAGGGGACACTGGACAGATCTTGTTTTGGCTCTATCTGGAGCTAGATTTGCCCAATTTTGGAGTTCCAATAGTCAATTTCGACTATCTCCAACATTCCAGACTTAATGGAGTAGGTTTCAGAGACATAAAAGAGCTTCTAAGAATGTTTTTCATCAATTAAGTTCAAGGGGCCACGAGGGGGCAGCAGTAGTTTGAGGCCTAATCAGGGAAGCTAGAGGCCTTATTCAGAGATCCAATAATAAATTTTAGATATTTAAGATGTTATAAATATAATGAGATTTTTTTCAGATCCTATAGAGGAATTTTGGAGGTCGAGAAGCCTCAATAAAGTTTCAGGGGCCATAAGTACCAGCTTTTTCCAGCAACAATTCAGGGCCTAGCGAGGGCAACTAGAGACCATATGCAACGAACCAATAGTCATTTCTGACTGTAAACAGCATTATAAATCCATTTATGGAGGTTTAAAAATATTTTTAGGACTTATAGAAGTCTAAAAACCCATCAAATAATTTTTCAGTGACCCCAATGCTAGGGGGTGCCGACAGGTGTTGGAGGCGAAACCGGAGCAGTCAGAGGCCATTTTTGATGAAAAAATAGTCTCCTAAATAATTTTGGCATTATGAATCAAATTAATGGATTTTCAGAGCCATTTGATGACTTATAGAGCTTGAGAAGCTAAAGGGAATTTTTGGGCAGCCCTGGGAAAATCGTGGAGGAAGGCCTAGTTTGGGGATGCAATGCTCGTTTTGAGCAAATTATCAGTCGATATTTGGTGTCTGATATGTGATGGAGACATTAGGTGTGGTTTTAGGGAAATAATAATAATTCTGAAGGATTTAGTGCCTTGTAGAAGCTTAGTGTAGCTCAATGCACTGACAGAAGGAATCGAGTCTAAGGGAGCCTAAAGCTGTTTGCAGAGTGATGACAGCCATGAAAGGGATAAAAATGGTATTCTAAGCCCTTTGGATCAGTTCAGTATCCATTGGATTTAAGCGTGTAACTTTTAAAATAAATTTTACCATAATCCCAAAGAGCCAAGTCAAGATGACAAAGCTCATAGGAGACGTAGCCCACGATATTTGGGTGAAATCCTAGATTAATTTTGATGTTGTGTGTGAATTTTTTATTGCTGCATTATGTTGTTGTTGTACATGTAAAATTTCAGTAAGAAAAAATGGACTTAAGACACTTAAACAATTAAAAATCATACACCTCTTTCAAGCATAAATTCTACAAATTGTCAAGTATAAGCTAGATCGTTTATTTGTTTAACTGAGTGGAAGGTTCTTGGAAAACATAACAAGTTATCCAAACCATTTTCAAATCAAGTTCATGCATCTAGAAAGCAGGGGAATGCATGAAAAAAATGAACACACAAAAAGAACTGAAGCAGCCAAGAGAAGGGGAGAAAGCCCTCTTGTACACATTATGAGAAAGAGGGACATGATGAGGAAAGTTTCTGGAAGTTGCACCCCGAGTTGAGACCTAAGAGGAATGACAAAAAGGGGGAGTAGAAGATTGCTACCATCATGCAACAGAACCAAGATTCTGAATCAGGGGAAGATGAGAAGGTCACAGCTACATGATTTGCACGAGGTAGACCAATTGACCTTGGGTCTAATTCCGGTGATGAAATGAAGCTTGCAGCCATTGGTATCACAGTAAGGGGACCCATAGACTTGGGTTCTAATTCAGGCAATGAAACAAAAATTTCAACAAACATGGTACCAAAGATGAAAAGGAAACTCCCTGCGGCAAGGATCCAAGAACTTGAGGAGATCAACCAAAGCATCCAAGCAGAGAACAATGAGCTAAGGAGGCTTCTACATGAAGCAAAGGAAGAAAAACAGAGGTTACTATGCCAATTGCAAGCTAAGGATGAGGCCTTGGAAAATTTGCAAGATAATCAACCCGAGGTAAAAAGAAACCCTTCAATTTCATGTACTTTTCGTGATGATGAATTTGTTGCTTTTGAAAAACATACTACAGGGATCGGATCCACACTGTTGAAGAAGATGGGGTTTCAGGGAAAGGGCCTTGGCATCAATGGCCAAGGCATCGTAAACCCCATCGAAGTCGAGGAATTTCTGCGTCATGCAAGACTCGGATACACTAGGAAGGAAGTTGGAGAAAGCTCTGACACAGCTAGTGACCAACTAGCGACAGATGATGAAATCACTTCCTCACATTCCAGAGATAGTGAGGGCTCCATGAACACTTATAGAAGGAACACCAGAGAAAAGCGCTCCAAGAAAATTCAGAAAGTTTGGAGGAAAAAGAATCGTTGTAGTTGTTGCAACAAAGTGGGAAGCCAACAAGCCATGTGTCCAACAATCCATGCCCCGGAAGCATCGACATAGGAGCCGAAATGTGAACGTGTTCAAAAAATGAATCCACCAAATTCATGGTGGTTTGCTTTATTAAGCTAGATTTTTTAGAGGTGGTAGCTTGTTATGGCCACAATTGTAAATCATACGTTGCAAGTAAATGTAAACGTGATGGTATGTTTCCCATCACTTTGAAACGCAACGATGATGTTTTAGCCCTTTCTTATGAGTATTTTAGGCATTGGTTGTTTTTATGTAATCTTTGGCAAGTGAGGGGTCGTTGAGTCATGTGTGGTGTGTACATGGTTGCAAATGATGTACCAGATTTGTGTGCATGAGATTGAAAGTGTAGTTTTGAATGGACAAGTAGTGTGCTGAGTGTGTTAATGCTTTTGGTGGTCAAAAAGCTCCTCAGTGGGGAGGAATGATCTAGGAGGATCGTACGGGTCCAAGTACAAGTGGCTTAAGTACAAAGTATCAAAAATCAAAGTGCTGGAAATGTGTCAAACTCAGTGTAAAGTTAAATATCTCATATTTCTAACTCCAACGACGCAGAAGACACTCAATTCTGAGTCTATATGGAGGAGTTATAAGAAGTCAAAGTTTAATGGTTGACTTGGTGATGTGGCAGCTTAAGGAGGTGAAAAAATTGTAGAAATGCGGTCACCAGATTCCAGCCAACTTCCGCCAGATTCTGGGCGAAATTGTGGGCCCATTAAATTGACTCCTTCGGTCAAATTCCAGAATTTTCAAAATGAGCGGTTGGTTTAAATCAAATCAAAAAAAAAAAATTTATATATATATATATATATATATATAAATAAAGGTAGGGCGGGCCATGACCCCTGCCCTACCCAATGGATCATAACCAAAATATAATTAAAAAAAAGAGGGTTTTCAGCCATGACCCTGCCACCCCCACAACTACGGTGACTTCAAACTATTATGGATGGGGCCAACAGTTGTGACCCTACGGCCCCAACCCACTATACCATAATGAATGGTGTTGGCGGTGGATGCAGGGCGAGCCACCCAATGCGGGCCCGATCCCCCCATACTTTCTTCATTTAAAACTTTTTGCGGGTTTTAAAAAAACAGTTTCCACCTTTTTATGGAGGGGGTGGGCTTTGACCATTCGACCCCCTCCCTCACATTTTGGATCTAAACCAACTCACCAACGGCAGACTTGGTGAAGTCTGCCCAGCCTCATATATTTAAACCTTCAACTCAATAGTGTGCACAGGCAGGCCAGGAGCGGCACAGAGCACGAGATAGAGTGGAACCTTGAGTGCCTTATAGAAGGGGGACGAAACCATGAACTGAGCCCAGTTCTAGAGGGGCCAGATTTTTCCGACGTCAGAATCAGGAAAATTTTATATGGATTTTGCACCTCTTAATGACACGAATCTAATAGTGCTGTCCATTTCTTCATCAGAGGTCTCCAATTTTTGGGCACTTTCAGCTATGGAGGTATAAGGGTGTAATTTTGCATTGATGCTTATACTTTCTTTTTATTTTCCACTTAATGAAAGAGGGCCCCCCCACTGATTGAGCAGGGCCCGGAGATGTAGTCCCTCCTAGACAAACTCTGATATCAATTCCTTATCTTCTTTGCATGATTTTATGTGCTTCTCTCTTCTTATGTTCATGCCTTTTAAGTTTCATGGTTAAGATGAAATTTTACATGTAATTATTTGATCCATCTCAAAGCAAAAGATTTTGGATCATTTCCCATCAAATACTGTTTCCACTTTTTCACACTTTGAACCAACCCATAAATCTCTTTGTCATAAGTAGGATAGTTAAGCACTGAACCATTGAAAGTTTCTAAATGAAATGAAATGGGCTTACCATGTTGCATAAGGAATGTGCCCATGGCATAGTCGCTTGCATCAGTTTGAATATAAAAGGGCTATCGCAAATCCGGTAATGCAAGTACTCAGGCTGAACTAATATTCTATTTCAAAGCATCAAATTCTTTTTGTTGCTTACCTCCCCATTGGAAGACATTTTTCACACTAGTCAATGCATGTAAAGGAGCTGCGATAAAAGAGAAGTTAGCAATAAACTTCCTCCAATATTGGGCTGCTCCCAGAACAATTCTTACCTCTGTGATTTTCTTGGGCATTGGCTAATTCACAATGGCCTCAACCTTAGAGGGGTCTATTAGCACTCCACAAGTTCTCTGAAGGCTGAAAAGGAGACTGAAAAAAGTAACCACAGACCACTTTGACCTAGTAGCTAGCCTTACCAGGATGAGAGGGCTCTCTCAATGCGATCACAGCCAAGGATTGACTGTGACATTAAATACATTAGGCTAGATATGATAAGCTCACGTAGGTTTTGAGAAATTTAGGGTTTGATGTTGGATTGGGGATGAAACCAAGTAGCTAGGTCTAGGTATCAAAGGGTTTACAGCTACAAAGATATAAAGGAGAAAGGTAGAAGTGGATCTATGATTACTTTATGGTTTTTTAGGTATGGTGGTGAGTTTGAAAAGGTAGAGGGATTTAATGAGCATGTTCATTCATGAATTAATTAAACTGGAAGCATGAAACACAAAATGACATTTCCATATAAACATAGCTAAATCAATAGAATTATTCCTATGAACTGTAAGGAAAGCCACTGAAGATACAAGACATGAAAGAGAATTTATATATCATTCAATAAAGACTATAACAGATAAGATACATGATCATAAACTCACTTCACATGAATTCCTAGATAATAGGTGCAACTGCATCGTTTGATTTCTGAAAATGAGAGTGAAAGTACAAGCTACAAGATTACAATCCTCTGATGTCCAACCAGTCAAATGACTCTGAAAATGATAGATATAGACCAAAAAAACATCTCCCCTGAACAAATTACATGATAAGCTCAGCAAAACCCTAATCTCTAGTGGAGGTCAACCAATTCACCTCATCACTAGGAAACAAGATACATTTGACCAAAATTACATTAACAAGCATGTATTTGCCCCATTACACTATTTACCAGCATAATTACACCTCATGACATCATCATTCATCAATTACATAGGTCAAAAATTCAAACAATCAGCAAAATTTTCCTTCTGGAGAAAGCATAGTGAGCTCAGAGAAAGCATAGCAAGCTGGGAAAAATTGACTTTTGGAGACCTTCTAGGTGTCCAAATCAGGATCTGAAGGTACCATTGGAAAGATTTGGATGTATGATACATGATAAGACCATAAATAACTCAAACATGTGGCTCCTAGCCCTCCAAATATTCATTCTCCCAAGGGTACTCAAAAAGCATAGCGAAGGCTCCAAAAACAGGGCAAAAAGGTGATTTTTTGCATGTTTTTGGGCATTTTGACCCTCTAGAAGTGGCTGACATGGCAAAACCGCTGACTCATATTTATGTACTCATCAAGATGAGTCCAAAAATTCTAAGTTTTCCTCCAATGGACACCCCAAAAAATGTGTAGCGTGGCCCACGCTACGCTTTTTCCAGTGTGACTGTTTTTCTGAATTTCCAATTTTGACCAAAATGTCACCCAAAAAAAAAAAAAAAAATCTCCAAAACCACTCAAAATTGGTCTAGATGTGCCTCATAAGATATTTTATGCCACTAGAGAAGCATCAGCAAGAATTTCCAAGTTTTCCTTCTCTTTTTGACATTTTAGGGTTTCCTTCAGTTTGACTTGTAATTGTTTAACTTTTACATTGCAAATTTGATTTCTTGCGTACTAGTGATCAACCATGTGTTTTTGCATATTTTTGTCCCTGTTGGCCTTTTCAAGGAGCTTATCCAACTAAATATTTAGTTTCTCAATCCAAACCTCCATGTTTTGATTTATTTCCATGGTTATCCTTTCTTCAAAACTCAGCTCTTCGTCTGGTGTATTTTGCTCTTTTTCCTTCTGCAATGCTCTTCGGAGACCCATGGTCCTTGGCCTCTTCCTTGTCACGTAATCTTCATGCTTCTCTGACTCTTCAGTTTCAACCACTGCTTTTCCTTTCACATCATGCATACTAGCCTTAAACTGACTTTTATCTAAAGATAATTTTTTTTCCTTCAACTGATGGTTTTCTTACTCTAGGAAAGAAATGATGAAATTTTCCCTTGCCAAGTTTTCCTTGAGCTCTTTGATCTGAGCATATTTTTCCTTGATGATACTCTATATGTTTTCATGCTCTTCACTGGCCTCCAAGTCTACTAAGTCAATGTCATGCTCCTCATCATGTCTAGATGTCTCATGATGTGAATGTAATCCTTGCTGTACTGATGTGGGCTTGGCCCCTTCCTCAATCTGAGGATAAAACACAAGCCTTCTACCTCTCTAGTATGTTTGGGTGACCTCAATATTCCTCCTCACTGAAATTTTTCTAGGTGAGACAACCTCCACATGTCTAGATGGTGACGATGGTGTTGATGGAGAAGTAGGGCTAGTAGGTTGGCTACTAGAAGACAAAAAGACATATTCCTGCATGAAATTTTACCAAGTGATGCTCTTTTTCTCAAGCTGGTGTAAAACAATGATCTTGATCAGAGCATGGTGGAAGAGGCTGCTTTTAAGACTACTCTGCTTATGTTGAACCTTTTCTTCCTTCTTTGCCAAACTTCTGTAGAGGTAATAGGGAAAATTGAATGGCTTTATCCCTGTGAAATTCATAAGAAGTCTGACATGATATCCATATAATCTAGAAAATCTTCCCTCATAGGTGAAATACTTCATGAAGATCTTCATGAGTGGTGTGTACTTCTCAAGGAGGTGCCCAACAGGAAAAATCTTCTTCATGTGTTGTTGATGATGTCTTCTAAGATAGGGCTAATAATTTTGAAGGGCTAGATATTGGTTCTTAAACCATTTTTCACCATGATTGGGCATCCCTCTAGCCTCAGCTACTATATCAGTTTATATAGTGAAATAAACCTTTGCAATTGTTACTTTGTCCCTTTTGAGTTTAGTGGCAAACAATTTGGTTAATGTGGCATTGTACTTGACTCTCTCAACTAATTCACAAAAAGGAAGACACCGTACTACTTGAAAACAGTGCTTGGAAAGTGGTGTAAACATCATTTCAAGAGTAGTTAAGGGCTCATGTCTTATCACCTAGCCTCCTTTATTATAATATTTCTTCTCCTCCATTTGGTTTTTTGCTAGGGGAAAACCCCTAATAAGACAGAACATGGGAAGGGAGAAAAGGGATAAGATGAAGGGGTTAGGGAAGGGAGATGGGAGTAGGAAAATTTAGGGAGATGGGCAGGGGTCTTAGGAAACTTTAGGAAGTGAAATGGAGTGAAATGAGCTAGGAAATTTTTACACAGTCCTAGCTAGGAAAATTGCCTAAATTTGCAAAATTAGGCTAGGGTTTAGGGTTTGGGACTTAGGAATTGGGAATGAGGGGGTGTGAAAGCTATGGGAGATTATTTTTGGTATGAGGGAGGGTAACAAATCTGTGGGAGAGTGTATTTGTATTGAAAAACTTGAAAATTAGGGCTAGCCAGTAAAACACAGCATAGAGGCCAATGGAGGGTTTTGACACTAAAATTATGAAATTGAGCTGCGAGGAGGGGTTGACTTAGGTGTAACTTACTTTTCCACTAATTCTAGACACTATGATATTGATGTAGCAAAAACTTCATTTTACAATTTAATGCTTGGACCTGTGGGTTATGGGCCCACGTATACATCGGAAGCATTTCAATCAGCGGATCCCTTTTCAAGACTTCGCATCTTTATACAGAATAGAAACCGCAATATAAGATATTTCGCAGATCTATCAGTGCACACTCCAACCCGCATCGCAAACTCAGTTTATTTTTACAAATTGCAACATGTACATTTCACAATTCGCGACAATTAACATTTCGCAATTCGCCACAACATTTATCGCTTGTGAAGTGTGAAATAGCGCTGAGCCAACATGTGTCCTCCCTATTTCGCATCGCAGTTATTCAATTTAACTTGTGAATTCTCAATTGTAAACGCTATTTAGTTTGATGTGTGATATTGCTCGGACCTCTTCTGACACGTGTCTCATCCTTGTAGCATCGTGAGTTAAATCATTTAACTTTCAAAATATTAATATGTAATTAAAACAAGTTTTGGTGGCGATGTGCGCTCACCAGTCCGTCTGTTGCTTATGTCGATGGAATTCGCATTTCAATAAACCTATCTCTGCTATACTTTGTCTATGAAAAAATTCATAGGAACTTCGTCCCTTACAGTCATGTGCGCCATTTATCAATTTACATAAAAGAATGTATATGTAAACAACACAGAGACATGTAAAGTCCAGATTATTCCTGGATGTATAATAACACGCATATTTCATTTATAAACAGAACTAGATTACAGGCTAAAGCCTCACGGCCTGAATCACACTAAAGCCCTGCTACTACATTGCATACTCTCCTATCTCTCACACAACACAACTCGCTTTATAAAAAAAATTACAAGGGAAGGGATCGTTTAAGATCCATGAGTTTCTCCCACAATCGCTCAATAAAACCCCTAAATCTCTCTATTCACTTTCATGGCAAATAATTACAATTTAAATAAGTCTTCTAGAGACTTATCAGTTCCATCAATTTAGCTCTATTTTAACAGAATTTTCCCCGATTTACAATGATTGTCCACATTTCACCCTTCATAGAATTGAGTTTTAATTATGGCCCGATGCTCCTGCGTCAGACTCCCAAGGTACAAAACTTTCTATGACCTCCTGGTCACATGCCTCCTTCATCCCTTAGCAATTCTACCCACATCCTTTGTGGAATTTCCTTTATGATATTTCCATGAGCTACAACAAAACCTCTGCAGTAACAAGTCCTCCCTACTACATGATACCTCACCAAGCTTCTCTCCTCTGAGCTCAGTATTTCGGCATCCCTCTGGTTCTCTCTTCTCTAGAACCATTTGAGCAATCCTTGCTCTAGGCTGCTGCAATCTTCTCACCTTCTTCTGTCGCTCCTTGTATGACAATATAAATACCACAAACTCACCAATATTCAACATAATTATATCTCCTTTTGCATGCAAACTCTTTCTCACTGGAAATATTTCCCTGCTTTGATACCACTTGATGCAGCAAAAACTGCATTTTACATTTTATTGCGTGGACCTGTGGGTTATGGGCCCACATATACATCGGAAGCATTTCAATCAGTGGATCCCTTTCTGAGACTTCACAGCTTCATACATAATAGCAACCGTAATATAAGATATATTACAGATCTATTGGGGCACACTCCAACCCACATCGCAAACTCAGTTTCTTTTCGCAAATCGCAACATATACATTTCACAATTCACAACAATTAACATTTTTCAATTAGCCACCGCACTTATTGCTTGAAAAGTGCAACATAGCACTGAGCCAACACGTATCCTCCCTATTTTGCATCGTAGTTATTCAATTTAACTTGTGAATTCTCAATGGTAAATTCTATTCAGTACAATGTGTGATATTGCTCGGACCTCTACCGACACGTGTCTCATCCTCGTCGCATCGTGAGTTAAATCATTTAACTTGTGAAATATTAATATGTAATTAAAACAAGTTCCGGTGGTGATGTGTGCTCACTAATCCATCTCTTGCTTCTATCAATGGAATTTTCATTTCAATAAACCTATCTTTACCATACTTTGTCTACAGTGAAGTTCATAGGAACTTCGTCCCTTACACTCATGCACGCCATTTATCAATTTACAAAAAAAAATGTATATGTAAACAACACACAAACACGTAAAGTCCATATTACACCTAGATGTATAATAACATGCATATTTCATTTATAAACATAACTCAATTACAGGCTAAGGCCTTACGACCTGAATCACGCTAAATCTCTGCTACTAAATTGCGTACTCTCCTATCTCTCACACAACACAACTCACTTTATAAAGGAAATTACAAGAATAGGTATCGTTTAAGATCGAGGAGTTTCTCCCACAATCGCTCAACCAAACCCCTAAATCTCTCTATTTTCTTTCATGGCAGATAATTACAATTTGAATAATTCTTCTAGAGACTTATCAATCCATCAATTTAGATCTGTTTACAATGATTGTCCACGTTTCACCCTTCATAGCATTGAGTTTAAATTATGTCTTGATGCTCCTGCATCATATATCCTTCAAAATCCTCCAGAACTTGGTTTGATGCCTCCAAGAGAGAAAACGTAGCATGAGGAAGAAAGTGTAGTGTGGAGGGCAGAAAGCATACTACATGGCTGCTTTTGGCACCAAATTTGGAGTGTTTTTTATTTGAATTTGTTGAATTTGCACTTGGTGATGGATGAGAGCTCTTCTTCAATGAGGTGAATGGAAAAATGAGTTGAATTGGTCTTTTATAGCTTGTGGTGGTCACTTTTCTTCATGGTAGTGGGATGGCCCACTACATGTTCTTTTCACTTTGCTTTGTAAACTTGTAACTTCGACACTTTCTTTGTAGCTTTAGGAACATTATGAACTTATTACATATTGAAACATGAATTACATTTGAAATCAAACTTTATTGAACAAATTTACCTATTACCACTCCTCCATTGCCGGATTTTATGCATGGAATGACAAATTTGGTGACTGAAACCCTAATGACCTAATGGATACACTGAACTTAATGAAATCATAATGATGTTGACTGGAGTGATGATTATGACCTTTCAATGATGGTACACTCGGTTGAGTGATGACAAGGACCAGCATGTAAAAGTTTTTAAAGGAGTGGAAATGCCCTAGACATACTACCTAGTGACCAGATTTTTACTTGAAAACTTAATGAAATGACAAGAATTTAACTTTGAGACCCTAACAAGACATGATAAGAGCCCATTTGATCACTGGTGACAGGCTGTATAGTCTGACACTAGCAAGGTATATCCTCAACTCACCTCCTCCAACAATATGCCCCAAGTACACCAAAGAAGTTTTAGCAAACTCACATTTTGACATCTTCAAAAACAATTGTTCTTTACTTAATACATCAAGTACTTTTCTTACATGCATGACATGTTCGTCAAGTGATTTACTGAAAATTAATATATCATCTAAGTATACAATGAAAAAATTATCAAGAAATGGCCTTAAAACATCATCCATCACACGCATGAAGGTAGAAAGAGCATTACATAAACCAAAAGGCATAACAAGTCATTAAAACAAACCTTGCTTTGTTTTGAATGTCGTCTTCCAAATGTCACCTTCGGAAATTCTAATATGATGGTATCCACTCCTTAATTCCAACTTATTAAAATACTTTGAATATTTCAATTGATCAAATAAATCATCTATTCTAGGAAGTGGATAATGGTCCTTTATCGTAATCTTGTTCAATGCACGTAATTCTACGCACATGCACCATGTTCCATCCTTCTTTGGCACCAACACAATAGGTGACCCGCATGGCGAACTACTTGGTCGGATGATCCATTTGTCCAACAACTCTTTGATTTGATTTTTCATTTCATCACTCTCCATCATCGACATCCTATACATGCCAATGTTAGGAAGAGGACAATATTGTTGCAACTGTATCTGATGTTGGATTCCCCTCTTGGGAGGTAACCCCTTTGGCTCCTGAAACATCTCATTATTTTGATTAACCATTTCAATCAAATCAGATTTCAAATTTGGATCACAACCTTGGAATGCTTCATAATCAACAGCATTCTTTGGTTTAATCATAAGAAGCACAAGATTCTTGCTTGAATTCACTAGTCTTTTCATTTGCACTGCATTAACTATTGAAAGATTAAGTTTCTTTCCATGAGCTCTCACAATATATTCCACACCATTTTTTAATAAGTGGTACTTGTTCTCATGGAGATATAAGATAGCTTTTCTATCATAGAGGTAAGGACTACCCAAAACAATCCCTAAAATATCAAGTGGTACAACATCTAATTCAAATTCTTCGATGAAGTTTGTTGTGATTGCAAACCAAAGAATACATTTTCTTGTAACCAGGAAATTTGTGTTCTTGCATATCCAACCCAATGGATATGGTTTTTGATGAGGAAGGGTTTCAAGATTAATTTTCTTGACTAATTATTCAGATATAAAGTTTGCTTGAGACCCACTATCAAATAGTGTGTCGATTTTTGTATGTTTTGATATAACCCTCACATGAAATAATTCAATTCGTGTTTCTTCATTTGGAGTACTAGTGTGAAAATTTGATGAACTAGTGCTAGAATTGGATTATTTTCCCTTCATACCCATGGTTGTAATTTTAGTTTCATCACCCAATTCAGATACCAAATCCTGTTGAGTGGTTGCAATTTCTTTTTGTTTTCCCTTGTTTTAAATTTCTTGGGCCTCATCTCTGGATGAAGCTTATAATAGTGGTCTTCGTCATAACCCTCTTTGGAAAAATGTTTGCATGTAATTTTATCTCTGTCCTTTTTAACGGATGCATTTTTCTTTCCTTTTCCTTTGTAACCCTTTCCTTTCTCTCCACCCTTAAATGGCTTCTTTTTACCCTCTTCTAGATTATTTTTGCTTCTTGCTTCAAGGTGAGTGGCTTGCACACAAACCTCATCTAAGCTAGTGGGATTGAACATAAGGATAGTATGCCTTAGGTAGCTATGTAAATCCCCTATATACTTTAGTAATGTATTTTGTGAATGCAAATCAACACCTAACATAAGAGCTCTTTTTCTAAATTCTTGGGTGTAATCTTGCACACTTTGACCCTTAAGTTGTCTGGAGGTCTTCCAATTCATGATGGATTTTTTCATATATGCTAGAGGGTAAAATTGTCTTTTAATTGCAAAAATTAAATTATGCCAAGAGAGTGAGATATTACCATTTTTCTTTATCTCATCTTGTGTCTTGGCTTACCACCATACTAGTGTTGCACCCTCCAATATCAAGGAATCTAGATGTATCTTTGTATCATCATATTGAAGGTTTTGAATTCTGAAATAGACCTCTAACTAACGAACCCAATTTTACAGCTTCTATGCATTCACTTCACCATTATACATAGGCATCTCATATTTAATATCATGTTTTAACAAGGGTTGTTTACCAATTCCTTTTGAGGTAGGTTGATGAGCATGTGTAAGGGTTTTAGTAGTGGAAGAGGATGAAGATGAAGGTGAAAATGGTGGTGAGGATGATAGTGGAGTAGATGGTGGCTTATCACCATTTCCATTACCTCCTCCTCTTGGAGAACCCTTTTTTGATTTAGTTGATTCAGTCTCATATCGTTAGGTGGATTCGTAACAATGTTTCTATTATGTCATGTTTATTGTGTGTTTGGGGTGATGAGCATGGGTCCTCCCTCATAATGGGGGAAAGCGATAACGATCATTATCTAAAAAGGAGGCAAGTGTTAGTGCCTCTCTTGATATATGACCTTCACCATCTCTGTCATGTCAAAGAAAGCCTTCCTATAAGCCTTCTCATCCTCTGACATGCTATCAATTCCTCCTTCATGAGACATGCTTACTGAAGCTTCTACTGCAACTGGAGGTGACTCTTGTGGTGTAAATTGTGGCAATTGTGCCCTCCTTCTCCTAGATCCAACTAGATAACCTACACCCACAAGCTTTCCTTCTCCTCTCTTGAGATTCAAACTTGTAAGAATTTAAACACTTGCAAAACAAATTAAATCTTCCTTGCACAAGTAAACCTAGCGCTCTGATACCAACTTGATATGAATGGGAATATTAGATTTTCTATGCTAAGATCCAATTTAGAATTTAAAGAAAGTTCTTGAGGATGATGAGGTTAATTTCAAGTTTAACATGTGTTTTTATATGAATTTCATGAGAAAATTAGCATAAATAAAACATTGAATAGCAGCATCTAACAGACATTGTTAGGTCCTTATAATAATAGTGTATCCCCATATTGTTATTGTTAGTATAGCCCCCTTATTGTTATTTGTGTGCCCATGTAGTCCCCATATTTTTATTATTGTGCCCCATAGAAGCCCACTATTGTTATTTTTTTGCCCTTACATTGTTATTATTATGTCGGCTAGGATTATATTATGACCCATTGGACTCCTATCTATAGAAAGGAGGTTTTGTCATTTGTATCATCCAAGAATTGTTCATTTATGTAATTTAAATGAGGTTTCCCCCTCAAAGAGGCTTATTTATAAGTCATTGATCTCTCTTTTATTCTATTTTCTGAGTTGGTTTCATAACATTTGGTGTCAGCGCTTTGGATTCTAGGGTTTCGCTACTACAAACATGTCATCGTGGAATTTTCGCTATAACTTTTTTATACAAAGGTTCATAAGCTTAAAAAAAACCCATTTGAGCCAAAATCCTCAGGAACATCGCGTAAAAAATTCAGATATTGTTTAGCTAGATTTTCAGAGATATGATCTTAGGAAATTAGGGTTTTTAAAGGCTCTAGAATTTCATCTCAAACCAATGACCGAGGTAAAAGTTTTATAACATTTTCTTCAAGAATCGGATTGGAATTTTGAAAAAAGGGGAAGAAATTACATGGATGTTAGTTTCTTGTATATAAATTTCATAGTTGAAGGTCGAAATAGTGACACGTGGCACGTCATAATGTTCGCTCTACTGAACTAGTCCATAATTAGGTCATTGTGGGAGATCAGGCATAATTTTACCTTGAAGAATCCAAATTAGGTCTGACATGTGGCATTGGAAAGAAGACTTGGAGGGATACTACAGGACTAAAGGTAAAATCTTTGGGATCCGAAATTACAAAGATACATCAAGTTCAATATCAGCCTCCTCAAAAGCAAGAAAAAGGTGTGTATTTTTCTTTTTAAATTGCATAAATTTTGTTTGAAGAAGCAGTTTGAAGTGATTCCAAGAACATATTGAAGCACAGATATAAGTATTGGATTCTAAAATTCCTCCAAAAAAGAATTATACACCCATTGAGCCATCATAAATCTCTACTATGACGCATGAAGAGGAAGAATTATAGCATGATATATCAAAATTACGGGACCAAGTGCAACAACTTTCGATCTCACCAAGAGCAACCAAAGATGAAATAAAAGGTGACATGGATGGTTTAAAAGTAGGCATAAAAGCTAAGATGGATGGCTTGGAAGCTAATATCGATGGTATACAAGCAAAAATTGAAGGTTTGAAGGATGACATGAAAGCTAATATGGATAATCAAGCAGTGGAAGATCACATCGAGTATCAACAACAAGTTCTCCAACTCTTAAAGGATAACCTAAATTTGGTGCAGAATAGATTAAAACAACAAGTAGATCAACATCGCAGCGAAAGAAGCTTTGATGTAGGCGACTGGGTATTTTTACTGCTATGACCATAAAAACAAATGTCCCTCAAGCAAGTTAAGAAGGATAATAAATTATCTCCAAAGTACTATGGTCCTTGTGTTGCAAAATATTGGTACTATGGAATAAAAATTGAAGATTCCTACATCTTCTCGAGTGCACCCAATTTTCCATTTTTCATGCTTAAATAAGGTTATAGGTGACAAACTCCCAGTTCAAACAATATTTCCAGAACTTGACGAGGAAGGAAAAAACATATTGGAACCATAAGCAGTCACAAAAACAATAACTCGACAACTTTGAAATCAATCAGTTTCAGATTATCTCATCAAGTGGAAGAACTTACCCACTGAGGATTCCACATGGGAGGATGATAATTTTATACAAAAGAAACCATAAGTCAAGATTTGAGGACAAAACTTTTTTGAAGTATAGGGGCATGTTAGGTCCCTATAATACTAGTGTATCCCCTTATTGTTATTTTTAGTATAGCCCCCTTATTATTGTTGTTGTGCCCATTTAGTCGCCATATTGTTATTATTGTGCCCCATAGAAGCCCACTATTGTTATTTTTGTGTCCTTACATTATTATTATTATGTCAGCTAGGATTATATTGTGATCCATTGGAATCCTATATATAGAAAGGAGGTTTTTTCATTTCTATAATCCAAGAATTGTTCATTTAAGTAATGTAAAGGAGTTTTCCCCCTCGAAGAGGCTTATTTCTAAGTCTTTGATCTCTCTTTTATTCTATTTTGTGAGTTGGTTTCATAATAGACATGAACATCACCATAAATAGTCGCGCAGCACAATATGATGAAGGAGTTCACCTCGCCTGGGCTATGTCTCCTTGGTTCAGCTACCAATGGCATGGCCCTCTTCTATTATGCTCAAAAGTGTGATTACATGTGTTTACAATGCTCAAATAGCTCTGAAACATATTCCATCACCTCTATAATGCGTGTCTATCCTCTTTTTGCATCAAATTTGACTAAAAAATAGAGAATTTATGACTTCCCCTAGTTGCTCCACTATTCATTCCATGTTTTCCCCAAAATCTGGCACCATCCTACAAATCTGCCCAGAATCTAGCTAACTGAGTGTTTATCTTACCGAAAATCAGGCGAAATTATCATCGCGCTAATTTTCCCAATGAGGCCTAAAATCAAAATTTTGAACCATAAACAAGATGGTTCAATAAAAAAAATTATATAAATGTGCCAGCGGTCAAGGCTAACCGTCGAAATTAACCTTGGGATGTGGGCACATGTGGCGAATTCTTGGTTTCCGTTGGCAGTTAACCCTGGTGGTTAGGGTTTTCCGATTCCCAGCTCCGGCTGGAATTTCTTGGCTCTAGCATGGTCACAAGCACCGTCAGAAATGTTATATGTTAACGGTTATGAGTGGGGGTGCGAGGCTAGCCTCCTGCCCATGGTCCCTCCTTCGACGGTGACCAGGGCTGGGGCTAAACCATTGCCCCCTCCCCCCAAATCGAAATCAACGTTAATACAAGACCGTATGCATTACCATATATGTTAAGTGTCATGTGCATGGCATCATGGTTTGGCTTGGCGCTTGGTGTTAGTTGGTCGCAAGTTTGACCCCCGCTTGCACCATTCAGACTTAACCAAAAATTTTGGTGGCCCTCGAGTTGCCACATGGTGGCCGCTAGCTAAGCCACGTGGTTGGCCACCAAACCACCAAACAAAAACTGCCACAAACGAACCAATACCATCGTGCCACTTGTCACCAAGCCATGGGTTGAAGAAAATTCATCTGACCAATCAACTTGCCACTGTGCATTCCTAGTCAACAGTACGGACTGTTGACTAGGTTGTCCCTGCAAAATGTTTTCCAAAATTTTACCTGTTTGACAAAGTGTACAGAACACGTTTATGGGAGAATATGGTGTCAGTTTTTTGTGAAATGAGTTACTTCAGATTCAGAATGACGAGATATACGTGATCGTTTAGGTTCCACACTTATCTAACAACTTTTATTTTTGAGATTAATTTTGAGCACATGATCATTTGAAGAAATAAAAATCTTTGTAAAACTAATTAATTTTGGTGTAGCACTGGCGGGAGCTTGTACTAGCATTGAAAATGGAGCTGCAAACGCTGAAACCAACTCCTGTCTATGATTAACTATTGGTTTTGGACCCTCTGATGATGACTGTGTCCAGCCCAGCACAGCTGAGTATCCCAACCAATTTCATTAATAATAAATGCATTTGAGTACTTTCCTTTCACCCTTGAAACTAGGTGTGGTACAAATTGGTAGAAGTAGGTCTTTCCTTACCAAAGGGATGGGACCAACCCTTACCTTAGAGTGGGTAAGTATGGGAATTATGTAATTACGTATATAAAGAACAAATTCATAATTACATAAATATTTCCTCTCCCTTATGGCCGAATCACTTAACATAACTCTCTTGTTAGTTGAGTCACTTACATACCTCTCCCTCTTAGTCGAGCGACTTCATTCCAAATGCATGTTTTTTATAATGCCACTTTGAGAGATGATTACCTTTTTTTTATTTCACTACATAGTTAGACGGGAGTTGGATTAGGGAAGGGAGAGGGAGAGAGAGAGAGAATATATGTATAGATTTAGAGATCTATAGATCGAGTTAGAGATCTAGATTTCTTCAGACGCTAGTCATTTCTAGAAGGTCATAGCTTTAGAAAGAAGCTCTAGTCAGGCTCTAGTCATAGCCTCTATAAGAAGTTCATAGCAACAAGGTCTTATCAAAAAGTACTAACCATACAATTTCTTTAGTACTTGCCTAAAAGAAAGATCTTAAGAGGCCTTAGTAGTTAGCTTCATGTTAGTGAATCATCTTTTGGTTGTCCCCATTTATTTTCAAAATAAAGATACCTTTAATTAAGATTGTACCTATTTCATAAGGTTGAATACAATGTAACTACTTGCATGATATTATAAGCTCTCATGACAACACTAGTTCATGTAATTTCCACTACTTGACCTAGCGATGCTTGTCTCATGTTTTGAAAATCAATT
Organism: Pinus albicaulis; assembly: GCA_034641835.2. Classification (NCBI taxonomy): domain Eukaryota; kingdom Viridiplantae; phylum Streptophyta; class Pinopsida; order Pinales; family Pinaceae; genus Pinus; species Pinus albicaulis. The sequence goes on from CM076575.1 coordinate 223,871,658, forward strand.
ACTATGACATAAGTGGTTATCTAGCTCTTGTTTCACTAGCCCACCCATAAAGTGAACCTGATGATTTCCATTCCATTGAGACATCATAGTTTTGTATAGAGTACAACATAAGGGAAGGGCATGTGGATTATAATTATGTGTTTGCATGCCTCCGACTCGATCAAAATGGGTAGATGTAGATGCTGATATATTAGAGCTCATCAAGGTAGCAGTCCTATAGGTGTTCATGGAAGTCATGATAGAATTCAAGGTATAACTAGCCTTAAAGGTAAAGCAGACTGAATGTATGTAAGGGTGCTAAAAGTAATTGTATATGTATATGGATATCGGTGAGGTTTAATATTAGCATGCGGCTATCAACACTTCCTTTCTGCTAACATTCCTAATCAATTGAGATGAAAACATATTTTTATTAACTTGATTTCTTTCATTGGTGAGACCTGCCTACTCATGCACTCAAATGAAAGAACCATCCCTTCCTATTTTCTCGTTGGGAGGGATAATTCCTATTCGTTTTTCAACACAGCATCGTACTATTGCTGTTGTAATGGAATAATTCCTATTACCCATCCAATTCCATGCATTCTCTAAAGTGAAAAAACCCACCCACCTCCCCATGAGCACATCTACTTCCCTCGTTGTTTCCCAACCTTGTAGAAACTTCAATGGATAGATAGGTCTATACATTAGAATAGGTAGGCCCATACCTTCTTGTATCATCCACCTAGGTTGGATATGGTATATTCTTGGTTAGACCTACCATTCTTTAACTATAGTCAAAGAAAAAAAAGGATCTTATAAGAATATCATGCATTTCACCTATTCTTGCACTCACCAGGAACTATAGGAACTAATATAGATAGATGCTTTCTCGCCCGTGAATCAGTAGCACCTCATCCAAGTTCGATGGATTCTTGGTTGTTTGCGAACCAATGGAGGATATCTTATTGTTCTTGGATTTTTTGGAATTGAAGGATGTATTATGTTAATTGACTCCATGTGTGCTTTTATGCTACGTGCACCATGTTCCCACCGACTGGAAGAGAGAGAGCGAGGATTTGGCTATGGGCTACAATAAGCTAGGCCTCATGGTGATGAGACCCTTGGCAACGAATGACAATGATGGGCTATTGGCTGACTTTCTTACAATGACCTTTTGAACACCTTTCTTGGAGAAACCTATTTCAATCAATGAAAGAGATGCCGAGGAGGTTTTGATGCTGCTAAGACAGCAAGGAGGTAGGTGTAGATCTAATACTCCATAATGATACTCACCCTAGTCCTCGATCCAGGATTTCTTGAATTACAGAGGTGATTTATTTAGGATTGGTGGGGGTGAACTTCATGACCTTGGATAATGGTTGACGATTATGGGTAGCTATGTTTGGATTTGGAGGAATGATCCACACATCCATTTGAAGCCTAATCATTTTTTTATCGATAAAAAATATTTATGTTCACAACTTTTGTAGTTTTTTATTTATTTCATTCACTGAATTATTAGGCTCAAAATCATCATCATTTGCGGGATTTTACTCCAGATTTGGATTTATATCATGCAGCAGGTTTGCTCGTTTTGCTACTGATGTTCTCTCTTTAACTGGTTCTTCGACTGGATCGACAAAGTCATAATATCTCCATCTGGACCTAGAATCATGCTTCTTAGTAAATAGATTAAACCCTCACCTTTTCCCTTGTCCTTTCCTATGTTTATAGGTCTTTATCTTTAGCTTATGGTGCTTCAACAAGGACTGGATAAATAACTAGATCACAATTAAAGAACATATGTTACCTGCAATTTTGTCGCTATTTGTGACTATGCGTGCGCCTTCATTTTTGCTTCAAATACTGTATAATCAACCGTATCTACTCATGATGTGACTTGTAATGCTGGTGGCTATGAGGTCTACTTCTATTTATGGTACTGAATATGAGTAAACATCAGGCTCTACCTATTGGTCACAAAGATCATTAACGGGAATGCAAAGGTATATCTCTCGCTTTCTAACTAGATCTATAGGTTCTTTACCATAAACATTACTAACTGGTACTCGGACTTGATTACTAAAGCTAGTAACTAGACGTCTTTAGGTAATAATAAGAATTCGCATTAGACTCTATGCCACGAGCATCTGGATCCATACGAGCTGATGGATTCCGAAACAGGGATACCGGGCAAGATGAATGGATGTAAGGAGCTGGTACAGGAAGGAATGCAAGTAAGAAAGCTAGAAGTGGAAGGGACCCTAGGTGAGACGGTAGTGGTGGTAATCTTACTCTGGGCCTTGATCCCTAATTGGGAATGGAAAGGATGTCGCAGGTGCTAAGTTGAGTGCTTTAATGACAAACACCACCTATTCTAGACGTATTAGGATTTGTTTCACTATATGGATGATTTGAGGAACTCAAGCGGGTCTATATGAGAAATACTATGCTCGCAGAAACTATATTCAATAAATCGGGGATAGGGCCTTCTGGACTTGACCTTGAAAGACCAATTTTTTCTTTCTCCCCCATTAATAAGGAAATAATTCACTTAACCTCCATTGGATTTCCCTTTCCATTTGTACTTTACCTCCTGAACCCCTTCTAAAATAGGAAGGCGATCACTCGATCCAACGAACTCTTCTTGGGCTTGGGAGGGAAGATAATTTTTTCTTCATTCCAGAGAGACCTTGAATCGATCGAGATAAACATTGATCATACTAAACCTTGACTTTGAAATAGAGGGTAAGAAGCCAGATAATGGTCTAAAGAAATGTGCCTTATTGAAAGAGGGATAAATAAAAAAGAAACCCTTTTATTTCAAAGGGCAAGTGCATTGAAGACCTAACCCATCACCCCGAAGTGGAGATCCAATCCTGGCCTTGCCACTACTTTCACTCCTTTTCTATCGTCTGCCTCCAAGTGTGAACGTTGATGTGCTCTAATTGAATGTAATGACCCACTGGTTATCCTCCTACCCTACTCCTTGGGTACTATTATTCCCCATGGACCCCCAAGTTGCAATGGGGTTGTACAATAGAATAAGTGTGCTAGCTGATAGAGGTGAGAACTCCTTGGCTCAAGAGTCCCCTCTCTAAAGACTTCCACTTCACCAAACTCACTCTACCTCATAGCCACTCACAATGACATATTCTCATCCATCAAACAATAGGATAAGTGAGATTCCCCTTCTCCCATAGATTTCCCCTTCTTTTATAAGGGCTTCATAGGTTAGACTTGGCACTCCATGCATAATTAATTATTTTTATTAATCCAAAATTTTGATTATTCACCCACCCATGTGTCACCCTCTCACCAAGGTCCTCCAAAATTATTTACTTAAATTTTAATTCAAAAATAATATTTTCTCCTCACCGCAACAAGACTCCCTATTTATTCTCCTAGTTGTCTCTTTATCCCCCTATTCTACTCCTTAATTTTTTTTCATTACTAAAGTCAACTGATAAGTCTTAGATTTGGCCCCCTAACTACCTCCTAATTTAACTCAGTTTGCCTCTTAGATGGATATTCTTATGTTGGCTCATGCCACATGAAGGGTTCTCTAAATTTTCTCTAATTTAATTTGTAAATCTTTATTTTAATTCACCACCCTCTTTTTTTAATGAGGTTTAACTATTTTAGGATTAATATTTATAATTAGCTCTATGTCCCTCTTCTCCCTTTTTACCTATTAAAATATTATGTTCATTATCTACCTAATATTTTTCCAATGTGGGAAGGGTAGAGTTCTCAAGATACAATATTTTTTATTTCTTCATATTCTCCCTGTACCCCAAGTTTCATTATTGATTTAATTTCCTTGGTTCTAACCTCATTTACCACCTCATGTGAATTGGTAGGATTTTCATATCTTGATTATATTAATTAGTTTTTTTTTATGCCAAGGGTGCCAAGTCAGTCTTGGCCTTCAAGAAATTCCTTTTGAATTTTCAAGGGTGCCACGCCTAACAGTTTCTTCTTGATGCCAAATGTGCCAAGTCAGTCGTGCCCTTAAAGAACTTCCCTTGAATTTCCAAGGGTGCCAAGCCACTCACCCTTCAGGCATCAAGTGGCTACAAGGGGAAAATATAAGTGCAACAAAAAATACCGCTATCGTCTCTCATGTTTCCCGTTATAGTGATACTAATGGTGTTAGGGATCAAGGAATCTACCTTAATGTGCACCCCCCCAGTAAATCCTCGCGAGCGACCTAATTTGGGACCTTCCCCCACAACATTGTGATTTTCAAGGCGGGGGTGTCCCAACCCTTCCAGAACAAGCCACGACGGGTTGTTAGCAGGTGAAATCAGGGCACTATCCCACCCCTCCCATGTAATTTCGTCTATTTGTACAAACTCATCATCCATGTGTGAGTCATTCGTCCAAGCAAATAACATGTGCCTGTAGCCACTAACATGTCATTAGAATTCATAACAATATTCAAACTGAACTTTAAAAATTCAAAGACAAAATATTTGTTTCCATCAAACTGATGTCGTTGATTCATCACATGCAAGTGCATATGGTGGTTTCCTGTCATACTCTATAATTATCAATAACAAAATTTCATAGTGTTAGTCATTGTCATAATAGCATCATCAACATGCTAAAGTCATCCACATCAATGTTCATCGTGAACTAGAACTAATGTAAGTAGCCAACGTAGGGTACACATCCATCACAACTATCATCATCATAACATCAATAGAAAACATAAATATCCATCAAAGTTGTCATCATCATAACATAAATATAAAACATACATATCCATCAAAGCTATCATCATTATAACATCAATAGAAAACATACATATCCATCAAAGCTATCATCATCACATTATCAATAGAAATCATACATATCCATCAAAGATATCATAATCCTAACACCGATTAGGAAATAAACACATCCATCACATCCACTAATAGTATATTCAAGTGTTTGGATCCTCAACTCAAGGTCCTCAAAGAATGATGTGTGAGCCTTAAAGCTAAATCAATGTTAATGTCATATCAAGGTCAGTCAACTAGAGCGGGGCACTACAGTTTGGAATGTATATCTCTAACAAGTATAGTGCTAGTGGAGAGTGGTTTTGAGAGTACCATAGGTTCTCAGGACTACTAAGAGAAACATCCTAAGAGACTATGTGATACTCAAAAATTCATAAGGGGCCAAATCATACTTGTTGGAAAGAATGTTGGTGGCTAATTAACATGAAATTAAGTTTTTATATGAACTTCATGAGTTCAAAAGACTAAAAACATTTTCACGGAGTATCGAATAAAAGCAGTATTTGGAAAATATGGCTTCCAACCATCAGAGTAAAAATTTTCTTACAAACTTCCAATGGGAATGAACTCATACACTAACAGCCTATTATTATGGTTTGCACAATAGCCAATCAATGCAAGCATGGTGAATGGAGAAAACTCAAAACATCCACATGTTCAAATAAAGAAGCCATAGCATGTAAAGTCATTAGTGTATAAAAAAGTAAATTACGTGTGTGCATATATATATGCCAAATCACCATTGTATTCAAATAAACATTGTAACATCTACAAGTTGGAAGTTTCAAGGGTTTATCAAGTCTTTAAAAATGAACAGACATATAAACAAACCTTCACATGAAATTCGTGTTCTCCCTGTTTGCTTGCTTGGTCAAGCTACTTAATAGCAACCTTACTACTATTAGGTTCCTATAAATTATAGTAATCAATTGATGAATATCTAGTTATTTATTTTTGGAATTTTCTGGTAAAGTTTAGCCTATGAATCACTAGGTGTCAGAGCCTAAAGGTTTGCTTGTCCAAGCAGCCATTTAGTTCTTGAAGTCTTGTGGCCAAGACAAGTCTGAATATTTGGGAGATTTTTGGCATATAAATTCTGGGTTAGATCATGTTGTAGGTGTATTCATGGTAAAGTGCTCAGAAGCATCTTTCCAACGGTATACTGGAGCTTCAAACCGACTTTTGGATCAAAATACAGAGCAAGTTGAAGTTTTCTCCTCAAAACCACAAAACAAAGAAAAATGCCTCATTTTGAAATTATTTATTTGAATTATTAAAATTGATTCAACAAATGATTTAGAAATCCAAAACTCTAAACTATAGAACCATATTTTCCTTCATGCGTAAACCAGCTATAATTTTTAAGTAAATATCCATAAATTCAAAGTAAATTGTGTCCCCACCTTGCACTTAACTATTAAATCACCCTACTCTTTCATGCCTCAAGATATGTGCAAAATAAATCGATGGTTATTGATGGATTTCGGGGGGCCCATGCATTTTCGACATTTAAACAAGGGGGGGCTCCAAAAATATGCTTTTCACTTTATCGCTTTTTACAGTTGTCACCATCTTGTTTACTTCAGACTCCCCCCTTCCTAAACCATTTTCCAACCCCACCTCATTTCTGAAAACCATTAATTGTATTGATTTGAATCTTATGATGTATGGCGGGAAGGTCAATGGTTCTGTTTGATTAATCAAATTTTTCTGGAGTTGGAGCTTGGATTCCCCTAAAGCTTGGGTGATATATTTATAAAATGACTTTACGGATGTCAAGCTAAGTAAGAATAAGGTTGAGGTGAACAATACTGAGGTAAAAATAATACTTACATGTGAAATGAGGTTACACGTGAAAGTAAAAGGAGGCTCAGCAAAAATGAAATTTGACAAAAGGAATTGAACTTACATGTGAAATGAGGTTACAGGTGAAAGTAAAAGGAGGCTCAACAAAAATTAAACTTGACGAAAGGAATTGAACTTACATGTGAAATGAGGCTACAAGTGAAAGCAAAAGGAGGCTCAGCAAAAATGTAATTTGACAAAAGGAATTTAACCAGAGCGAAAAGTCACTTATGTTCATTTATTTTCCTATATGTTGGCACAAAGGATTGAAAACAATTTTAATTATTTTTAAAATCAAAACCATGGGAGTAAAACAAACAATATTTTTTATGTTGCAACATGTTGATATGTTATGCCTATATGGGAAACAACTATATTTCTCGCCCATAGTCATCATTTTCATTTCTTCAAGCACACTACTCCACCCACCTTCACTATATGCATGTAGGATTGGGGGTCAAATACATAGCTTCCTGCTAACCGAGAAGTGAACTTTGTCAATAAAAGGGTGACAAGGTCTAGTAATTGTTCAATGCGTTAAAGATGCACTTATAGACATCCAACAACAACATATGATGCAACAGAGAAAAATGTGAAATTACTATCAATTCCCTCATGAAGGACTCAACAATAGGATGCCGATATTTTTCGAAGGGATTGATCAGAGGTTATGTTTTTTGGGCTCAATATACAATATTTTTTACCCATTAAGGTGACAGTGTAAACCAAGGAATCCTGGTGGTTTTCAATTTATATTCCAACATCTCAATGGAGATACTAAGATTAGTTTTCAAATCCTATGGTATGTATAATTTTTTATGTCGACCAGTTGACGCTTTTCTAACTTGTTTGAAATGTTTTCTAAATAATTTAGGGTTTTATTTGGAAAGAGCTATGAAGGAGGTGAAGGAGATGTCGTGGAAAGGGAACCACAAGTTTTTTGAGAACTTTTATGTGTGGGATGTTGCTCATGCACTAAAGGAAATGGATGGTCAAGATCGTTAGGGAAGGAAAGCTAAAATAGAATTCCATTCACTGGAATCTAGATAAAGAAGTATGTACAAAGCTAGCTCCAACTTCCTTGTATTTTCTTGCTACAGATACCCAATAATAAAGTAATAATTAAGGTTACATGGGCATTGGACCAGGAAGAGGAGGCCTAGGGTTTGGTCGAGGTGATAGTGGTCTTAGAAGAAGACGAGGTAACATTTATTATTTGAAGTCTCAGCGTTCAAGCAAGACTTCTATAGCCAATGGTTGCAAGTCTTTTGTCAGTTCCGCTACATGGAGAGCACACAATGGAATAAATGGTGATCAGGTTATTTCATAGTTTGATTTCGATGAATCTAAAGAAATATTCAATAGCACTAGGCCAGAACAACATTGATGATCAGGAAGATTCCAAATAAATATATGCAAGTATATGTTTGATTTTTCGTTTCTTTTGTTAGTAATTGATTCCTATTCAATCCAAGTCAATTTGGATTTGCTACTAAATTTATTTTTGATTGGATAGGAAATTGAATATGTTCATACGAGTGTGATTGAATATTAATTTGGTGGAGAGAGAACCAACTCTCTTCACTGGATCTGAGGCTATATGGCGTTATCACAAGCATGAAACTCTTATTGTTCAATTCTTGTAAATGGTAGTCCAGCGTATCAATGCTCCTATGCATGTTATATGGTTTGTTGTGCACGGATTCAATAAGACTCAGACCTACAAGCATTTTATTCATAGTTTCTTTATGCATGGAGATGTTAAGGTGAGCAACATAAGGGAAGTCAATCTAGTTTTTACGCTTCTTGGAGGTCTTGGACAAGGAGAGCCATTTACGCTTCTTGGAGGTCTTGGACAAGGAGAGCCATATCATTAGTTAGAAGAACCAATGTGTTTTTTTATGGTGAAATGAAGAGGGGGTGGCAGGATAGAATACATAGCACGTGACGAGAAGAGATGGCCGCCATTTTGGAAAGAAGTGAAAATTTAAAACTTTTGATATAATGAAAATTACGAATATTTAATTGAATACGAATATGTATTCACAATTCAAACTTTGGGTAAAATAACATTGGGTAAAATAACATTGGGATAAAAGGCTGAATATAATTATAAAAAAAAATGGACTTTGGATAAAACTTTGGAGGATTTGAGGGGAGTAACAAAGAAAACTTTGGATAGAACTCGGGATAATTTGCAAAATATGTTTTGAAAAAGGAAAGTTTGCAATAAGAGCCCAAATTATACAGGCCAATAGGTTTTTTCAATAAAACATTGGTTAAATCGACTACATGAAATAAATAAATAATCAAAGTAATTAGTAGTGTTCAAAGCTATATAGATCACTATAAACCTGTTGTGAAAATTGTTGTTTTTGGCAGGAATAACAACAATAACAAATTATATAGTTAAATTTTTACTACTCTTAAATCCATTGTGTGGAAGTTTAAAGGCACTAGAAGGAAAAACAACTATACTTAAGTTTAAGTTATATAAGTTAAAGAAAAATACATAAGGATGGTTCATTGATTTATCTTGATTATGGTTTTGTTATAGGTGTTATTGTTCTTGCCATAAAAAAAATTAATAATATAAAATTAGATGAATTTCACTTATGGTAAGAATATGGTAAGATAAACAATATATTCAATTTATTTAAAAATTAAATGTATTTAAAAAAGAATTTTTTTCTTCCTTTCAAAATTAACATTTTTTTTAAATTGAAAATCAAACGGATTTTAAAAGATGTATAAATTCTCTATCAAAGTGAAAGAGTTTCATTTGTACTTAATTATATTAGAAGAATATAAAATTATTATATTTTTATAATAAATTGAAAGTTTTTATTTGTGATTATGTTGTAAAAAAATTAGTCCATGGGATAGCTCAAATGGTGGTCACCTTAGTAATGAAGTGTTATGTTCCATGAGATTCCAAGTTCAAATTCCACATAGGTTAATAAAAAAATTTATTGCAAAAAAATAACAATAATTACTTAAATTAATTACCTATACTTTTTTAAGTAAATCAATAATTTAATAACAATTGATGCAAAATATTATAATAAAAAAATCAATTACCGATATAAATTTCCATTTCAATTTAATTTTGAAAATATAATAGAAAATATCTCTCCCCCTAAGTTTATAAAAGATTTAGGAAATCTAATTCTTGTAGTTTCAACCCTAACAAGGAAGTTAAACTTTGGAAGAGGATAAAAGAGAAAAAGAGATACATTTTAGGGTTTGGAATTTGTTGCACTAGAGAAACATTGAAGTGCTCAAAGCCAAAAGGTCACATTTCCAACGGTTCCTGAGTTGTGTACAAAATATTACAAAATGTTTTAATTTTTTATTACTAAATAAGTTTATAAAATATTTAAGAAATCTAATTCTTGAAGTTTCAACCCTAACAAGGAAGTTAAATTTTGGAAGAGGATAAAAAAGAAAAAGAAATAAATTGTAGGGTTTGGATTTTGTTTCACTAGAGAAACAATGAAGTGCTCAGATCCAAATGGTCACATCTACAACAGATCATGAAACTAGCCAACAAATTCATCATGCAATCAACAATTTAATCTTCCTCTTCCTCTCAAGGTGAGTGTAAACGGATTGTAATGGTATTTTGGCCTTGTTGTTCCTCATGTTATCTAGGAAATGGTACAATTACAAGGCATCTTACAAAGGTTAGGAGAACCTCCCTCCTTTAGGCCTCAAGTTGGGTCTTGGACCAGAGGGGGTACCTCTCAAATTGCCATGAATAATAATTGCTTACAACAACTCCTTTAAGCCAACTCAAACTATATATTTAAATCATGGCCTTTATAAGGGGCAACTTTATCCCAAAGAGATACATAAAATGAAATATGCAGAAGAAGAGTTTCAAATACAAATAAGTGTTCCTTGGCATCGAGGAACAAAAATTCAAGAAGGTTATTGAGGGTGGAAGTCTTTAAATCCTTGATGAGAAAGAAATCATATTAAAGAGGTTTTAATGATATCATTTTCATTTATAAATCATATTGAAATATTCACCAAAACTCAATAGTTGACAACAACCATAAACCCTTGGACATCTTGATTTTTGAAATATACAATCTTTAATGTATGATATACTTGTCACAAATATTTTAAAGAAAAGTATACAGTGATAATATGAAAAATCAATTAATAATATGAAAAATGTATTACTAAAACATAAGAAATAATTTATATGACCACAAAAATATAAAGAGAACAAGTTTTTGATAACTTTCATAAACAGTTGAAACATATAGTTACAAAGATTTACAACTATTGAAGAGAAGAATGCCCCACTATAGTCTACTTGAGGGACCCATTAATGAAATTATGTTGACATACTACTCACTATCCCTAGGAAACAAAAAATGAGTAGCTTATCACCACTCTTCCACTACCAAGAAGCAACTCGTCACTCCTTAAACTCTAACGAAGAATGATGATTATTGTTTTCACTATAGCAAGGGGTGATAACCCTCTATAGCTTCTAGAGTTGGCCTTTTTCAATGGCATCAAATCGAGTGAGTTGGATTGCCTCATCCAATGGGATTGGGAACTCATTCTACCCTTTGATTTCATCATTACCTAGGGGTCTAGATTCATCCTATCACATCCTCACCAAGTCTACTTAAGGAAGTCATTCATGAGGGTGAAGCAGAGAGAGAGAACATATATAACTACATGTTGTAGAATTTCAGAGAGCCCTTTTTACATATAATTTGCATTCAAATTTAGCTTTCATTTTGGATGTGAGCCAAGGAGTATTATGAATCCAAGGATCTATGATGGGTTACAATGGTTCTCAAGGTATAACCATTATAATTTTCCCTTATTTAATATGGAATGCATTATTTCTCCCTCCAATATATGATGTTAAACACATTCTGTATTTATATTTGGATTTTCTTGAACAATATAGGTTATATATAATATCTCTATAACACTCTTATTGTTAGGAGAAGTAGGATTGTTGTGTTTTATGTTTACTGTATGTAGGATACATGTAGTAGGAGTTAAATTAGGGTCTTCAACAACCATACTAGTCAAGATCACACATACAACCTTTGTAATAAAAGTTATGCTCCCATTTGCTCACTTTAATTTTTCTTGGAGTACACCACTAAATGTAGAAAGATGGCCATCATGTTGGGTATCTCTCCTAAGATCTGAGATGTACTCCTCAAGTATATTGGGGTATACACATCCATTTATGAAAATAAGTGATACTATTCAAGCCGAGAATAGTTGATAAGGTTTTTTTACAAGCACGATACTTGGAAAACATAATCCAAAAGAAAGGGAAATCAAGTGGTTTGAAATAGAAAGAGCACTACAAAGATTACAAGGAAGGGAAGAAGGAATATAAAGGGTAAAAGGATAATAAGACAATAATTGTTACACATTAGTGCAAGTAACCTAGCAATCGTTGTAACCTAGATTGTAACATTGATGGTCACATTGGGAAGAAGTGTTGGAAATTGCATCTAGATCTGAAGCCAAATAACTCTAAGAAGGTTGGAAAGAAAAATAATATCCTCACCACATATTCAAGAAATCAACTGGAAAGGAGATCTAAAGTGGACGAGAATATTTTGTTCACATTGGTGTAGAAGGAGGCAACTCTGATTAGCCTTCATCACCAGGGAGAGAAGGAGAAGACCAAAATCTTCCATCTTAAGATAAAAGTCAAAAGACCAAGATCGATGCCATATTTAACTCAGGTTCATAGACTAATCACATAGCAGCAAATCTAGTCAAAAAGCTTAGATTAGTTGTTTGTGATCATCCTACCCCATATCCATTAGGATGGGTGGATAAAGATAAAAAAATAAGGTAATAAAATAACTTAGAAAAAAAAAATTGTTATCAGTGTTGGTTTTTTAATGAAGTGGAATTGGATGTATTACCACTTAATGTATGTGGGGTCATGTTTGGGAGTCCCTACATGTATATGCAGGATGCAATATTCATGTAGAGAGAACACTAGCATTGCCTCATCAAGGGTGGGAAATCACTCATCAAAAACACGAACAAACACAAGTTCAAGATTTTAGTGGTATGTGTTAATCAAGCCAATAAATTTATTAGTTATAGAAATAAATGTGTTTTACTATTCTTAAAAGAAATCAATATAATGAGGAATCAATGAGGGTAAATTCATCCTTGGAGGGGTGTAATAAATAATAGAACAACAATTGGAATGGTTACTACATACCTATAAGAGAGTGTCCCGAGAGCCTAAAGGGATGCCACCCAAGAGGGAAGTGGAGCAGGAAACCCAATTATTTGAAGACTCTCCATTGCCAAATAGTTGGTTGTATAGATAGTCCATTCTAGAAGCAAGAAAAATGAAGAAGTAGTTGTAGTAAATGTTATATAAGGGTGATATTTGACCTAGTACATCATCTTGTGGGTCACCCATCATAATTTTTCCAATGAAGGATGCTACTTGGAGAATGTGCATTGACTAAAGAGCATGAAACAATATTATACTCAAGAGCAAGTGACCCCTACCTAGGATTGACGATCTATTAGATTAGTTGTATTAAGTGAAATACTTCGCCAATGTAGATGCAAAATTAGGGTATCACAATGTTCAAGTAAAAAAAGAAGACACCTAAAAGGCCACCTTCAAAACCACAAGGTTTGTGTGAGTAGTTATTCATGCCATTTGGTCTATGCAATGTACTAGCTACTTTCATGAGACTAATGAATGATGTATTGTACCCTTGTATATTCATTTGTTATTTCTTATTTGGATGATATATTGGTTTATAATGATACCTGGGAGGAGAAAAATCACAGTTGATGCAAGTGTTAGAAACTTTTAAGAATCACCAACTAATAGCAAATCTCAAAAAATGTGAGTTTTCACAATAGTCATCGGTGTATTTAGGCTATGTGAATGGTGGAGGGGAACTTAATGTAGATACTACATATATGGAGACAATCATGAATTGGTCAATGCCTAAAAATATCTCTTAGAATAGGAGTTTTTTCAAGGCAGCATAATACCTAAGGAAATTCATAGCTTCATTTTTAGCAATAGTTACACCGCTCCACACAAAAATAGCGAGTGGCAAGAGTTTTCAGTGGGGGAAGGCTCAACAATAGGATTTTGAAGGGTTGAAAATTAAAATCAGTCGAGCAACAATTCTCATCTTAAGAAAATTTTTGAGTCCATTTAAAATGGAGACATATGTGAGTGTATATCCATGGGAGTAGCCTCAAAGTAGGAAGGAAGGCTTGTATCTTGTATGCAATTATTGCAAAATAATTCATGGTAAAGTCCTCAACTACCCTACCTATAACAAGGAGATCTATGCTCTAGTTCAAGATGTCAAAAAGTGGAAACACCATCTAATGGGAAAGGAAAAATTCATCCACATAAATCACCAACTGCTACAGTACCTATAGCCTTAGAATAAGATAGAGTAGAGCGATCACTACAAGTGGATGGGGTTCTTATAGAAATTTCATTTAGTCATTTAAGTATAAAAAGGGTAGCGCAAACAAGTTGGATAACATGCTTTCAAGGACAACCACATCAAAAATTACAACTTTGGGAACTCTAATGTGCATGGATCCTTTCATGCATGATGCATACAGAGAAGAAAATACAACAATTGTGGACTTCAAGGAGATGTTTTAGTAGCTGCAAGGCCAAACTCATGAAAAATATTGTGATAGCATGGTTTAATATCATATCTAGAATAAGTTAGTTTACAGGTTAGACAAACTTTTTGTTCCTAAAGGTGAGCAATTGCATCTTATTATAAAGTTTCATACATCCAAGGTTGTAAAGCATTTTGGTGTTGAAAAGCAATTTCCAACTTACATAGGTATGTGTACTAGCCCATAATGCAAGAATATGTAACCAAGTTCATTAGATGATGCATACTTTGTTGTATCGGTAATCCCATTAATAGGAATTAGGATCTATACCATCCCTTACCTGTACCAACTAGTCATTGGGAAATAATTTCCATAGATTTTGTGGGAGCTCTACCAAATACAAGGGAGGAACATGACTACCTATTTATTGTACTTGACAAGTTCAACAAGATGTACATTTTCATGCAATGTAAAAGGACCATTAGAGGGCATAAAGCAACAAACTTGTTCTCTTAATAGGTTTGGGTGCACTCTGGTATATCAAGGAGCATCATTCCAAACAGGGACACCAGCTTTTTCAGTGCATTTTGGACTACATTGTGGGAGTAGATGGACATGAATTTAAAGAGTTATATAGTATTCTATCCATATACAAATGGGAAAATATAATTAGTCAACAGCTTTTGGTGCAACGTTTGAGGGGTTACAATCACAAACATCCAAAGACTTGGGATGAAAATCCAGTTGATATATAGCACTCTTATAATAGAGCAATCTACACTTCTACTAGTAAGTTCCCATTTGAAACATGTTTTGGATATATGTCACCTTCACCTTTGGGTGTCATATATGGACATAAAGGAGGAGTGATGGAGGATCTTAATGGGGATCTTCAGAGAAAAAATAATATGTTGATAAAATAAGGCAAATTCATATGCAAGTGTATGTAACACCATCCTCCCACATTTACCCAAGCTATATGGTCCACTAGCTAAACATGTGATGAGAGGCTACTATGATATTATTCAACTCCCCATGTACAGTTAAGGAAGTGGAACCAATAAAACAAACCCAAATTTGCCTTCCACACATGTTAGAGAGCCTCTAAGAGCCAACCAACCCTTCCAGGTGACCAACCCCTGAGGCAACTTAACTTTTCACTGATCTAACACCCTAGTTTCTCCCTTAACAAGAAATCCATGAAACTTTATGCCTTCAGTCACTACCACAGCAAGGGAAAGTTGGAGATTGTGGACTTTTTCATCTATTTTTGTGCCAATGACCTTAGATTTTGTGCCACTTTTTAAGGTCCAGGACTCATGCCACTGCCTAGAACTTAATAAAAAATTCAGAAATGATAATTAACATTGATACATAGGTACTAATGCAAACATTTGATCAATTACTTGGCTGGACCCCTACTAGCCATGACATACATTTTGTCAAACAAGTCACAAATATTCATTCTACAGATCATAACAATAGATTTAAGCATAGGTGTCTCATAGTTATCTAAGAAAGAAGCATTGATGCTTTATCACATTAGCTGTGTTATCATATATTAGGTCATATATTCATTGTTCATTCATTTACAAATCAAAACATGATGAGATCCATACATCATCGTTGTCATAAAACATACTCATAACCAGCATATAAAAAACAGAAATAATAAGGATACGATAGCCTTAAATGCCACATATGAACTAGTACATTTACACATAAAATACCAAGGAAAGGAACACTTATTAATGAATGCAAAAGCTAACCAGGTTTGGGACGTCGGTGAACCACCCAACCATAGATTGATTGAACCAAATATTTCTTTTAGCCAAATCACCCTTGTGCCGTATTCCAAGCATGAATGTGGGACTCGTAACTATAAATCAACCATGGCTTCTCGAGGCTAAACCACGTCACCCTCATTAATAGAACCAGGTTTTATCGCAATTCCCACCGGACCAATAGGCCCTGAACAAGCATGGATTCCACCGGATTCTCCACCTACACTATGAGGAATTTTCTTGTCTCCTAGTCTCTAGGCTTTACTGTATATCCCACCCTCACTGGTAAATATTGTTAGGCCTAATTGAGACTCCACCCTCCAGGATTTATCATATATCCTGCCAATCACCGACCAAGTATTCCTATGCTTGATTTAGGCACCCACCTCTAGGATTTACCATATATCCCACCATTCACCAGTTGAGGGTTCCTTTGCCCACCAAGGTAACATAAAAAATCTGACTGTACCACAACCCACAGACCGGTTCAGGGGTCACTAGGTCAAGGATTTACCGCAATCCATTGTAACATCCCTCGTAAAAATCCATGTAAAAAATATATAAGACCATGGATGATGGGAAATGTATTCCAAGTTGAATGGTGGTAAAAACATCCTAGTGAGTTTTCATTTGGTTTATTATGTCTAAAGAAAATTGGAAAAGGCTTTGGAAAGACATGGGCATTAATTGGCATTTTATTTATGAAAACAATGGAAATTGGAAGAAAAGGAAGGTGAAAGGTTACATGTTGAATGTGAGGAGGAAAATGAAAGAAAATAATGGAAAATTGAAGAAAATAAATGCCTCATTTATAAAAAGGCTTCTAAGGATGAGTTGGTAAGCTTTTTGTCAGTGCATTTTTGGAGCTCTCTCATTATTCTCTCTCTCTCTCTCTCTCTCTCTCTCTCTCTCTCTCTCTCTCTTGTACTCTCAGATACTTAGAGTTTTCTTGGAGAACTCTTGGAGAGTGTGGATACTTGGTGATTTGGACCAAGAAGGCAAAGGAAGAGCAAGAAAGCGCAAGTGGACATCGAAATTAGCATCTACAGTAGGTTTTTATTACAGGTACTGAGTTGCATGTATGTTTTCCTCACTAGTTTTGGCATGCATGGTGTATGCATGTGGATTTTCCTAGCCTTGCCATTTCCTGGAGAGCCATGTTGTTGTGGGTTTATTTCCATTGATTGTTTTCTGGTTGGTTCTCATGATTCCTTTAGTTATTGAGTTGAGTTATTAGTTCTTGGAGCCTTGGTTGGAAAAATGCTCTGGAGCCTGGCAGATAGTTGTTGGGTTGATTTACTAGTCCTGGAGCCTTGGTTGGACAAATGCTCTGGAGCCCTAGGTGGGTTGAGTTACTAATCCTGGAGCCTTGGTTGGAAAAACGCTTTGGAGCTCAAAAACAGTTGGGGTTGAGGTACTAGTCTTGGATCCTTGGTTGGAAAAAACACTCTGGAGCCCTAGAGTAGCTTAGATAGAGACCAATCCATGATGGTTGTGATGTCCGACCGTGAGGTGGAATCACAGGTTGAGGGTTGAGGTGGTTTGGGCTCTGGAATCCCTAGATTTATTTTGGTTGATGTGTTTGATGAGATCCCACATTCATGCTTGGAATATGGCACGAGGGTGATTGGATGAAGTGAGACTTGGCTCAGCCAATCTATGGTTGAGTGGAACATGGAAGTCCCATCTCCGGTTGGTTTCTACATTCATTTATGAGAAATTCATTACCTTGGTATTTGGTATGCAAATGTACTGATTTATATGTGGATTCTATTTTTGTTGTATCCATGGTATTTATTTTTTTATTATGTTGGTTATGAGCATGTATTTTTACAGTGATGATGTGTGGCTCTCCCCATGTTTTTACTTCTAAATTAATATAAAATTTATATATGGTAAAATAGATTATATTTCGGTTAATGATGTAGGGGAGAAATTCTTCTTTGCGATTCTCAAATAATTATGATACCTCTTTGCTCTGTTTCATTGTTTATACCTGTAGCTTTCATGTTTTTAACATGTTTTACAAAATTTATGTCATGGCTAGGATGGGTCTAGATGAGTTCTTATTGATGTGATTTCTTTTGTATCATTATCTTGTTGTTATTTATCATCTCTAAAATTTTCATGAAGTTCTGAACAGAGCTCTAGGTTTTGGGCTTGAAAAGGTGGCTCAAATCCTTAGGATGCAGGCAAAGAACTGAGTATTTGGGGCCCTGGCCACTGGCATATAGTGTTATGCCTGCGACTATAGCCTCTTGAATGCAGTGTTATGCCTGTGACTATGGCTCAAAGAGGTAAATATGTCTGTGTGACCTAGGGGTAAGAGGCATGAATGGTTGGTTTACCTCCTGGGGGTGATGCGGTTGATGTACAAGGTTTGTAGGTTGTGTTTCTGTCATTTCTACTTCCTTAAGGTCACATAAAAGGTTAAATCTAATTATAGTAGCCTCTCGCCGCATATTTATCCCAACTGGTTGATTGCTTGGGTAGATTGTGTGAAGGGGGTGTTGCAGAGTGGTATTAGAGCATGGTTCAACCCTTGGGCTAGATGGGCAGTGTGTTGGTCATGTTTTTTCTGTTGATTACATATTTTTTTATCATACCTATGGTGGATGTGCTTGTTTCATCCGTATTGTGTTGGCCATGGTGGAAGTGGTGTCAGCATGGGAGTGTTGATGGTGTTGTTTTCAACATGTTGTCATGAATGCATGACTGGTTATGTGTTGCTCATGCTTGTTTATTGTGCATGCACACTTGCATACATATTGTTACATATTTTACATGCATTTATTTCTTATGTTAGGGTTACATATTGGTCATGCTTTGGTGTTATCCATATATGCTTGCTTGTGTGATGTCATATGTTGAACATGCATTGGCCATTCATGATTGGTTATACATGTCAAGTGGGTGCATATGGTCAAGTTTTCATTGGTTTGATTGAAATTATGTTATGATGCTAATGTCTTGGCTGAGGTAGAGTCGGAGATGCAAATCATTAAAGTGAAGTTGCAACAATGGACTATGGGGTAAGAGCAGATTGTCATACAAGTGTGCATGTTTTGCATGCAGGTATGTGATTCATGGATGTTGAAAGCATTAGGCTTACTCATATGTTTGTCATTATATTGATTTTATGGTTACATACATGATAGATTTTGGTCAAATAGTGTGATCATATGTCCATGTTTTGGTTAGTCAAGCATGGTATTAACTTGATGACTATGTTATATGTTGTTGATGAGCATGTTATATGTTAACTTATTGTTGTTATACATTAGTTAACTTGATGATTATGGTTATATAATTAATATCTTGATGTCATATGTAGCATGCTAAATTGGATTGGTCTAGGCAGATGGTTAGGGTTATGACATTCAAGTATGAGTCAACTTATGTGTGATATTATGTCATACTAATCTAGGTTGAATATGCATACGTGATTTTTATACATGAATGACAATTGTTTATGAGTCTATGATGTGAACATGTTAGATAGTTACTATTGTGGATATTGTGAAATTATTTAGGTTGAGTTGATGTGTTGTGAAGTTATATTGTGCTAATCTAGATTGATTGTGCAAACAAGATAGCCTCCCCTGAGATGCATTAAGGTATGGGTTTGCTTATGTCTTCTACTTTGTGCTTGAATGTTTGATTATGTCTTATATTTGGTGTTTAAGTGTTGGTATTTATTATGTCATATATTGATTGTTGAATGTTTGATTAATAGCATGATATGAGTATGTGTCCATAATATTGCATGAAGAAATGATTTGGTCTTAAGATGGTTCTACTAACTGAATATGTGTTGAGATAGTTGATATGTACTTGAGTGTAAGTAGGTGATAGTTGTAGCAGCATGTATTATGACTAATGAATGTGAGTTGATTGTGGATTATGACATGGTTGTTATTTTTGGTAAAAGTTGATTTCAAATTGATAAATATGTTGTCTTGATCTTTGGTACATACAGCTGACATGCGTGTTTAGTTACAAGTCGGTGTGCTTGGCACAACAAGGTAAGGTAACTGGTATGTTATATTTGTTATGCACTAACAGTTATTTTTTTATGGTAGTATGATACAGCAAATTGAATGGAAAAATATATTTCCATGAAATCTTGAAGAAACCTCAGGCTAAGCTTTCCTTTGGAACTATTTTGAACCATAGGGATTGAGTCATGGTGTTTGGTGAGAGTCTTGTGCTTTTGGTATTTTTTATTTGTTTGTGCTTGATTTGCGGTCTTGATTGCATCTAGTTCATGATCATGCCACTTTGTTTGTTGTGTCGTATTGCTATTGGTTTTCCATGGTTTTATTATTTTGTTTCTTGTGCTTTCCTTTTATGTTTTGAGATTCTTGGGAATTGGTTGGGAAAGAGGAAAGTTAATGGAGCTCGGGGAGAGTTGTATGATACCCAGCAGGTAATGTAAGACTCGGTTGAAGCTCGGTGCATGTATAAGGGCAACGGAAGGTAATAATATGACAATTGGCTTGATCAGTTGGGTCCATTGCTGTAAATGGAAAGTGGCAGTACAATCATGAGAAAGGTAGTCAGGAAAGGTAAGGTAAATAGAATTGAGTCATCAAATGGCTTGGATAAGTTGGGAACTATTGTTCTCAATGTTGTGCATGTTTTGCACAGATAAAGGAAGTTCTCTTAACCTTAACTTTATGATATCTAGTAATTGTGTTGTGATCATTAGTATGTTGATGTTTATCTATGTATACATACATGTATGTATGTATGTATGTCGTGTTTGACAAGGTCGCCATGGATCATGTTTTTTTAATGCTAAATACATGGGTATGTGTGTCGTTGTCTGACAAGATGATGATTTTTTTATGCTAATGATTATGTGTGTGTGTGTGTGTGTGTGTGTGTGTGTGTCTATTTCATTATCTGACATGGTTGTCAGGGATCATTCTCATGGAGGAATGATTGCTTATGCAGGTGAATGGAATGAATAGGTTCTTGGATATGAGAAATCAAGTGGAAAAGTAACCTTGACATATCTATGAGGTCAGTATCATGTGGATATTATTTAATGTTATATGCTTATATTGTGCCTATTTTTATGTTATGCACGGGTAATGTTGACTGGTACATCAACAAAGTGAAATTAGTGTGATCCGTGACATGTTAGGATAAGCATGGATAGAGGAAAGACACTATAAGCAAGGTTTCTTGTGGGGTCAGTATGTGGTCTATGGATGTGTAGTACTATTTTTGTGTATATGTTTTGCATGTTGTATATTCAGTGATTGTACCTATTGTTAGTATCAATATTTTCATACTTCCACCAGGGATCAGAACACATTTGCATGTGCATCTTAGGTGTCCCATTCTGAATAAATTTTTCATCATCCTGTTAGGTCATGACATAAAAAATTTCCATTGGTGTTTGTCCTTGTCAAATAAGTTTCATTCTCCCTCAAAAGATCATATTGGCTGACTCGTTTTCATGTCTCCTTGAACATAACAACACCTATGGAAATGCTCTGTTCACTTGGAAGTCTTTAAAGTCAAAATCTCATTCAAAGGTCAGGTCAAAAAGCAGTCCCATTAGGTCATTAGGGTTTTTCATTTCTCAAGGTCATTCCTTCAATCATATGAGGTTAGCAAATATATGAGAGGGACTAAATAAGATCATCATGATATGATTATTATACTGTCAAAGTTGTATTTTTCAGTTTAAAATTTTTTATATCAAAATGTCATTTTGATATAAAATTCAATATGTAATTTTTTTTATTTATCCAAATGTAATTTCATGTTTTTATATGTAATAAATGCAACCCCAAAGCTTTCAAAGTGCAATCATGTCCAGCCCAAGTAAGCAAGGAAATCCAAACTCCAGGTTTGTCAAGCCTGCAATGCCAAAAGTAACCAAGTAAAAAGAGTATCAGTGTCAAAGAGGAAAAGTGAACATTAGAAAAGTGGGTAATTTAAATTAAATTTCAAATCCACTAAAAGCTATAAAGCCCATCAAGCACTTCAAAACAGTTCATTGTTTCCATTCAGCCATCAAGAGTCTTCAGCAAAGGAGAAAATCTGAGTTTTAAGAAGTGTGGGTAAAAAAAATTTGGCACTGTGTTTTTTCACCTCGGCGCTGCGCTAATGTCTGATTGTTGCACTAATACCCATCTGCGTTGCACTAATGCGCAAAAATCGCAATGCAATTTACACTGGCACTGTGCTAATGCCCAGTTTGGTCCCTAAGCCTCGAAATTCAGTCAAAGTGCCTCAAATCTTCAACAATGTTTCTTCAACACCTTTGACAAGTAAGTAACATATGAATTTCACCTCCTTGCTGTCTTCAAGAGGATTTTCATGGTGATTTTGGTTTCCATGTGAAATTTGGAAGTTGGATAAGCTATAAACCTTAGATTTAGTTTTTTTTCCCATTGTTCCCAAATTTGACACTCATAAACCTCACATTCTCTTCCTATATCATTATAAACCCTTCTTCTTCCATACAGCACCATATCACTCTACCTAAATCCTTTTTCCCCTAAACCCTAAGTCCTAGGCATCTCACTTTCATAGGAAACCCTATCAACCCTATAAATAAATTCTAATTCCCAATTCCCTAAGAATTTTGATCCCCTATCACCTCCCTGAGTTCAATAGCCCCTTCCCTCATCTCCCTAAATTTTCATAGCCCTATCCCTATTCCCTAGACCTATTTCACTCCCCATCCCCATCTACATCATCCCTAGGGTTTCAAAGCTTTCAAGCTCAAAGATGTCTCAAGAGGGGGACAGAGATATCCGTGAGGAAAAATCACCAAAGAAAAGTGATCACAAAGGAGGGAAAATTAATAGATATGAACTAATAACCATAAAGGAACTCATGGCCTCTCCTCTCACTATCTCTTATTTTAAAAATGTTGGTTGCTTTGAGTTTTGTGAGAGGGTGCAGCAAATTCAGCAGCGTCCTGTGTTAACAAGGTTTTTCATCACAAATCTTCATGATGGGCATGTCACTCTTGCTGGGGGTCACTTTTACCATGTCCACCATTGTCATTTCAGCTGCTATAGGGATCCCTAATGTGGGAGAGAAATGGTTCAAAAAGGTAAACCTTGATTTGAGCTATTATGAACCATATCTCAAACCTAGATATAAGGATGATAAGAAAATTGTTTTCCCTTTCTCTCATCTCCTTGATCGGTATTTCCCCATGATGAGAATAATAATGAAGTATTTCACTTGTGAGGGGAGGTTTTCTCGACTTTATTCCTATCATATCCAACTCCTCATGCACTTCACTAGAGTCGGAATGCTTCATATACCTTACTATCTCTCCCAAATAATTGACAATATGGCATACATTGTACAAGGAGGCATTATAATCATCAAATGAAAATTATTTTTCATCATTCACTCATTAAGATGGTATTCATGCATCAACTTGAGCAGAAGAACATTTCATGGGACACATTCATTGCAAATGAAATTTTCACTACCCCACCTAGTCATCATGAGTAGAGTATATCTTCATCATATCATCCTCCCATATCCACTTCTCCATCTCAACCTACTACTCATACATCATCACCTAGTCATATTTATTCACCTCATGTTGATCCTACTTCTTCACCTTTCTGTAATCCTTCACCATCATCACATCATGATACTGAAGCATCAAGTAGTGAAAGGGACATTGAGGCAACTTGGGCTAATGTGACTGATGTTTAGCCATTTCCCAAGACCTATTAGAGAGGCCACAGGCATGTGTTTTCTTCACTTCGAGTGAAAGAGGCCATGCCTTCTTCATCAACAAAACAGGTAGACAAGGGCAAGGAAAAGGTTGAAGAGCCAATCATTGAGGAGCAGGAGGACAAGCATGAAATAGAGCAGGAGTTTCATTTGATTGACCTTGATGAGGAGGATGAGGATATAATCACCAGTGCATTAATATGAAGCAAAGAGGCAAAGATTAGTGAGCTTCAAGCTAATCTTAACAAAGCACAATATGTGATTGGTTTTCTTGAGCAAGAAAATCAACAGCTGAAGACCAAGCATATTATCAGTGAGGTAAATAACATCAAAGCAAAGAAAGAGGCAGAGAGGGCTAAAGCCTTGTTGGAGGAGACCTTGGACAAATTTGGTGAGATTGATGATGAAAAGGATCAGCCTCCTAGACAGAGACCAAAGACTAGAGGGCTGAAAAGAGCTCTAGCCCTTGAGAGACAGAAAGAAGCTAAGTTGGTAGAGAAGCTCACTCCAAGTGAGCTTCTTGCCCTTGAGATTAGCAGAGATAGAGATTCATGGCCTGATAGAGCCAACTTTCATCTGGAGAGCTTGCTATAGAAGGCCAAGAAAGATAATGATATTCAAAGGAAAATGGAAAAGCACTATGCCATGAGAAACAAAATTACAAGGGCCAAGCTCAAACGAGCCCATGCAAATATTCAAGCTTTGACCGACCAAAAGGAGAAGGAGAGGTTAGAAATACTTCCTAAGGTGTCTCTTCATGCCTCTAACCCTTAATCAGAAAGTAACCTCACCATTTTGGACAAATTTTGGCACATTTGGCACTTCAGTGCAATTTTTGGTTTTTGGGCAATTTTGGCACACAGCCACACTACCAAAAACACAACGCCCTTGGTGTTGCACTTATCCTTGGAGCATCCAATGGAAAAATGGTCACCACCATCATGTTCAAAATGATGAGGACATCAACTCCATGAAGTTTTAGAAAATTTAGAGGAGAACTGGTCCCTCAAAAGTGCAAAAAACCATCAATTTTTCATGTTTCTGCCTCCTTTTTTATCTTGGCGCTGCCCTAATACCATTCTTGGGAAAAGTGATTTTTGACAGGGAAGATTGGAACCATTTTTAAAAATGGAGGAATATTTGGAAACCAGACTTAGATAGCTTTCTAATGAGATATCATGGAGCTTATTTGGACATAGGGAAGGCCTCCAAAAGTTGCTTGCAATAGAGGCTATTTTTTCTATCATGGCGTTGCGCTTTTTCCAGGAAAATGTCATTTTCATCAACTTCAACAAATTTTGACTTCTTGAATTTTTATCTTGGGAAATGAGAAATTATTGATGTAAGAGGTCAATATAAATGTAAATTTCATTTTTTTATTGTTATCTAGGGTATATACATCAAATAAGTCCTCTAGAGGTCAAATGAATCAGTTTCCTCTCTTTTAGAGGCAAATTGTTGAGTTTTCCCAGTCTTCAGATTCTTGTTTGTGAGAAGATGAAACTGATCCCTATCTCATGGATTCGACTCCCTGAGGCTAGGAAGAGTGGTTTTGAGGTCTATATGATGTATTTTCTCAATCATTGTAATGGTTGGACTCACTTGGAGCTTTGGACATATTTTTGTATTAGTTTGGCCTAGACATTAATAATAAATTTGCAGCTATTTCTTTGGGATCCATGTGGTATGCAATGTTTGACATAGTTTCTTCTTTGTGATAATTTGTATGAATTTATTTTAAGCTCATAAATAATTTACATGTCTATGATATGCTTAATTTCAAGTTGAAAGGCAGAATTCATGTTTTCATGCTCTGTTTTGGGGAATTTAGCATAATTTGTTTATTTTCTTCAGTTTAGGTAGAATTCATGTCATTTGATCTTCCTAAATCTTCAATGGTCTATTCACCTCACCATAATAATCCTTTAAATGTCAAACCTTCTACCTACCTTGCCCCTTAGAACACCCTGCAAGTTTTGACTAATTTCCTGCCCTAGCAGTTTGACTCCTCTTGATCCAGCAAAATCAAAAAACCCTGAGCTACTATACCTAGCCTAAAATCTTCTTTCCTCAGTCATTTTGACTGTGTTCTATATGGAGAGAACCCTCTCTTGGCCTAGTAGGGCTATCTACTTGGCTGAGCGTGGTTTAAGGTTACCTCGGAATTAACTCTCTCAGCCTGAGGTTCAATCTAAGTGATAACATTTTGGCAACCTTACTGGGGAAAAAAAGTAAGATCATATCTTCCCTAGGAAAGATCATCAAATTTCAGATCTGATTGTTGATGGTGGACAGCGGTCAGATGCATATGAAGGCTGAAATCATCCACCTGGCGACGCCACAAATTTCAAGTTGATCAAAGACTCCACTGGTAGAAGAATCCAAAATCAACACTTCATGGTGACTCCACTACATGAAGATCAGTAGCTTCAAGGTTTTTCAAGATTGAAACTGTTGCAAGAAGGTATGCTCCCATGAGCCGGGATCACATTCCAGGTTTCCCAAATAAAATGCCTAAGGTATATTGGCAAAGGAATTTTCCTATGTTTAAACATGATGATAGGGTTGATGTTGCTTTACATCTGGTTAAATTTCACATGCATACATGAAAGTTGAAGGTTGAATTTCCTGAAGATTGTCTCTTAAATATTTTCATGGCTTCTCTTGAAGGAAAAAGCACAATCTTGGTATGAAGGTTTGCCACCTGCCAGTATTTTTTCTCTTAGAGTTTTCCATTCAATATTTTATGAATAATATAAGGAGTCCTACCTTTCTTTGTCTTTGGTTAATAATTGTTGTGACCAGTTTGAGGTTTTCATTCAAAACCTATAGGATTCTTATGATGATAATGAGTTCATGGATGAAGAGATCTTGGAGGTTTTGCATGAAAAACCTTTTCATCACCAAAAAGAGAAAGTGTTTTCTCTCATGGAAGAAAAATATGAGGTATATTGTCTTGATGTTCATAAAGACTCCCCATAGGAGACAATTCTTGCAGCAGTACAAAAAGTTGATCAGCCAAAGGTTAAAGAACATATTCAACATCCTTGTGAATCTTTAGGAGAGAAATAAGAAAATTAATGTGCTATCAAAAGAAGACAAAAATTACTTTCTCCTCTGTTTGAAGATGAGATAGATCAGCTCCTAAATAGTCATATTACAACCCAAGCTAATGCAGGTTTTCCGAGTTCACATAATCAAGAAAGTATTGGTAAAACTTCTTACATTTTTTAAAATGAAAATCTAAGTTTAAATGAGGACATCCTCAAACTAGATGTAAAGATCATCATGAAGAAATACAATCTCCTTTTTCAATGTTCATATTTGATGAAGTTTACCCTAAACCTTATTTTCTTAAGTATGATAAATATGAAGATAATTTCGATGAGGAGATTGATGAAATTATACAGGATATTGTTGTGAGTAAAACAATTGATGATGATTCCCTACAAGGAGATCAGCTAGTAGATATTTTTTTATTTCATGAAGATGATAGGGTTGTCATTTTTAATAATCCTGAAGAATGTTTCTTTTTTAAGGATGACTTAGACTATGAATTTGAGGAATGTGAACCAGAGGAAGGCAGTATGCCAGAGATAGAATCAAAGTTACCCATGCTTGAGGAATTTTCAGCCAACACTCAGATAGCAGAAGGTTATACTTCCCTATGCCTTTCTATGGATCAAAAAACAAGTGTTCTTTCAGATCAGAATGAAGGGAGTACTGGTATTTTTGCTGCTGGATCTCAAGACAAGGTAATGCTTCAGGATTTTCAAAATCCCTTCAGTAGTCTTTTGAGAGCATTGGAGAAGATGAATGTTGTTATGTTTTTTAGCATAAGCATTGGTTTCAATTTTTATTATGATTTGTCTACATGTACATCATTATACCTTCTCAAGGAAAGTGAGAGCAGAACTTCAGTAAGTAGCCATCTCCTGGATTGGTTACACTGGAAGGATCATTTCACTTAATCAGCAATTTTGCAGAAAATTAGATTAGGTTGGTACCATTTCAGTTTGATTTTATTTTATTTTCAGCAAGTCTTGACAGAATTCATTAAGGTCTGAAGCCCGAGGTGAAGGCCCTAAGGCTTTGATGATCTGTTAGTGTGGATTGAAGTTTGCAGTATGTTTTCAATTTCAGTTTTAGTTTCAGTTTACAGATTCGAATCCATTGCCCAATGAATAGGCACTTGGTCTACGGTGTTCTTAGCACCTCCAAGGAGCTACCATCCCCAACTAGAGCCAATGTTAGTGTCAATATTTGCATACTTCCACCAGGGATCAAAACACATTTGCATGTGCATCTTAGGTGTCCCATTATGAATAAATTTTTCATCATTTCGTTAGGTCATGACATAAAAAATTTCCACTGGTGGTTTTCCTTGTCAAATAAGTATCATTCTCCCTCAAAAGATCATATTGGCTAACTCATTTTCATGTCTCCTTGAACATAACAACACCTATGGAAATGCTCTGTTCACTTGGAAGTCTTTAAATTCAAAATCTAATTCAAAGGTCAGGTCAAAAAGAAGTCCCACTAGGTCATTAGGGTTTTTCATTTCTCAAGGTCATTCCTCCATTCATATGAGGCCAACACATATATGAGAGGGACTAAATAAGATCATCATGATATGATTATTATACTTTCAAATTTGTATTTTTCAATTTAAAGATTTTTATATCAAAATGTCATTTTGATATAAAATTCAATATGTAATTTATTTTTATTTATCCAAATGTAATTTCATACTTTTATATGTAATAAATGAAATCCCACAGCTATCAAAGTGCAAACATGTCTAACCCAAGTAAGCAAGGAAAGCCAAACTCCAAGTTGATCAAGCCTGCAATGCCAAAAGTAACAAAGTAAAAAGAGTATCAGTGTCAAAGAGGAAAACTGAACATTAGAAAAGTGGGTAATTCAAATTTAATTTCAAATCCATTAAAATCTATCAAGCCCATCAAGAACTTCAAAACAAGTAATTGTTGCCATTCAGCCATCAAGAGTCTTCAGCAAAGGAGAAAATCTGAGTTTTTGAGAAGTTTGGGTAACATTTTCTTAGCGCTGCATTTTTTCACCTCGTTGTTGCACTAATGTCTGAGCGTTGCACTAATACCCATCCGCACCGCACTAATGGCCAAAAAACGTAGTGCAATTTACACTGGCATTGCGCTAATAACTGAAGGCATTACGCTAATGTTTGAGCACTGCGCTAATGCCCAGTTTGGTCCCTAAGCCTCGAAATTCAATCAAAGTGCCTCAAATATTTAGCAAAGTTTCTTCAAAAACTTTGACAAGTAAGTAACATATGAATTTCACCTCCTTGCTATCTTCAAGAGGATTTTCATGGTGATTTTTGTTTCTATGTGAAATTTGGAATTTGGATAAGCTATAAACCCTAGATTCAGTTTTTGTTCCCATAGTTCCCAAATTTGGCACTCATAAGCCTCACATTCTCTTCCTATATCACTATAAACCCTACTTCTTCCTTACAGCACCATATCACTCTCCCTAAAACATTTTTCCCCTAAACCCTAAGTCCTAGGAATCTCAATTTCCTAGGCAAGCCTATCAACCCTGTAAATAAATTATAATTCCAAATTCCCTAAGCATTTTGATCCCTATCACCTCCCTGAGTTAAATAGCCCCTACCCTCATCTCCCTAAATTTTCATAGCCCTATCCCCATTCCCTAGACCTATTTCACTCCCCATCCCCGTCTAGCTTATACCTAGGTTTCAAATCTTTTAAGCTCAAAGATGTCTGAAGAGGGGGACAAAGATATCAGTGAGGAACAATCACCATATAAAAGTGATAAAAAAGGAGGGAAAATTAATATATATGAACGAATAACCATAAAGGAACTCATGGCCTCTGCTCTCACTGTCTCTTGTTTTAAACATGTTGGTTACTTTGAGTTTTGTGAGAGGGTGCATCAAATTCAGTATCATCATGTGTTGACAAGGTTGTTTATCACAAATATTCATGATGGGCATGTCACTCTTGTTGGGGTCACTTTTACCATGTCCACCAATGCCATTTTAGCTGCTACAGGGATCCCTAATGTGGGAGAGAAATGGTTCAAAAAGGTAAACCTTGATCTAAGATATTATGAACCATTTCTCAAACCTAGATATAAGGATGATAAGAAAATTGTTTTCCCTTTCTCTCATCTCCTTGATCGTAATGTCCCCATGATGAAAATAATCATGAAGTATTTCACTTGTGAGGGGAGGTTTTCTCAACTTTATTCCTACCATATCCGACTCCTCATGCACTTCACTAGAGTCAGAATGCTTCATATACCTTACTATCTCTCCCAAAGAATTGACAAGATGGCATACATTGTATAAAGGAGGCATTGTAATCATCAAATGCAAAGTCTTTTTCATCATTCACTCATGAATATGGTAGTCATGCATCAACTGGAGCAGAAGAACATTTCATGGGACACATTCATTGCAAATGAAATTTTCACTACCCCACCTAGCCATCATGAGAAAAGTATCCCTTCATCATCTCATCCTCCCATATCCACTTCTCCATCTCAGCCCACTGCTCATACATCATCACCTAGTCATATGTATTCTCCTCATGTTGATCCTACTTCTTCACCTTTCTGTAATCCTTCACCATCATCACATCATGATACTGAAGCATCAAGCATTGAAAGGGACATTGAGGTAACTTGGGCTAATGTGACTGATGTTGAGCCATTTCCCAAGACCTATCAAAGATTCCATAGGCATGTGTTTGCTTCACTTGGACTGAATGGGGCCATGCCTTCTTCATCAGCAAAACAGTTAGACAAGGGCAAGGAAAAGGTTGAAGATCCAATCATTGAGGAGCAGGAGGACAAGCATGAAACAGAGCAGGAGTTTCAATTGATTTACCTTGATGAGGAGGATGAGGATAGAATCACCAGTGCATTAATAAGAATAAAAGAGCCAAATATTAGTGAGCTTCAAGCTAATCTTGACAGAGCACAATATTTAATTGGTTTTCTTGAGCAAGAAAATCAACAACTGAAGACCAAGCAGATTATCAATGAGGTAAAGACCATCAAAGCGAAGAAAGAGGCGGAGAGGGATAAAGCCTTGTTGGAATATTTGGTGAGATTAATGATGAGAAGGATCATCCTCATAGATAGATACCAAAGACTAGAGGGATGAAAAGAGCTCTATCACTTGAGAGACAGAAAGAAGCTGAGTTGGCAGAGCATCTCACTACAAGTGAGTTGCTTGCCCTTGAGATTAGCAGAGATAGAGAGTCATGCTTTGATAGAGCCAACTTGCATCTTGAGAGCTTTCTAGAGAAGGCCAAGAAAGACAACGATATTCAAAGGAAAATGGCAAAGCACTATGCCATGAGAAACAAAATTGCAAGGGCCAAGCTCAAACGAGCCCATGCAAAGATTCAAGCTTTGACCGAGAAAAAGGAGAAGGAGAGGTTACACATACTTGCTGAGGTGTCTCTTCATGCCTCTAAACCTTGATCAGAAATTAACCTCACCATTTTGGACAAATTTTGGCACATTTGGCACTTCAGTGAAATTTTTGGTTTTTGGGCAAATTTGGCACACAGTCACACTACCAAAAACGCAGCGCCCTTCACATTGCGCTTTTTCTTGGAGCATCCAATGGAAAAATGGTCACCACCATCATGTTCA
The DNA here is from genome assembly GCA_034641835.2 of Pinus albicaulis. NCBI lineage: Eukaryota > Viridiplantae > Streptophyta > Pinopsida > Pinales > Pinaceae > Pinus > Pinus albicaulis. The sequence goes on from CM076575.1 coordinate 223,903,093, forward strand.
TAATGATGATGACATAAACTCTGATCCTTTGCAAAGAATGCAGGAAGCTTGGTCCCTCAAAAGTGCAAAAACCATCATGTTTCGCACTCCTTTTTTGCCCTTCATTAATCGATCTGGGAAAAGTGATTTTTAATGAGAACATGAACAATACACAGAGCTGAGCACTATGTGGGAAACTGAACTTAGAGATTTCCAGCAAACTATCATGGAGCTGATTGGAACACCGGAAAGGCCTCAAAGTTGCTTGCAAAGAACGCTATTTTTGTCATGGCGCTGCGCTTTTTCCAGGAAAATGTCATTTTCATCAACTTCGGCAAATTTTGACTTTTTGACTTTTTATCTTTGGAAATGAGAAATTATTGATGTAAAAGGTCAATATAAATGTAAATTTCATGTTTTTATTGTTATCTAGGATAGATACATCAAATAAGTCCTCTAGAGGTCAAATGAATCAGTTTCATCCCGTTTAGAGGCAAATTGTTGAGTTTTCCCAGTCTTCAGATTCTTGTTTGGGAGTAGGTGAAACTGATCCCTATCTCATGGATTCGACTCCCTGAGGCTAGGAAGAGTGGTTTTGAGGTCTATATGATGTATTTTCTCAGACATTGTAATGGTTGGACTCACTTGGAGCTTTGGTATTTCAAGATACATATTTTTGTATCAGTTTGGCCTGGACATTAATGATAAATTTGCAGTTATTTCTTTGGGATACATGTGGTATGCAATGTTTTACATAGTTTATTCTTTTTTATCATTTGTATGAATGTATTGTAAGCTCATAAACCATTTCCATGTCTATGATATGCTTAATTTCAAGTTGAAAGGTAGAATTCATGTTTTCATGCTCTGTTTTGGGGAGTTTAGCATAATTTGTTTATTTTCTTCAGTTTAGGGATAATTCATATCATATTCTTTTCCTAACTCCTCAATGGTCTATTCACATCACCATAATTACCTTTAAATTTCAAACCTTATACCTACCTTGCCCCTTAGAACACCCTACAAATTTTGACCTAATTTCATTGCCCTAGTTGTTTGACTCCTCTTGATCTAGCAAAACCCTACACAATCAAAATCAAAAAACCATGAGCTACTATACCTAGTCTAAAATCTTCTTTCCTCAGTAATTTTGACTATGTTCTATACGGAGATAGCCCTCTCCTGGCCTAGTAGGGCTATCTACTTGGCTAAGCGTGGTTTGAGGTTACCTCAGAATTGCCTCTCTCAGCCTGAGGTTCAATCTAAGTGATAAATTTAAGATCAGATCTTCCCTGGGAAAGATCATCAAAGTTTAGATCTTATTTTTTATGCTGGACAGTGGTTATATGCATATGAAGGCTGAAATCATCCACCTGGTGACTCCGCACATTTCGGGTTGATCAAATACTCCACTAGCAGAAGAATCCAAAATCAACACTTCATGGTGACTCCACTGCATGAAGATTAGTAGCTTCAAGATTTTTCAAGATGGAAACTGTTGCAAGAAGGTATGCTCCCATGAGCTGAGATCACATTCCAGGTTTCCCAAATAAAATGCCTAAGGTAGATTGGCAAAGGAATTTGCCTATGTTTCAAGATGATGATAGGACTGATGTTGCTTTACATCTGGTTAAATTTCACATGCATACACGCAAATTGAAGGTTGAATTTCCTGAAGATTGTCTCTTAAAGATGTTCATGGCTTCTCTTGAAGGAAAAGCACGATCTTGGTATGAAGGTTTGCCACCTGCCAGTATTTGTTCTCTTAGAGTTTTCCATTCAATATTTTATGAAGAATACAAGGAGTCCTACCCTTATTTGTCTTTGGTTAGTAATTGTTGTGATCAGTTTGAGGTTTTCATTCAAAACCTAGAGGATTCTTATGATGATAATGAGTTCATGGATGAAGAGGTCTTGGAGGCTGTGCATGACAATCCTTTTCATCACCAAAAATAGCAAGTGTTTTCTCTCATGGAAGAAAAAGATGATGTATATTGTCTTGATGTTCATAAAGACTTCCCACAGGAGACAATTCTTGCAGCAGTACAACAAGTTGATCAGCCAAAGGTTAAAGAAGATATTCAACATCCTTGTGAATCTTTAGGAGAGAAAGAAGACAATTATTGTGTTATCAAAAGAAGACAAAAATTACTTTCTCCTCTTTCTGAAGATGAGATAGATCAGCTCCTAAATAGTCATATTACAACCCAAGCTAACGCAGGTTTTCTGAGTTCACCTAATCAATAAAGTATTGGAAAAACTTCTTCCATTTTTTAAAATGAAAATCTAAGTTTAAATGAGGACAGTCTTGAAACTAGATTTATAGATCATCATGAAGAAAGAAAATCTCCTTTTTCAATGTTCATATTTGATGAAGCTTCTCCTGAACCTGATTTGCTTAAGTACGATAAATATGAAGATAATTTCGATGAGGAGATTGATGAAATTATACCAGATATTGTTGTGAGTGAAACAATTGATGATGATTCTGCAAGGAAATCTGACTGTGAATATTGTTTCTTTCATGAAAGATAGTGGTGTCATATTTGATAATCACGAAATGTTTCTTGTTTGGGGATGACCATTGTAATTTGAGGGTATGTGAACCGGAGAAAACCAGTGTACCATGAACTAAATTAAATTGCACCATACTTGGGAAATTTTCTGACAACAACGGGAATGTGATTATACTTCCTATGCCCTTTCTATGGATCAACAACATTCACTATCGACGAACGGTACTATTATTTTTGCTACTGGATCTCATACTGGTATTTTTGCTACTGGATCTCAAGACAAGGTAATGCTTCAGGATTTTTAAAATCCCTTCAGTAGTATTTTTCAAGAATTGGAGAAGATGAATATTGTTTTGTTTGTCAGCATAAGCCTTGGTTTCAATTTTTACTGTGAGTTGTCTACATGTACATCATTCTGCTTACTCAAGGAAAGTGAGAGTAGAAATTCAGTAAGTATACATCTCCTGGATTGGTTACAGTGGAAGGATTATTTCACTTAATCAGCAATTTTCCAGTAGATTAGTGTAGGTTGGTATCATTTCCATTTGCTTTTATTTTATTTTTAGAAAATCTTGACAGAATTCATTAAGGTTTGAAGCCCTAGGTGAAGGCCCTAAGGCTTTGATGATCTGTTAGCGTGGATTAAAGTTTGCAGTATGTTTTCAATTTCAGTTTTAGTTTCAGTTTACAGATTCGACTCTATTTCCCAATGAATACGAACTTGGTCTATGGTGTTCTTGGCACCTCCAAGGAGCTACCATCCCCAGCTAGAGCCAATGTTAGTGTTAGTATTTGCATACTTCCACCAAGGATCAAAACACATTTTCATGTGCATCTTTGGTGTCCCATTCTGAATAAATTTTTCATCATTCCGCTAGGTCATGACATAAAAATTTCCCACTAGTGGTTGTCCTTGTCAAATAAGTTTCATTTTCCCTCAAAATATCATATTGGCTTACTCATTTTCATGTCTCCTTGAACATAACAGCACCTATGGAAATGCTTTGTTCACTTGGAAGTCTTTAAAGTCAAAATCTCATTCAAAGGTCAGGTTAAAAAGCAGTCCCATTAGGTCATTAGGGTTTTTCATTTCTCAAGGTCATTCCTTCATTCATATGAGGTCAGCACATATATGAGAGGGACTAAATAAGATCATCATGATATGATTATTATACTTTCAAAGTTTTATTTTTCAGTTTAAATATTTTTATATCAAAATGTCATTTTGATATAAAATTCAATATGTAATTTTTTTTATTTATCCAAATGTAATTTCATGTTTTTATATGTAATAAATGCAATCCAAAAGTTGTCAAAGTACAATAATGTCCAACCCAAGTAAGCAAGGAAAGCCAAACTCCAGGTTGATTAAGCCTGCAATGCCAAAAGTAACAAAGTAAAGAGTATCAGTGTCAAAGAGGAAAAGTGAACATTAGAAAAGTGGGTAATTTAAATTAAATTTCAAATCCACTAAAAGCTATAAAGCCTATCAAGCACTTCAAAACAATTCATTGTTGCCATTCAGCCATAAAGAGTCTCAGCAAAGGAGAAAATCTAAGTTTTTGAAAATTTTGGGTAAAAATTTCTTGGCGCTGCGTTTTTTCACCTCAGCATTGCACCAATGTCCGAGCGTTGCACTAATACCCATCCACGCTACGCTAATGCCCGAAAAACGTAGTGAAATTTACACTGGCGCCGTGCTAATAACCGGAGGTGTTGCTCTAATGCCCAGTTTGGTCCCTAAGCCTTGAAATTCAGTCAAAGTGCCTCAAATCTTCAGCGATGCTTCTTCAACAACTTTGAAAAGTAAGTAACATATGAATTTCACCTCCTTGTTGTCTTCAAGATGATTTTCATGGTGATTTTGGTTTCTATGTGAAATTTGGAAGTTGGATAAGCTATAAACCCTAGATTCACTTTTTGTTCCCATTGTTCCCAAATTTGACACTCATAAACCTCACATTCTCTTCCTATATCACCATAAACCCTACTTCTTTCCTACAGCACCATATCACTCTCCCTAAATTCTTTTTCCCCTAAACCCCAAGTCCTAGGCATCTCAATTTCCTAGGAAAACCTATCAACCCTGTAAATAAATTATTATTCCCAATTCCCTAAGAATTTTGATCCCCTATCACCTCCCTAAGTTTAATAGCCCCTGCCCTCATCTCCCTATATTTTCATAGCCCTATACCTATTTCACTCCCCATCCACATCTACCTCATCCCTAGGGTTTCAAATATTTCAAGCTCAAAGATGTCTGAAGAGGGGGACAGAGATATCAACAAGGAACAATCACCAAAGAAAAGTGATAAAAAAGAAGGTAAAATTAACAGATATGAAACAATAACCACAAAGGAACTCATGGCCTCTCCTCTCACTGTCTCTTGTTTTAAACATGTTGGTTACTTTGAGTTTTGTGAGAGGGTGTAGCAAATTCAGTATCATCCTGTGTTGACAAGGTTGTTCATCAAAAATCTTCATGAGGGGCATGTCACTCTTGCTAGGGTCACTTTTTCCATGTCCACCAATGCCATTTCAACTGCTACAGGGATCCCTAATGTGGGAGAGAAATGGTTCAAAAAGGTAAACCTTGATCTGAGATATTATGAACCATATCTCAAACCTAGATATAAGGATGATAAAAAATGGTTTTCCCTTTCTCTCATATCCTTGATCGGTATGTCCCCATGATGAAAATAATCATGAATTATTTCACTTGTGAGGGGAGGTTTTCTCGACTTCATTCCTACCATATCCGACTCCTCATGCACTTAACTAGCGTCAAAATGCTTCATATACCTTACTATCTCTCCCAAAGCATTGACAAGATGGCATACATTGTACAAAGGAGGAATTATAATCATAAAATGCAAAGTATTTTTCATCATTCACTCATTAAGATGGTAGTCATGCATCAACTTGAGCAGAAGAAAATTTCATGGGACACATTCATTGCAAATGAAATTTTCACTACCCCACCTAGTCATCATGAGCAGAGTATCCCTTCAACATCTCATCCTCCCATATCCACTTCTCCATATTATCTTGTTGTGCATACATAATCACCTCTTCATATGCATTCACCTCATGTTGATACTATGTCTTCACCTTTCCATAATCCTTCACTATCATCACATCATGATATTGTAGCATCAAGCATTGAAAGGGACATTGAGGAAACTTGGGCTAATGTGACCAATGTTGAGCCATTTCCCAAGACCTATCAGAGAGGCCATAGGCATGTGTTTGCTTCACTTGGAGTGAAAGGTTCCATGCCTTCTTCATCAGCAAAACAGGTAGACAAGGGCAAGGAAAAGGCTGAAGAGCCAATCATTAAGGAGCAGGAGGACAAGAATGAAACAAAGCAGGAGTTTCAGCTGATTGACCTTGATGAGGAGGATGAGGATAGAATCACCAATGCATTAATCAAAAGAAAAGAGGCAAATATTAGTGAGATTCAAGCTAATCTTGACAGAGCACAATATGTGATTGGTTTTCTTGATCAAGAAAATCAACAGCTGAAGACCAAGCAGATTATCAGTGAGGTAAATACCATAAAAGAAAATAAAGAGGCAGAGAGGGCTAAAGCCTTGTTGGAGGAGACCTTGGATAGATTTGGTGAGATTTATGATGAGAAGGATTTGCCTCCTAGACAAATACCAAAGACTAGAGGGCTGAAAAGAGCTCTAGCCCTTGAGAGACAGAAAGAATTTGAGTTGGCAGAGCAGCTCACTCCAAGTGAGTTGCTTGCCCTTGAGATTAGAAGAGATAGAGAGTCATGGATTGATAGAGTCAACTTGCATCTGGAGAGCTTGCTAGAGAAGGCCAAGAAAGACAATGACATTCAGAGGAAAATGGCAAAGCACATTCAGAGGTAAATGTCAAAGCACTATGCCATGAGAAACAAAATTGCAAGGGCCAAGCTCAAACGAGCCCATGCAAAGATTCGAGCTTTGACTGAGAAAAAGGAGAAGGAGAGGTTAGAAATACTTTTTGAGGTGTCTCTTCATGCTTCTAACCCCTGATCAGCAAGTAAACTCACCATTTTGGACAAATTTTGGCACATTTGGCACTTCAGTGCAATTTTTGGTTTTGGGGAAATTTTGTCACACAGTCACACTGCAAGGGCGCTGCACTTTTTCTTGGAGCATCCAATGGAAAAATGGTCACCACCATCATGTTTAGAATGATGAGGACATCAAATTCAGCAAGTTTCAAAAAATTTGGAGGAGAATTGGTCCCTCAAAAGTGCAAAAAACCATCATGTTTCTGCCTCCTTTTTACCTTGGCGCTGAGCTAATACCACTCTTGGGAAAAGTGATTTTTGACGGGGTATATGGGTGCCATTTTTGAAACTGGAGGCATATTTGGAAACTAGACTCAGAGAGATTTCCAATGAGCTAGCATTGAGCTGATTGGGACACCAGGAAGGCCTCCAAAATTTGCTTGCAAGAGAGGTTATTTTTACTGTCATGGCGTTGCGCTTTTGCCAGGAAAATGTCGTTTTCATCAACTTCAACAAATTTTGAATTTTTGAATTTTTATCTTGGGAAATGAGAAATTATTGATGTAAAAGGTTAAGATAAATTTAAATTTCATGTTTTTATTATTATCTAGGGTAGATACATCAAATAAGTCCTCTTGAGGTAAAATGAATCAGTTTCTATTGGCTCGAGGGGTCCTGACCCAAGTTCGAAGATGAAGGTTTGCCAACAAACCCCTATACTACTGGCCCTTTTGGTAGTGACCTGATTTCGCAGGTCAAAGTCTCACCTGAAGCAGTATGGGAGGGTGTTGGAACTAGGTTTCTGCACCCTGAGAGAGAGTAGGTATTAACGCAGGCCCGCAATTATTAGATATGCACAGAAGGGTGATTCGCAGGGTTCCAGAATGTAACCAGACTATAGTTATTATCAGATCTTCTCTAGCAGGTTCGTATCCACATGAGTATCATCAATTACAACCATAAAATAGCATAATCACAGCCAATATTGTCAACACATATAGTTCGTGTTAACAGAGATGCAATCAATAAGTGCAACAATAGTCACATCCCAGTAATATACTAAGTGCAGATACTTTCATACCATAGAGATAAAACAGACGAGTTTGTAGCTTAATTATAAAATATTAGTTAGCATCAATCATAATAGAAAATATCCAGACAACATCATATGTTTCATCAATACTTCACATATATTACTTATCAAAATTTGCTTATATTCCCCGAATACCACCTGCGCACACAGCCAGCAGGGTCTGCACACAACAGGACAGAGGATCTCCACGCACATAGCCAGTAGGAGTCCTAACCCAATAAACCCAACCCAAGATCTAGAACTTTTTACTTTGCATCAATCTCTATTCATTCTCTACCTATCGAAAAAAAGGTTCAACTATTTATACTAATTTAGCCTACGCATCCAATGGTCCACAATCCGTGGTTTGTGGACTCTTGGTCTACCCTTGACCCACTTACAATGCATTAGGGGCTTTGACCCACCCAAAAACCCCTGTGTTAGACTAAATACAATCAAAAATATACAAAATGGACCAGATTCGCATCTTTGTAGGAGACCCTGTTCCAACAGTCCCCCAACACAATCTTGTGACTCGTCCCGAGTCATTGAGATGGTGGGGTCTCCACCTACACCTACAACAGCTTGATCATTTTAGCCAATGGGGGCAACATGGCTTCGCTTTGGGCAGCAGAATTCTAGGTGATCTTGACCAATTTCTGTGAAATCGGGCCTTCCGTCGCAGCAGTGACACTTTCCAGAGTCTGGTTGAGCTACTTCATGGCTACATCAGCATCCTGCGATAGTTTAAGGGCGTCAGCAGCCCAAGGCTTCAGGCGATCGTTGAGGGCCTTCTTCTTCTTTCGAAGCTCTTCTATCTCAGCTTGGAGGTCTTGGCTGGTTCGTAGTCATGCCAAGCGCTGAGCAGGAACCAACGTGGGCAGGGTGGCTTCCAATGTTTCAAACTTCTCCTCTTTCTGCCGCAGGGCCTGGGTTATTTCATGCAGGAGCGGATCGCGTTGAACCTTGGTCCATAGCTGCATGGTAGTTTCCAGTAGTTGAGCACCCTGCGCGATTTTCCCTGTGATGATGTTTGTAGTTGCGATGACCAGCATAGATCGCTAGGCCCGCACCTCCGGAGGTGTTTTGGGCTACAATTTATCCTACATATCGGATATCTACTGCTCCATCCGTGACTTAAACTCCGCAACTTCTGTTCAATATGCCTTCAATGCGACGACCAACCCCTCAACATTTGCCTGGGGCGTAGCGGTAGCTGGAATCTCTACTAAGACTTCTGCGTAGAGCTGGTGAATGAAGCTTTCGAGCTCCTTCTGCTGCGTGGTGGCAAGGGAGATTGCAGCATTGCTTTCAATGATCGTTTGCTCAGCCAAGCCTAGTTGTTGGTGAATTTGCAGGTCTCGATGCTGAATCTCCTGAAATATACCCATGTGGAGTCCCTGCAAAGCATCTTGGGGTAGTTTGGCTATGTCTAGTTGTACCTCCCGGAAACTATCGACCTACGTGCTCAGGGCAAGCGAACTGATCATAAGTGCAGCACCAAGCAAAGGGTAAAGGTGTATTTCTGTCATTGTGAGCGTAGCATTGCTGGTGGTTTGCGGCGTCCGTACCAAAGTCACACTGGTGTGTAGTGTGTTGGTTTTTAGTTGTATCTCACGGAGCTCGGCATGTAATGTGGTGAGCGTAGCCTTCTGCTTTCCTTCGAGGGCTTCCCATCGATCCTGCGTGGCTAGAGAGACTACATCAATAATCTGTTCAAGGTCACCATCGGTCAAGGTGACAGTTTCATCGTGTTTTTTCCGCTGAGCACGCTGCTTCTTCCAGGGTCCTTTGGTAGGCTCGCCTGTGCGCTTCATCCCACGAGAGGATGCATTTCCTCCTGCATCCCCTCCTTCTGTCCCTAAGCCAATCTGAGAATCTTTCTGTGTTGCTACTTTGGTGTCCTTCTCATCAGTCCGCTTCTGTGGCACATCTTTCTTCGTAGTCGGTTATGTGTCCTTCCTGGTACTTTTACTGGAGCCTCCAATATCCTTAATAGTGACAGGGGGAATTACTTGTGTTGTGCCAGAATCTTTAGGGCCTTGTGCCCCAGTCTTGAAGCCAATCTTCCAGTACAGGGGCCAGAGTGCAATAACAATGTCAATTTCTTCGTCCGCGACCATATAGGGGAGCGAAGTCCAAGCTTTCTCCTTTAGACTCTAAATCTGTATGTTGTGCATGGTCACCTAAAATTTCATGATGCATTTGTACCTTACGTAGACTGTGGGTGATAAGAATGGTCGAGAGTTGATGGCAGCAGCCACGCTGCTCTAGGAGAGGACCCAGATGACTTGATTTTCCTCTATGCGTTGTGCATCCTTGGAGTCCCACAAGTGTTCATAACAAGCTCCTTCACACATATCTGGGGTAAGCTCAGGGAGGACAGACTCCGCAGGAGCTTCCCAGGAAACCAACGCTATGAGGAACAGCAACCATGAGTAACAAAAGGTGTTCCCTAAGTCCTGGGATTCTCAGATGTTGGCCAAAAATTCGTCACATAAGTACTGAGCCCAATTGAAATAGACCCCCTTCCCACATTGTCCTGCTAGTTGGATCACATAGGCGGGGACGGTGGTGACTTGGAATTTTTACATCAACTTGCATGCCAGCAACATCGTGCCCAACTGCGTAGTGGGATCATTGATGGATTTGATGATAAAGCCTCAGGTATTCCGCTCCACCTTGTATTTTTGGCGTAGCACAAATTTAGCAGTCTCGGCTTTGTATTTCTTACCCACTCACTCCAGAGGGCTTGGTTCGTTCATTGGGAAACCAGTAATCCTATGAATCAGCGCAGCAAAAATAGGAGTCTTGCCCTAGATCCACAGGCAGCCGTCATGAATTAGGGCGAGCAGTTGTTGTGTGAATAAGTCCTTAATATTGTAATGACCAAAATGGGGCATCCTGATCAAGTTCAGGAGCCCGGACCCGACCAACCCACACACCCAGCACTGGGGGACGACTGTAACTCCATTTTCGTCATGAATCAAGTTGAGGTATAACGCAAGTGATAGTTCAGGGAATGCTTCAAATTTGGCTAGGTCGTGATCGTCAAAATTGACCTCATGAAGCTTACCAAAATGTTCGCCAATGATGGGGACCTCACCTGGGGTCAGTGGCATCTGCAAGTAAGTGACCAGGCCATCAATATTCTTCGATGTGCGCGTTGATGTCTTGCGTGGTCGAACAAAAGGGGGTAACTAGTGAATTGGCTCGATGGGTTGTGCTTCCTCCCGAGCTGCCTGCAAGGATTTTTCGGTTCACAGGTAACTTCGCGGCTTTCCTGCAACCCATTTCGTAGGCTTCAGGGGCTTTTCAGAGCTTTGTGCCTTAGCTTTTCCTTTCCTCATGGTTGGGCTCGGTGTGGAGAGAATCTCTTCCGCCTCAGACTCGATTTCCACCACTTCCTCAGGCCCCTATTCTACCGAAGTGATTGGTTCAGAAGGCTCAATAGGGTTCATAGCTGTCATCATGGCATGAAAAACAAACTCCGGGTTGCTACTGTCCGAGGGGGTAGGTTGCTCAGACATGAAGGAGACACTATAAACACATAGATTCTTGCAGCACCAAATCGTCACAGTAAGATATGCCAAGTACAAGCTATACAACTGATATGGAACCCTTTTCTGGTCTGTTCGACCCATTTTATAGCTAACGCAAGTGGTTAGTGGTTGGGCAAGCTGCACTTGGAACTTACCATCATGTAAACAGTAAAAAATCTCCCACAATCGCCTCATTAAATTCCAGTCGCTCGCTCCATTCAATGGTATATTTTTCATTTTACTCGATTTAATTGTCCCAGCGGATAGTTTTCATAGGTCTTGTGCGCTTAACGCACACCTGCGCTCCCAGCTCGCCTGTGTGTGTTCAGCGGGCCTGTGCGAACGGTGGTCCATCCAACGTTCCATCTGTGTTCTGAGTGGGCCTATTATTTTCTTTACTAGTTTGAAGCTCCCTTGACATTCAGCATCCCTGCAAACTAAAATGGCCTTGCGAAGCAGCTCTTTCGGAGGCGTTGTGATCAATGCGTACTCCTGCCTTGTTTTTCTGTAGTAGCCTGCAAAGTGGAGGAGCGAGCGTAGTTTTTTCATAATTGTAGGTGCTGTCAAATCTTCAGCTTCCGTAATATCCACCATCTTGAGATAGTTTCTATAAGAGATTCACCTATCATTCATGCACCCTTTCCTGCCAGCGATAGTTATCTTGTGCAAGTCTGCATAGCTTCTGATTACCAATCCGAGTTGTTCCCTACATAAGTGAACCAGAGGGTCGAAGCGTAGGAGTAACATAGTCTGACATGGCCCCCATTCCTGGAATGCTTCCTTACACTCATCCCACCACTTCGAAGGTGCTACACGTAGGGCGAGATCGAGGGCCCATAACCTTCAATCCTTTGGAACTTCAGCTTCGAATGCTTGAAAAAATTCCTTAATGCTACCAGAACCATCAAAGTAGGGTAGATCTCTTACCTCTGAGGATATACATCAGAAATCCCTTGAAATTCTGAGACATCGCAACGTGGATATGTCATGCAACCGGTTTTTCCAATTTTCTAGTTCTCCATCAGAGTCAGAAAAACAGTCGTTATCCTTTTCCCATCAGTGAATACCATCAGTTGTAGGGTTGAACCAATCTTCATCCTGCATAGTTAACTTGTAGATGTGATCTACCTCCTTGTCAATACGCACCGTCTTTGTATACCTTTCTCCTTCTACGAGGTCTAAAGGGACTATCACTCGTATCCCTCTGTTCTCAAATACCATGCTTCTCTTCTTCAAGTTGATAATATCGCCCATGTCGATGGCCCAATCTAACCCTAGGAGCGCAAGATAAGGGTCCACATCTTCCACAATCTGAATGACCTCAAATTCGGCCTGGACCTTAACTCCTGCAATATCCGCTACAATCTGTGATAACCTTCCTAACGGTATGATCTTCTGCTGATTGGCCATGTGCAGCTGGATAGTGGACCATTCCAACTTGGGTTCTCCCATGCGCTGCCAATTTTGCTTGGGCAGCACGTTCACGTCCGACCTTAGATCCAAAATAACTTGCTCCATTTCGTAATCCCCGATTTGTCTTGTGAGCCGCATTTCCCTACCAGTGAATTTCTTGTACTTGTACAGTGTGTTTACATCGTTAACTTCCAAGGGCGGGTTGTTTTTCTCTGCGCAGCTATTTAATAGTGCCTGGAGGTTCTCAACGGTCTGCTGGTTGCACAGCAGTTTCATGCATGCTTGTAAAAATGGTCAGACCCCCTCTCCTTCTTTGGTGGCTGCAGGAACCTGCGAAGTAGATGCTTCTGTGAAGTCCTGCTGAGCTATGATAAAGTTTTTTAGGTCCAGGCCCTTTGATTTTATGACCTCTTTCCTTATCAGAGGCTCAGCCACAACTTTTTCTTTTGCCCCCCTGGTGGCTAGGCCGCTACGGGTTATGATATTAATACCTGGTCCCTCATTCCAAGGCTCTGTCGTAACCCTTTGCACATTTTTCATAGGTGTCTGTTGTTTCTCCTACACCTTAGCCATCAAAATCGGGCAATCCTCGATCACATGGTCCAGCTGCCTGCAATACCTGCAGGATTGCCTTGTAGGGTTCGTGCAATCCCTTGCAAAGTGACCTAACTCCCCACAGTTATAACAGATTAGTTTGCCTCTTCCCCTACCTACGCTTCCGCCTCGGTCCCCTCCCCTACCTCTAACGGGGGAGCCCCTGCTACCGGAGGGGGTCCTTGGTGACAAAGGATCTGTCTGCACCCTATATAATTTTCCTCGATCTATCAACAGATCATAAGTTCTACAGTTCTACTCATCATGCCCCACAGACCTACAAAACCTGCACCATTTCTTCTTAACCTCCGGAATACAAGCAGCAAGGTGAGGGCAATTGTTGGTGTCATGCAACCCCGCAACGCGACAGTCATCACACCATAGTGTCGGCTTACTTGGCCCTGCAGCTTCTCTAGGGCGCAGCGGGCTAGGTCCTCCAGCCTGCATGTAGTCTGCTAATAGCGGACAGTTATCCTTGGTGTGGCCATTCACCTTGCATCGTATGCACCACCTGTCCTCTGCTCCTCATTCCTTTCGCAGATTCTGGATCTCCATGTGCATTTCTTCCAGGTGGCCTTGTATCTGTTGTACACCCAACTGGGTTTCATCTCGTGGCACAGCCTCCAACTTCATTGCTATCTCCAAGGCCTTCTCCTATGATTCAATGTCTTGGTGTCCCATTGGTATGCGTAGGTGGGGTAGCAACATAGCAATGAACCACTCCACATGCTTCCTGTCATCATACTGGAATCCTCCTTCTCTGATTACTTTTTTCAATCGCTGATCAGCTTCCCATACAAACTCAGATGGACCTCGTTTGAAATATTTTAGGTCATTCACTATCTGGGAGTAGGCCTTAGGCTTCTTGAACTGTTGCTTCAAGGCGTTATTAATGTCCTTAATGCTCGCATTCGCATGTTGGTCGAGGTATCCCATGTACCAATCCAGGGCCCTTCCTTCAAAAGCAAGAGATTGTTGTGCTCTTTTCACAGCATCGCTCACTACATTTTGTGTAGTCCATATAGATCCTGCAACAAACCAGAATCGATCCACATCTTCATCCCCCACACCCTTGAAGGTGGGTAACTTCATCTATGAAGCCATATCATCTTCCAGTGGTGGCGGAGGTGAGTTCTTACCCTTAAGAGGATTCGAAGGTGGTGTTGATGGGGGGCTATGCGCAGCAAAATTGGTCACTGGACTATAGACATATCGATCTCCCTCTTGATTAGTTCTATAGTACTTACCACTGCGCATTGTACCCTCACTTTGATCGGAACTCATTCACTCGGTATGGCAACACAGGATAATTTTCTCACACAATAAGATCTTAATCAGTAACGGAAAAAAATTTAGGAACTTACCCCGGAAAACCTTGAAGAACCTCTGCTCCCCTTATAAGTAGGACACAAATTGATCGATTGCAAATTCAGTCACAAATCCTCCTATCACACTATCCACCCAATGATATACCGTGCGAGTAATGGTATTATCGGTGTTTTCCAACTGCCATATCAGTTTTGGAGTCCACTGCGTGACCCATTCGTCTTTCCAACACTTTTGAAAATCGACCAGTCTTGCGAGCCACTCCTACAGCTTGATTGCAAAAGTTATGAAGAAAAACTCGTAGATTTCCAAGAAAATATACTTATTTTTCCACTCCTCCGCAGTTAAGTTCGTACTGCGATTTTCTTTTACAGCGAATTCCTGAACTTGCTTTTCAAACACTCATCGATTTCTTTATTTTTAGGCTTCCAATACGGCCTTGGAATTACCAAATATATCCCTCAAAATTCTCCCAGTCCCAGCAACGAAACCATTTGTTGGCTCGAGGAATACTGACCCAGGTTCGGAGGTGAAGGTTTGCCAACAAACCCCTATACTACTGGCCCTTTTGGCAGTGACCTTCTTGTGCAGGTCAAAGTCTCACCCGAAGTAGTATGGGAGGGTGATGGAACCAGGTTTCTGCACCCTGAGAGAGAGTAGGTAATAACGCAGGCCCGAAATTATTAGATCTTCACAGAAGGGTGATTCACAGGGTTCCAGAATGTAACCAAACTATAGTTCTTATCAGATCTGATCTAGCAGGTTTGCATCCATGTGCGTATCATCAATTACAACCATAAAACAGCATAATCGCAACCAATATTGTCAACACAGATAGTTCGCGTTCATTAACAGATATGCAATCAGTAAGTGCAACAATAGTCACATCCCAATAATATACTAAGTGAAAATACTTTCATACCACAAAGATAAAACAGATGAGTTCGTAACTTAATCAGACAATCTTAGTTTGCATCAATCATAACTGAACAAATCCAGACAACATCATATGTGTTATCACAAAATTAGACCTGATAGGCTGCCAATCAAGCTAATCTCATGTAACTGTTTCAGACCAATATTTTGGCTGAGGCTTAGCCTCCTCAACCTGAGAGGGCTCTCTCAAGGGTTTACGATTTTTTGATAAATATGTAGATGGCTAACTCTATATGGGGTAAAAGCAGATAAATGATATAAACTGGTTGTAAATCACATTAGCAAGTGTACATTGGGCCTATGGAGTCATAATAACTTCAGCACAACCAAAACAATCTACCTAGCATGGAAGTCATGTAAGCCTCTTTCATAAGACAATTATAAATCCAAAATACATAAATTAAATAATGTAAAGTTAGGATAAATATATTTATTAAATTAGAATATTTAATAAATATCAGAGACACTTAGAAATAGAGTATTGTTAGAAAAGATTGGTCTCTAGAATAGAGTCATATCTTAGGCTCTAAAATAGGAATAAATTTAGTATATTGGATAGAAGATCATTTATTGTAAATGGACACTTGTTGGTTTACCAAGTGGTCCATAACTAAATTAAGTTAGGACATAGAGCTTATAAATTGGTTAGTTTCCTAATTTCATTGTAGTGAGAATTTACGTTTGTAAACTCCTGCAATTTGTTATGTAATCTCTTTTTCATGATCAATAAAAGTATGTGTCTGAGGACACTTCTGAATCTACAAGTCAAGGCATATTAGAGTTCAAGTTAAGGAATATACATGTAGAACAATGAAACACACAGTCAGTTTGTCTATGAAGGAAGTGAGAGCATCATTGATTAATTTTGAGTAACATAAGCAAACACCACTGTAATAGAATATTGAAAATATGCCATCAGAACAAGAACATACAAGAACTCTTCATGAATCTTGAGTTGTCTAAGTAAAAATTATGTATTAAGCTAAAAACAGACACTTACAATAAACACAGTCTTTTTTTCTAACAAATGTCCAACCCTTTCTATTTCGACTCCTTGATCTTTTATAGATCATTTACATCATAAGATAAGCTTCTCCACATCTTGATACATCGAATTCCTATTTTTGACACCTATCCTAACCATAAAACATGATATTTATTACAAAAACAGTTGTAAACCTAATACAAAGTCCTATTACAAATAGAATTAGAACTCTTTTAACTCAACTCAAAAAAACTTTATCTAAACTTAATTACATCATTTTCCACCTATATGTCCATAAATTCGAACCCTGATGATGAGCTCCAACCTGTTATGACCATAATGCGGATGATGTTGATCTCCTGCAAACTAGGAAACTGCTCCCCTGTTTTTAGGCTTAAGATTATTCAAACTTTGAAGACACTTTAACCACCATGACCTTATGACTTTGAAGTCATTTTCTATTAGGATTTGAAATAACATGTGTTCAAAATCATCCATAGATGCCAGCTGTAATAAATCATCATCGAACTGCCCAAAATAACCAAAACAAACCTGCACTACGAAAACAGCACAGTTTTGTAGTGCTTTTCATAGTGCAGTCCTTTTAACCCTTTATCTTCAAAATTTTGGCTTCTTCTTTTCAGATTTATCTTCATTATCACTTAGCACAACTTCCCTAGAAATTTCAGGTCTTCATACACATATTTTCCCTTCCAAAATTTAAGAGAGAGAGTGAAAAAGCATGCTACAGCAGTTTCATAGTGCTTTTCACTGATTTTTCACTATGTGCGCTATGAAAATGCTGTGTAAGCAGTTTTAACCAGATTTTATTCAAAATTTGAAAAAAAAAAGGTGCCACAACTTTAGAAAATCACTGGCTTCATCAAAACCATTAGCTATTTGGACAAAAAAAACATAACCTTCATAAAATTTATTCCTCATTTTCCATTTTAGTTTGCTTTGAATTTGTCATTTTGTACCTCTATTCTTTAGTTCATTTTGAGATTGTTTTAATTGCAGCTGCAAAACCTCCACTTGGCCTCTTATCTTTCTATTACTGGCTCTCAAATGAGTGTAGATCACTCTAACAAATTTTTCTTCCTTAATGACTAGAACTGTCCATGTAAAAAATTGCTCTGCACTGCTTGGAATCTCTGACCTAGAAACTATTTGTCCTTCCCAAATAGCCTTCATCCTCTTGAACTCTGTCTTTTCACTGCTGTGCTTTCTGGCCCTCTTTCTCATCATTTCCATCTCTTGGTTTTCTAGCTTCAACCTTTCTTCCAACAGTTGACACTATGTCATGTGTTCCTTTCCCTTCATTATCTTGTTGGTTGCATGCTCCACTATAGGTGATGAGAGATCAAACACCCCTTCAGGGACTTTGGTTGCTTCAATAGTTACTTGGATATCTTTACTGCCTTCTTGGAGTTTCTTTTCATGCCTGGTTAAAGGTTTCCTAGATTAAAAAACAAAGGTTGCATTCTCACCTTCAAACTCCAATTTCTTTGTTGATTTCATTTTTCTCTGTTTGTGTTCATCTACTTCAATTAAATATGCCTGCATAATGGGTGATTCTTCTATATCAATTGCATGAAGTATATCATCCAAGTTTCCTTTTCATCATTGGGTTGTCCTCTATCACTGAAATAGTTGCTTTTCCCTTTGATGTTGTTGCTTGGCTTCTTGTCTTTCTTTGGATCTCCTGCTTACTCGCCACTTGTTTTTGTTTTGTTTCTTTGACCCTTTCTACTCTCTGTTTTGCAGGTGATGGGGTTTCTGCAACAAGCACTGATGTTTTCTCTATTCTATATTCAACCTATTTCCTTGGTTTCAACTTTACAAACCTCTTTTCTTTAGTAACCACGGGCTGACTGGATTCTGCTACTGGTGGTGAAGGATTCCCCTTATGCTAGAATCATTGCAAGGGAGGAACACTATCAGAGACGTAAGATTAGAGAAGTACTGGAGATTATAAAACACCCACATAACATTAACAGGGACAGAGGATTCGAGATTAGTAATAGTTGGCGACCTCTTATTAGACAGATTTGCTCCCTAGGTTCGTCCATATCCAAGGTATAATGTTGCAGGTATGCTTCTCCCTCCTTTTTAGTTATCTAGTTTAGGGTCGTGTTAGCTCAGAAAACTTTATTATTTCACTTACTCATAATAATTATTTTCATTAATTAATTTTTATTCTATTAATAAAAATTAATTAATTATTATTTATTATGAGTAAATGAAAGCCTATTAAAATTAAAATTTAGATGTAACTCATTATAAAGGTTTTAGAATAAATATTTATTAGGGATTAATTAATATAAATAAATAAATAACTAATATTAGAATTAACACTTAGCATGGTGGTTGTTGAATTGATATTCATTAGGAATTGATTAAAATTAAAATATAATTAAATTTAATAGTTGGAAAATTATTAGGGTTAATTAATGAGATTTGATTATAATTCTTGTAGTAACATATAGTTAATTATATATTTTTAATATTGTAAATCATGTCATATTAGTTTTTAAAAAAAAATTCACATTAATAAAACTTAGACATTGTTATTATTTTTAGACTTTAAATATTAGATTCATAATAGATTTAATTTTATTTTAGGGTTTATTTTAGAATTAGAATTAATTCATTTAAGAATATAAATGATTCAATTAAAATTCAATTACTTAAAAAATTTAATATTTATTAAATTTTTAAAATTTATCAATTAAAATGACATTATAATAATGAGCTTAAGAAAAATAGAGATTAATTTTTAGAAAGAAAAAAAAATTTAATTAAATAAAAAAAATTATTTATTAATTTTTTTTTGTTTTTTTTTTTTAATTAGAATAATTTATTGTTGGATCCTCTTATCATCATCATTAGCCTTCACTATTTATACCCCTTGCGACCTTCTTTCAACCTTCATTCATTTCTTGTCCTGAAGATGGATCCCCTTTGGGATTCGAAACGTCGACACTTGTTTTATGATAGTGTGGATAATCCGATTTCTGCTAATAACAACAACCATAGGAGTTTGAGAACCATTATTCCCCTTAATCTTAGGGTTTCGAGCTGGGGTTAGGGCTTCCATTTCAAATCCACTCATAAATAAAAAGGAATACCAATCCCTATTTATTTTCTAAAGCTCATTCAAAACCAGTAACTTTATCAAACCATGATGAAACAGAGATGTTTCGAAGCCATTAGATTTAGCTTGGACTTTGCCAGCCATTTTTGCAAGGCTTCTATGCAAGTAAAATGGTAAATCTAATGATAACATACCTATAAAATGCAACAGCAGTTTGAAATGATAAGTGTAAACTTTATGGTACCTTCCTTCACATGTGAAATATCTTTGAATATTGAATATCAGCTTTGCATAGTTATCCTTGATACAGCTTCTAGGTGTTGCATTGTTCAGGTCCATTTCTACATATTCAAGTTTCATAAATTCCTTGCATGGTTCCATGTCAAACCTAAAACCTTTAAACCAAGATTCTTGTCTCCTTGGTATCTTTGTCACAGCAGCAATGATCTCAGGTGTAACTGGCATATTTATCATTCCAATTTTGGTAGTGGTTCCAATGAAATGTAAAGCAAACTCTTTGGACACCTAAGTGTGGCAACCCTGCAGCTTTTCACAAAATTTGAGACAACCAGCTTTACTAAAAGCCTCCATTACCATTTGATCCTCCACAATAGCATTTGCATTCTCAAGCTTGTATCTTAGACAATTTCCCCCTCTGTGGACCTTCTTCTCCTCTGTCATGTTTCTTGTAAAGAAAACTTGTTAGCTTCTCTAAAACCTATAAAATAGCCTCTCTTGATTTGATGAACAGCCTCGCTTGATTTGATGAACAACCTTGCTTGATAATGGTGAATTTTTTCTTTGAATAGAATAACCACAAACTTATCTTTCCTGCTTCAGAGCTTGGACAACATATGTGAAGGTAAATTAAACAGAGATGACTCAATTAGGAAAAAAATTTGAATTAGAGATGTCACCTCATCACTAAATGATGTTTGATTGATATCCTATCATGACTATGATGACTGTAGGACAGGTAAGTACATCGAATCAGGTAACTAACTAACTGACCATACCCCTATCATATCATTCCCCAACTGAAATTGATAGATATCAGCTTATTTTTCACGATAGCTAAGAAACCACGCTTTCGTAGTGCTCACAGTGTAATTTTCGCACTTTACGCTACAAAAGTAGCAGCACTTTCATAGCGCAAAAATCCCTTTTTGAACTAATGATGCTACGAAAACTGTGGATTTCTGGCTAATTGTAGAAAATTATCCCAAAACTTACTTAAATGACTCTTGAATGAAAAATGTGGATTTTTTTACCATGGAATGGACCTATAAAGACCTTATTTTAATTCTGATGATAAACACTAAATCTCTAAAAATCATGACATACCCTTAACCATACTAAAATGACTTTCAAAACTATTTAGACCTTGATCAAAACAGAGTTGACATACCATGTTTTGAATTTTTTTATTTTTTTTTTGAGTGATAACAATATGTTTCAGCAATACTTCACATATATTACTTATCAAAATCCGCTTACATTCCCTGAATACCACCTGCGCATACAACCAGCAGGGTCCACACACAGCAGGACAGAGGTTCTCTGTGCACACAGCCAGCAGGAGTCCTAACCCAAACAACCCAACCCAAGATCTAGCAATTCGTACTTTGCATCAATCTCTATTCATTCTCTACCTATCGAAAAATAGGTTCAACTATTTATACTATTTTAGCCTACACATCCAATGGTTCGCAAACCATGGTTTGCAGACTCTTGGTCTACCCTTGACCCGCTTACAATGAATTAGGGGTTTTGACCCACCCCAAAACCCCTGCGTTAGACTAAATATAATCAAAAAAATTCAAAATGGACCAAATTCGCAGCTTTGGAGGAGACCCTGTTCCAACAGTTTCCTCTCTTTTAGAGGCAAATTGTTGAGTTTTCCTAGTCTTCAAATTCTTGTTTGGGAGTAGGTGAAACTGATCCCTATCTCATGGATTCGACTCCCTGAGGCTAGGAAGAGTGGTTTTGAGGTCTGTATGATGTATTTTCTCAGACATTGTAATGGTTGGACTCACTTGGAGCTTTGGCATCTCAAGTGACATATTTTTGTATCAGTTTGGCCTGGACATTAAGGATAAATTTGTAGCTATTTCTTTGGGATCCATGTGGTATGCAATGTTTGACATATTTTCTTCTTTGTGAAAATTTGTATTAATGTATTGTACGCTCATAAACCATTTCCATGTCTATGATATGCTTAATTTCAAGTTGAAAGGCAGAATTCATGTTTTCATGCTCTGTTTTAGGGAATTTGGCATAGTTTGTTTATTTTATTTAGTTTAGGGAGAATTCATCTCATATGCTCTTCCTAACTCCTCAACGGTCTATTCACCTCACCATAATCATACTTTAAATGTCAAACCTTCTACCTACCATTCCCCTTAGAACACCCTGCAAATTTTGACCTAATTTCCTTGCCCTAGATGTTTGACTCCTCCTTATCCAACAAAACCATACACAATCAAAATCAAAAAATGCTGAGCTACTAAACATAGCCTAAAATATTCTTTCCTCGGTAATTTTGATTATGTTCTATACAAAGAGAGCCCTCTCTTGGCTTAGTAGGGCTATCTACTTGGCTAAGTGTGGTTTGAGGTTACCTCAGAATTGCCTCTCTCAGCCTGAGTTTCAATCTAAGTTATAACACCTATTGTATTTGTTTCTCATAGGAATTTCTTGGCTGCAAAACTACGCTGAGAAACCAACTCGACCAGTATTTAGGCTCAAGCTGGCCTTTGAACTAGAGGGGGCTCCCTCAAGAGTTACAAGGCCTTTTTAACATTTTTCATTGTCATTGCACAACCTCCTATGAAGCATAATGGCCATATTTATGATTTATTGTGGATGGTTGCTAATGATTGTCAAATCTCTGTTCATGAGTAAATCCCTCTCTTGCAGAGTCCTTGGTCAATTTCCAACATCCAGTTAGACAAAATATCACGATTTTTAGAGAATTTGGCATAATAATATAAGATAATTCATGATAATTAAGCAGTCAAACGAAATACTTAATCAACCTGACATAGTGGATGCGTGTAGAATATTTCTACAGCCAAACATAACACATTCAAAAGATGACATAAGGTAATAATTAAAAGATGTAGAGGAGTTATCTTACACAAAGTGTCCAATAAACTAATCTCTTTAAATGATTATAACTTTGCAGGGAATTTTAGAGAGATTTTACTCAATCTATTCTTACCGAGAATCTCCTATGTTACTTTGAACATGTGCAGAAATAAGGTATCAAAGTAGTAGAAAAACATACAGGAAACACAAATTATGTCATGAACTGGAGATAGAATACTTCAATTAGGATTTTTGTAATAAAAGGTTTACAAAGCTGACAGGGTTTTAGCATCAAAAGCCAACCCCTTTACATTACATTTGAAAGAATATATAGAACATTAAATTAAGTTGATTGTGTCTATAATTTTGGAATAAAAATATTAACAATAAAGTAAAAAATAAAAAGAGTCTCTGAAAAATTGCAGGAAATTTGGAGTTTTTTGCAATTATTTTGCCTTGAACTCTTGAGTTGCTTATACCGTTTGTCGAAAAATTGCACTTTTATCCCAATTTGTTGATCTTCTACTGCTAGGTGTCTTTTGAATGTTGATATCTCTGCCTCTAAATCTTAAAAGGAATGATTGTTGATCTTCCTCCTTCTTCAAATGCTAAAATCATGTCTATAATCCTATTAACTAATCTTTTTGCTAGGTTTCCTTTGAATCTCCAATGCTTGAATTGACTAATGATTTTATGTCACCTTTTAAAGTGCTTCACCATTGTCATAAAATATTTTGGAAGAAAATATTTTGATAAAAAATTTCCAAATATTTTGCTTAAATCTGTAAATGAATTTCATAAATAAAATTTCAAAATATTTCTTTGAATGATTTAATAAACCATCCTCTTGTTTTGAAATTCATGTCTTCTTTTCTAAATCTATGTCTTGTTTTCTAAAATTTATATATTGATGAATAAATGGATTCATAAAAATATTTATAAAAACCATTGATGTTTTCCTCCCCATGGATTTTTTTTTTTTTTTTAAAACACCCATGTCTTGTTTGCCATGGTTGGTAAGTATTTAGTTTTTACTCATCCTTCTTTTACTTTCACTTGTAAACTCATTTCACACATGTAATTCTCCTTTTACTTTCACCTGTAAATTCATTTTACTTCATCCTCATTTTTACCTCAGTCTCGTTTTTACTCATCCTCCCTTCCATAAACTCATTTCATAAACATATGAAATTTCCTTTTTTACTCATCCTCCCTTCCGTAAACTCATTTCATAAACATATGAAATTTTATTTATCTCATTTCCGCCATATTGTCATAAAATTTGAATCAATACAACTAATGGTTTTCGGGGGGGGGATAGGTTAAAGGTCGAATAGGCAACCCCCCCCCGAAATCCATCAATAACCATTTATTTAATTTTTCACATATCTTGAGGCGATTAAGTGCAGGGTGGGGACACAAATTTAATTTGACTTTTTTACTTTGACGTATATAATATGATAATAAATGTGGTTCCTATAGTTTAGAGTTTGGGTTTGTTATTTTTAAACTAAGTTTTAATATTTTAAATAAATAATTTTACAAAAAATATAATTATATATATTCTATAAAATTGAATTTGATTTAAAATAAAAATTATTAAAAATAACTCAGAGACATACAAAAACCTCATACACTTCATGCTTTAGCAATGGAAAGGGTTAGATGGAATGATGTTTAAAGGAAGGTCTTTTTCAAGGTAAGGATATAATTGAAAGAAGGCAGCAAATAATTTATTTATTTTTTAATGTAACTTCGTGGGTGTCAAAATAAGTTACAACATAGGCTCCAACTGGGGATTTCTTCCCCATGTGGGACGCAAAGAACCTAGTAGACCATCTAACTTGAATCTTTTGGGCATGGATTCAGTTCATAAACTTGTAATCTGCAAATTTGAAACCTTACTTCCTGCACTAATCCAGAGATTCTTTCACACTGAAATCTGAAACTAAAAATTGTTGAAGTGAAACAACTGACACTATAAGTGAAAATAAGCACAATAGTTCCTAATTCATTGAGATATGGAGTCAATCAGTCAATCAACAATCAATTTACTCCTTAAAATCCCTTGCAAGTCATTGCACTCAACCAAACCAAACTTTATACTGCAAACTTGAAACATAAGCTGAAACAATTTTTGATCTACTGCATTAATCCATAAACTGCAAACTCACTGATCTACTCACTCCTATAGTAGTCAACTAGAATTATAGCTATTAAGTGCAATATTACTTCCATTGCATCCATGTGAGGATTGGATTGACTCGCAGAGCAACTTGCTTGCAACTGAAAATTTAAAAAATATTTGCAATTTGAAACTCAAATTCCATAGGAAACGTATACTTACAGGTAAACTTAGAAAGTTGCCTCCTTTGTAAGAATCTTATATTTCTTATCACAATTGAGAGGAAGAAAAATATGGTGTTGAATTCAACCATCACTGAGCCTTGCACGAGAACAACAGTAAAAACATCTGACATCTGGAACTAGTGGAATTGGTAACCCAGTGGAATTGTCATATAGACAAAGTGGAGCCGTCGGGTGAAGGAATTGCAACCAATATCAAATTCCTACTCCTTTTTCACTAGAAAGGAATACATATAATCTTTATCATTCTCCGGGGAAATATTTATTCATTACTTCACTCCCCTACAACGACGTCAATCTGATGTTGTACCTCTATAGACAATTCTAGGTTAGGAGTTTTGAGAGAGCATCTAAAATGTTTTGTTTTGATTTTGGGTTTTTGGATGATCAATGATTTAAACTATTAAATAGATTCATACTCTTAAATATTTTATGATTTATTAAAAGGGCTGACTCTTCACCTTTAACAAAATTTTAGATTAGAAATGAAATGTAAGGTTGAATTTAAGAAAATATATGATTGATTAAATCTTCAAACAAAATTTTTTAACTAACCATATAGAGTTGATGCGTGTAAAATACTTTTACAGCCAAACAAAATAAATTTGAATCTTAAAGAGAAATGACAATTTAAAAATGTAGAGTTTATTAAAACAAATAGTTCCAATATACTCATCTATGAAATTGATGATAACTTCATAAGGGCTTTTAGATCGATTGATATTCAATCTTATCTTACCCAAATTTATCATTAATATCAAATATATGCAAAGATAAACAAAATGAAAATAGAATTAACAAATTAGTACTCACGGAGACACAAGTTGTTTCAAGATGAATTGAGAATACTTCTATTAATCTCAAAAAACTTTAGAGGATTACTATTCTGCTTACTAGTTTATCACAAGAGTTCAACCCTTCATACTTCGAGCTACAAAGTATTTATAGAACTTTCTTCAAAATATCTTGATTTTAATATCAAGATTTAATTTAAAAAATATATTTTTAAAACTAGTTACAAAAATAGCACTAGAAAATAGGATCCTCGAACTGCTTGAACATTTTGCACAAAATTCAAGGCTTATGTTGATGACTAAGGCTATAAGGCTGCTATTATATGCCCTTTCCAATTATCTGTCCCTCTGCTCCTATAAACCTGCATGATGTTGTCAAAAGTTCATTATCTGTTGCTGGAAACCAGTTGTTTGTTTAATCAATGAGATGACATACCTTTTCCCATATGTCTTCATCAATAATGGAAAATTTATCAGTTTTTTGTTTCATCCACTTCATTGTATTTCTGAAAGGTGGGTTTGACTATTGTTGGGTGATTTAATTGCGAGTTAAATCCCTGTCATTTAATTTGTTAACCTGGGATTTCATAAACTAACGAGATATACATGTACTATGTATACTAGGTGGCTATCTTTCAGATTAGATTAATCTAATGCAATTAAAAATAACTACAAAACATAACAAATTAATCCAATTCAAACCAAACATATAGAAATTGAAATCACAGTTGTTGAAATGAAATCACAGCAAACTTGCATAAATGAAATCACACCTGTTGGAAAGTAAATCACACTTACTGAAAGGAAAAGGCACACTTTCATAAAAGAAATGAAATAACATAACTATACTATGTTACCAATATGTACAAATATGTGAAAATTATGGTTGATGGGGGCCCTCCATTCCTCAGCAAGCACACTAAATCAACTATCACATCGTGGAGAACAAAATAGCAGTATGTATTTCATAAAGATGAAGTTACAAGATATTACAAGAATTCGCTCTCCTCACTTTACAAATCACATCTTGGATGGAGCTTGAAACCTCCAACTAGAAACTAACAACTAGCTACCTCTAACCACTAGCTCACAACTTACAATTGACAACCTACATTTTACAACCCTTTGTATGAAAGGTGCACTCCTATTTATACAGAAATTAAGGATAACTATACAATAAATACAAACCCTCGAATCTCTCCTAAATCCACATTTATCTCTTGTGGTTACAACCAATCATCTAAAACTGTAAGATACATATCCTCTAAAAATTCTCTTATCCATGATTCTTCTCCTTTGAATGTGCATAGTTAATGATCCACATCCTCTAGAAATATTCCAAAAATATTTATGAGTTGGAATTTTAAATTCGAATTTGTGGTTGGATGGCCAAATAGGACCCTTCTAGAATCTCCAAGTAGGCCTACAATATCACAAAACTCATAACACTTTTAGATATATATGAAAACGAGTCAATTTCCTAATATTTAATCACAAATTCACATAAAATACTTAAAATTAATGACTTGGAAAATATTAATGTTAAACCCATATGATAATGAAAATAGCTACTTAATGTAAGGTTATGGGGCTATAGATTTATTGAATGAGGGTAAAATGATGGAAATGAAGTGGATGGCATTTTGGATGCCCAACATACCCCCAATTGAAGATATTGTATGTCCTCTTGCATTATTGCATTAATTCCCTTAATCATAAGTAGATATTCTTGAAATGTTTTGATTCTGTATGAACTTTGGCTTTGTATTGATTCTCTTTTAACTTTGCATAATCATATCATTTGAAAATTTTATTCTTTTTGCAAAGTGTACTTTGAAATACATTTGATTGCAATATATATTTTTTATGGTTGGTTCTTATGTGACAACCAAAATTTTATGAGTATTGGTTCTTGTGTAACAATATTTTTGTTATATATATTGTTTGGCATCAAAATACTTGAAAACATTGAGAATTCTTTTTTTAAGTCTCATAGTGACTTTCAGCCATTTAATGTGCTCATAAATTGATCATTGTAAAAAATATAAACTTTTTGAATAAAAAATGCAATAATAGTTGATTTGGGAAAAATATGTTGGTTAGGATGAACTGAAATGTGAAATGTGGCATGAAATGTGAATATCCCTTCCCCCCAACTAAAGGTGTTTTTAGTTTTTGGAAAATGAAAAAGGGAATATGAATGTGGTGAGGGATTTTCCAAAATCACAATTTTAACATTTAAGGAATTACATGATAAAAGATCAGAAAATTACATACCTTCACTTATCTGAAAAGTTGACAAGCTATGTATATATAAGAGTGTGGCTGTTGTTGCTGGATCATGGAATGTGAAGTAAAATAATCTGATCTTGCTTTTTCTTTCTCTTGGTTGTATGAATTGAGGATGAGATTGGAATCTTTATTGCTACGACTGCTGAATTTTGAATTGAGTCCTACTGCAAACTGCTGAAATCATGTAGTCTTAAATTGTTCCCACTCGGTGGCATAATTCTTATCTATGTGAATAGATGTGTCGATGTTGAACATAGAAAATAAATTGTTGGATAACCGCCCATTAATAAATTCCATTAACCAACACGAGACTACTCACCATTGATGTCAATGAGAGTCAAGATGCCTAAGTACATCTTACAAGGTACGAATAGATGTGTCGCAGTCGAGTCACCTAGAAGATCCGACAAATGGGGGACACTGATGTATTACCATTGTTTATTGGTGAGAGAACTTGTCATTAAGGCATGCAAGCCTCAAGGTACTTGAAAGATCTCTAGTTTTGATCCCAGATGATGTGTCGGAGTCGATGGGTCAAAACTTGTTAGAAGGGAGGCCTTAATGAATCCTCCATCATCTAACGCGAGTTTGAACTAATAATTTGAAGAACTATAGATAGAAAATTTTCATTGAAGCAAGGTTTATTTGACAGAAAGGAATAGGAAAAATGGGGTGACTCAGCTTTGTAAGGGAGTTGAATGAATTTATTTTTGGGTTAAGGGTGAGTGAAAATGAGGCAGGAAAGTATGAAGATTGCAAAGGGAAATTATTTTTTGGTAGTAGGGAGATGGAGAATTATGGATCAACTGCATGCTTAAAATGTGTAGCAATGGTAAATTTTTTATGTATTTAGTAGCAGTGGTGTAGTGGATCTAATTTTACATTGAATGATCATGCTCTTCTGAAAGAAACTTGGTCTTTAAAAAGGTACTTGTGCATATAGTGCTCTTCTTTCATTGTCCTAGAACCTACAAAAACTTAGCAATTTTTGCAATAAAATGTAAGACTATCAAAAGAGAGAGGTGATTATTCCCTCTTCATTTGATGTGTACACAGAAAAAAACTCAGAAATAATACTAATAAAACAAATTCAAGGACGAAAAATTAAATGCACTTTTACCTGATCAATACCATGGATCACCTGTTATTGTTTTGTTGGTGACTTCTTCATTATGTTTCTAACCAATTTTGAGCTTGAGACCTCTTCTCCACACACTTAAGGTTTCATCAATAGATCATAAATAAAATTTGTATAAGCTACTGAATTGTGTCGATTCTGCAGCTCCACCGATTCTACAGCTACGTCTATTCTACAACTACCAAAAATATGGATCATTGCACTGCCTTTCCACTTTACATCCTGCAATTAGACTCAGATGTTGGTTTTTTGAATTATCATAGTTATATTTTTAAATATTTGCAGGTTTTTATGAACATTTAAGTCTGTAACTATTTTTTTTCTTTTTCTCTAGCGCTCCACCCTTGCCCATGATCTTGTGGATCAAGAAAATGCTCAAAATTAAAAATTATTGGATCAGCTTAAAACTAGGGCCAAAGAATATATCTCGTTGTTATGAATCAAACATAATTCGTTTCGCCAAAATCCGGCTTCGAATGCTCCCGGAATCGTGTTCTAATCGTTTTGTGAAACAGTGAAAAAAATCACTTTTTGAGTTGCAGGAAGATTCAGCGGTTCGTACGCTGATTGGGTCATGACACTTGGCACTGTTTGATTGGTATTTAATTGGAAAATGTTTGATTGAAACTTGTCACAAGTTGAATATTTGACACATGTTAATTTTTTATTGGTTAAGGGTTGTTGTGGTGGGCCAACGAGGAAGTACCACGTGGACCAACCATTGTTTGCCACATGGCATCCTCGTGGCGGAAAAAAATTGTCAAAGGCCAAAATTGTTGTGCATGAGAATCAAACATGAGACCTCATACCTTGCAACAAAGCACTCTAACCAATCCTCCTAAATTATTCCTGGTTAAATATAACAACCAAACATATATTTAAAGGTTATGGGCATGCCATTTGGGGGGGAGAGTTGAGGCTAAGCCCTAGCCCTTGGTTCGATGCAGCGTAATATGACCACGTGTGCAGTGGATTTGGGGGTGGTTTTAGCCATCCTAAAAATTCGACTGTCGATCTGGAAGGCCATATTTTCACGTCATTCCTGTTTTTTCGGCGAACCGGTCGGGTTTGGGTTGAATTGTAGGCTTATTAACAGCAAAATTGGGTAGAAACTTAAAACAGTGACATCTTACGCAATTTCTAGCCAAATGAGGTGCAAAAAGAGTCAAAACAAGGGATTTAGACAGTTTTGGATCCATTGGAGGTATTATTTTTTCTGTTTGAGCTTTTAAAAAGCCTTTACTTGTCATTTTTATTATGAATTTAGATTTCTTATCTAGTATTTATTGAAAATTTTTAAAACTAAATTTGTTCAATTTTATTTTTTGGTCTTCCAGATCACAGATTTTTTGGTCTTCCAGATCACAGAGAGTGTAAGAAGAGAACATACTCTGGAATATTGAAACTCTTTATTCAAAAACAAAGCAAAAGGATTCAATATCTAACTTCAAATTGTGGCTCTCAAAACTCTATATGTTCTCCTCTTTTCTCAAATATTCCTTCTCTTTCTACATCTTCCTGCAAATTATTAGTGAGTTGGGTGGCTCTTACTGCACCATCGATAAATAAAATTGCAAATAAAATGAAATCTAACTTTAAAAAAAAAACATCACTAAACTTGGTTTTATTCATTGGTTCTACCCTACCCTACTCTACTCTACTGGAAATAGAAAAATTGATCAAGTGTATGATTATTTCCAGTGTAGCCATGTGCGTTGTTGTCAATCCTAGAGACAACCTTGAGTTGCGAAAGACCAGTGCCTAGGACTTCTTATACAGTAAGGAGCGTAAAGTATAATTCAAGACTTTTAACAGAATGAGGCTCTTTACTACTTCAACTTTTACAAGGGGATGTAATATAAATGGAACCCGAATATTCTCATAGTCAACAAAATAACAAGATGTTGCAGAGGCAAGGAGTGAGTCCTCAATATAGATGCATCAGACAACTCAAAGACAGCTTTATTTAAGGAGGGTTGGGTTCTAAAATTCTTTACAGAGATTTAAAAATCAGATGAAGTTTGTTGCGTAGAAAGTACAAAAAGGATATTAACTACTAATGAGAGGGAATTCCATAAACACATCTAAACATGAGATGGGCTTAAAATGATAATAATCCATACATGTCAATAGCTTCGAAAGAGTAACATCTCACAGTATTTAATATAGAGGAATAATGAGTGAAGTGGAAATTGAAACAACATACCATACCTGAGCCATATTTAAAGCGCTTGACAAGCTTAGTATAAGTATCAGTGGTGATAAATTTATACCAAAAATAGTGAGCCACTCGCATTCCAGAACATAATATAAAAGAAGTGGAAACAGTGAAATGAATAGTAAAACAATATCACATAAGGCAGAGTTACACACTATAAAACGTTAAGACCATAATCCTCACTTAAAGTAAAACTCCTTCTTGCTGAGACCCAACAGGCTCTTCGCATTTCTATTAAGATTTCAACAGACATACAACAATTCTTTCATAGCAAAATTCTTTTGAAAATATGGAACCAGTTTTTCTCTTCAGATCTTACTTATATAGAGGCCTCCCAACATAAGCGGGAAGATATTTTTGGGAAAAATATCTTCCTCGCATGCCCAAATTTAGTTAGAGGTCCTTATCAAAATAACCAAAACTTCTTATGAGGAACAAATGCATCTCATCATTTGCAGTTAGGCACTCGGCCGTTTTGAAACAAAATATTAAACAACAGTCTTGGCAGAAAAGTAAAATGCTGGAGTGGAATATAAATTCCACTTGAAACTTAAAAGTAATTTACTAGAGTAAAAGTAAAAAGGCCACTAGGGCCGAATCATGAATTGAGGGTATTTCACTGATGAGAAGGGGTTGAGGCAGTCGCTAACACTAGTGGTGGAACATTTGTTGAAGAGCTATTGATCTGGCTGGCATACCGTGTGCATCTTTGCTGGCTATCTGCTGCAGGTTCAGGCATCGATGTGAATCCTTCCACCTTGATATAGGCTTCGGTGAGGGCGTTGAAACCTGCCTCGGTGGGGATCTTGTGTTTTATCAGATGAAGGAGAGCGAATTCTTGGCGAAGCGACGAAACAATGATTTCGGCCTTTAACCGGGCGGTTTTGTCTGACAATAAATCAGTCCGATCCATTTCTTCTTGGAGAAGAGCTTTTTACTCTGATAACGGTTGTAGCACGGAGGGAGTGGTAGGATCCCAACATGACGTATGTCCAGCTGTTGTGATCTTGGCCCAAACTATATCAAACCAATCCATATTAGCTGTCACGCGTTGTAGGGCCCCTGAAGCTATAACACGGGTAGACTCTTTGTCAATAATCTTATGGCATTCAATGGCCTCCAACCGACTTGGTATGCCATGCTTCTCCACCTCATCAGATTCCAACTCTTTCAAGAAAGAAATATAACCTCTGGCATGTTGGGCTCTGCTGAGAAAGTTGAGATCTCCCTCCTGATATTTCCTTCGTAGATAAAGCACAGACGATTTTGTTTTTCAATGATATTCAGGAACCCCCACTGATCTGTCACTGCTGAGATGATTTCTGACCAAATTATCCTTCTTGCATCCCTGAGGGTGATATTACCCTTCAGGCGGCTGTTGAGATCAGTGATGGTCTTCTGCTGGTCGGCTTTTGCCTTCCTTTCCTGCTCAATCTCCTTTTGCAATATCTCTATTTTTCTGGTATTCTCAGCCAAGGAGGTTTCCAACTTGGTGATTCTCAGCCTCGCGGTGGAAGCCTGCTTTTCTAGTACATCATTTGCGGCCTTCGCTGTGGTCAGCTGCTCGGACAGCGAACTAGTCTCTGGTAGGGTTGTAGTTGGCACACAGTTGTGCGTGTCCCAGGTAGTCTGTAGCTCCGTCAGCCTGCTCTGAAGAGTGGCCATTGTTTCTGCCATTTTTTCTTTTTCCTCTTTCTCCTTCGCCAGTGAGTCAGCCAGGTCTGCTTTTTCTCTCTCTGCCTGTGCTAATTCGGTCGTCTGAACATGGTGGGATGCTGGTATGCTAACCTTGTGTTTCAGAGCTGCAACCTCTCTCTGCAATTGTTCAATCACATAGCGCTACGGATTTGAGTCTCCATTTTCTTTCCCTTTGATTGACTCTAGGAGTCCGCGTACTTGATTAGAAAGAGCGTGGGAATTTTCCTGTTCATTATTTATGGTCGCCCTCACCTGTTCATGCTTTTTCTCCAATTTTCTCAGCGCAATGGTGACCCGCATTACCTCGTCTTTCAACATATCACCCACCACCTGGAACAGGTTGCATCTGTCGGGTGCTGGTACCTTGGCCATGTCAATTGCATACTCAAGCACCTTGTAACAAGTGGTACCTGCATTAAGATCCAAGATGGCCTCAGCCATAGACAATACCAGGTGCTCTGTGTCCACATTCATGGAAGCTGAAACCCTGGTATGATATTTTTCCACGTAACCTTCCAGCTCGGCCTTGTACTTATCCCTGATCGTTCTGTTTTTCAGGCTCCTTTAAATTACAACTGGTGAAGCATCATCTCCAATGGCCTATGAGACCTCAGAGTAGTCGGAAGAGGTAATACTATCTCTCAGCACTTTGAGCCCAGCTTTTCTTCCGTCAAGTTGGCCGTATGGTATAAATGGCTCAAGAAACTGTTCTTCCCCTATGATCTCTACCTCACTTGAGGCTATTTTCTGCTTTTTGCGGAGGGGGAAAATTGTTCCTGAGGGTCCCACTTCTTCTTCTTGGCCTCTCTTGGCTTCTCCTCCTTCCCCTGTGGCAGATGAATCTGTCTCCATCTGCGAAATCAAAGGCCAAGATTCAAGGTTAGCCCTCCACTCTATAAACGGTCTCGACTCATGTGTATAAGGAGTAGACTTGTTCCTCCTTCCCCTGGGGATCATAGGGCCAAGTCTTCCCCTGTCTTAAATCCATGCCTTGCAATAGTTTCTCAACAACAGGAAGGGCGTGTCTTGAATTTACAATAAATGGGCCAATAGTGATAGTGACTTTCAGGATGAAACCCTTCTTAGCGGGGACAAAGTGGAGTTGATCAGATTTGAGAGTCTGCCGAATATAATCCAGAGCATAAACTCGTCGAGCAGGAAACACAGGCAGCTGGTAAGGGGAAACATCAGCTCCATAGACCCGAATCTCAGTGTGATTGTCAAATAGATACCAATCCCCAGTGCTCTGGGTTTTACTAGCTTGTAGCCAGCTCTTCATTTGAGGAAAAACCCTAGGTGAGGGTGAGTCATGGATTATAGTGTAGGCAATAGGCATGAACTCATTTAGAAACCTGGAATAACCCACCCCATTTGGTAATTGGCGTGTTGCAAAGTTCTAGTCAAAAACTGGTCGGGGTTGAGAATTTACATCGTATACCCTATCTAAACCCAAACCCTCGAAATTATCAGCATGCTGATATAAGAAGAGGTAGAAGACCATCGAACAAAAGCGGAAGTGACCGGTTTCCGAAAATTCTTGGAACTGGGTCTGAATGTTAGTAGCCAAGAAGCCAGGGATATCCAGAACTACCCTCGTTTGAGACATTAGCTGCAAGAAATAAACACATGCCGTGGAAACTTCCCCCAAACCGCCTACACCTAAAAGACCTGCGATGAGGGCAAGGATGGACTGCACTTCTTCTTTAAACATACTCAATGGGAAAGGCTCTACAGAAGGAAGAGACATAGCCTGGTTGCTGGTTATAGAGGAAATGAAGTCTCTTTGCTGCTCCCATGGAAATTTAGTGAACTGGGAGGTTAAAGTCATTTCACTGAAACTGGTATAGCTGGCACTGGTGGGAAACCGAAGGGCTTGCCTGATGATGTCAGGAGAAAGAGAAAAAATCTTATTCCCCTTAGCAGAGGTAAATGTTCCTCGATGCTCATCGTAGGCATCTCTGAGCCAGCAAATAAACTCGACCACCAGGTAGACTGGGGGGGTAATCTGATGATATAAACCTAATACAACCACCCGATATCGATCCCTATTCTCGACATGTCACCTAAAAAGCTCTGGTTTTATACTTCTGATGGGAAAAGGGTATTGGGGATCACAGATTTCGGCTTGCAGGTCAATGAAAGGTTCGAACCCGGGAGGGTTTCTGGTTTCACGGACCTGGGGAGTCTCTGGTTCAGTTTTCTTTGGGGTGCCCTTTCCCATGACTAACATACAAAACTTTTAAAAATGAAAGGAAAGCAGAGGGAATATGAGGGACGGAATACCTGTGCAGTGGAAAATTTTCTCAGGAAAATGACGCGGGGGTACTGATAGTGACTGGGTATACCTAGCACTAGCTCCCACTTAGTTTATACCGTAGCTGGAAAACCTGTAAATTTCACTGCAATAAAATATGGGAGGATCGTTATCTAAGACTGAGAGTTTTGAGGTAAAAGGCGGAGAGGTGAAGTAAGCGGGGTGAGTGTCGTAAGGACACTAACAATGGAGCATGCGGTTTATAGGGATTTGGTGTCAACTGGAAGTAGGTGAACACCGCGTGCCAGGTTTAATACTGGTACGGGCCTCGGTACCAGCTCACCTAGAGACTTACCTTACCCCTCTGCCACGTAAACCACACGGTCTTTGGAACATATTCTTCATAAAATTGGTGAAACACATAGCATACAGACCTCTAGGGCCCGCGCTTCACTCTGCCACATCACGCTTACCCGCACTTCGCTCTGCCACATCACCCTTACCTGGGGTCTACCCCGTGGCACGTCACCGTAATTCCATGGGGGTATGGGTCTCTTCCCCCTTCCGCTCCTTGACCCCCTCAGAATTTCCCATACGAAGAGTTCCCTCACGTGCATATTATGAAAGCGGCAAGCCTTTTAATAATTTCGTTTTGCGTCCTTTACACCATACCTTTGCCTTTTTGTAATACCTTTGCCCTTTCACTTTATGTTTGGACCCTTTTCGTACATATGCTTCGGTTTTTAGGCACGTGACTTGTCTTACATCGTTTCTCTTCAACCATCCCTTAAATGTTTCACCCTCTGTCATAACATTCGATACATGGCTTCTCAAGGGTTAATTCAAAAATGACTCATGTTAATTAATGATCAACATGCGTAACAGGATTAAAAATTTATTCATTCTTTGTTTTGAAAAATATACATTAAAACACATGAAAGCATGAGAAACCAATTTTTTTTATAATGAAATTAAGAAATAAGGTGATTTCATCCTTGATTAGAACCATCTTCCAATAAGGCCATGACATTCCTGGTTCCTTTCTTGGTTTAAATCACTTTGAAACTAACAACTAGCTACATCTAACCTCTAACCACTAGCTCACTACTTACAATTGACAACCTACATTTTACAACCCTTTATATGAAAGGTGCACTCCTATTTATACAAAAATTAAGGATAACTATACAATAAATACAAATCCTCAAATCTCTCTTGAATCCACATTTATCTCTTGTGGTTACAACCAATCATCTAAAATTTTAAGATACATATCCTCTCAAAATTATCTTATCCATGATTCTTCTCCTTTGGATGTGCATAGTTAATGATCCACATCCTCTAGAAATATTCCACAAATCTTTATGAGTTGGAATTTGAAATTTGAATTTGTGATTGGATGGCCAAATAGGACCCTTCTAGAATCTCCAAGTAGGCCTACAATATCACAAAACTCATAACACTTATATATATATATATATATATATATATATATATATATATATATATATAGGAAAACATGTTAATTTCCTCATATTTAATCACAAATTCACTTAAAATATTTAAAATTAATGGCCTGGAAAATATTAATGTTAAACCCCATATGATAATGAAAATGGTTACTTAATGTAAGATTATGGGGCTATAGAGTTACGGAATGAGGGTAAAATGATGGAAATGAAGGTGAAAGTGGATGACATTTTGGAGGCTCAACAACTACAAACAAATGTTTGATCTCATGTTGAATTAATAAATCAAAATTCAAACCCTCAATAAATTCCTTTCCTGTAATGGTTCCTTTGATCTTAGCAAATTTATATTTGCCTATAGCTATATAATGCAATCTTCGCTCATATTCTTCAAGAGTATCCAATTTGTCTCCTATTCCTTTCAAACTTGGAACTCCTTTCTGATGTAGCACATTAAAATTTCTATGAAACTTTTGGATGATAGATTCTAAATTATGACATTTATTTTCTAATTGCAGCATTAAATTTCTATTGGTAAGGATCCTTATGACTTCCATAATAGTTTCAATTTTGTCTACAATATCATAATTTTCAAGTTCTTCCTTTATTTTTTAATTTAAAATTATGAACAATGTTGTTGCATCTCCCAATTTATGACCCAATTCCTTCTTCACCTCTGCTATTATCTCCTTTGAACTTTCCAATAATTATTCTTTCTCA
Source organism: Pinus albicaulis (assembly GCA_034641835.2). Classification (NCBI taxonomy): domain Eukaryota; kingdom Viridiplantae; phylum Streptophyta; class Pinopsida; order Pinales; family Pinaceae; genus Pinus; species Pinus albicaulis. Next base: position 223,940,602 of record CM076575.1, read on the forward strand.
AAAGGATTTCAATTGAAGGCCATAAATTAGTCATGGATTCATTGATATCTAACAAGGTGTTTTCTTTGGCTTGTGCAATAGTTTGAGCAATAGCAGACTCATTTTCAAGGGTCTCTATTCTTTGAGTCAACCTATGACTCTTTTGAATTTCTGCTACATAAGCATTGTCAATTTTAGTTTTCTGTTCGTGAAGATTATTGAGTTGAGCCTTTAGTTTTTCAACCTCTTGCCCTCTCAATGAAAAATCTCCCATAGCTTTAGCTAAATCAGTTATTGTATCAGTGGACTATGTTTTTATTGTGATAGTTATTGTTGTTGAAGTACCTACAATGGAAGTTGTTGTTATTGGAATAGTTGCTAATATATTAGCTTGTTGTTCTTTTTCCTTCAATAAACTCTGTAATTTTGTTTCCATTTTTCGTATTTGTGTATTTTGTTCAACTATGATCTTGAACATATTTTCCTTCTCTTTTTCTAATTCACCAACTTCCTTGGTTTGTGGATCTTCTGCAGTGGGAAGTTTTAATTGTTTCCTCAATGAAAATATATCAACATTCATTCTTTTGACCATTTCTTCAACCATTTTCACATTATTGGGATCATATCCTAACTTGATGACCAGATCTTCTAAAGATTTAATCTTGGTATCTTTATCCATAGATGAAATTTTCTCTAACTTTAGCTATGATTGAATATTATTTACTAAAACTTGTAACTTAGATGTTTCCATTGTTGAGCTATTCAGAGTGGAGTAAATTTTTTCTCCAGCTTTCTTATGTAAGTTAATATGGTCAATAGCATGGATTGCTTAAGTATCAAAATAAAAAAATAAACTTCTTATAATCATATGTAGTTTTAGGGAATGGACCTTTGGGTTCCATAAAATATATTTGCATTTGTCCCTTCTCAGTATAATATGCAAAAAGGATCATGTATTGAGATGCAGATATCTGCTTCCGAAATTCAGAATAAGTGGTGGCCTTTAGTGCTTCATTTTTCTTCTTAATTTCCATGTATCTAGAAAATATACTTGTCTTTGTTGTAGTATGAGTTAGCTCTCCCGTCTGAACTAATTCTAATGGGTCTTGAGTGGCTGAAGATACAGGAGAGCTTGAGAAAATTTCCTCAAACCTTGGAAATGTTGTAGCATGAGGATCTATCAAAACTAATGTGGTGTGTTCATGTGAATTCTCTTCCTGAAATGGCTCGTTGACAGGATTCTTCTTATTCTTTTTGTACATTACAAATTATGACTGTTGAATTTCTGAAACTAGAGGGGAAATACTTTCCCTTGTCCTCTCAGCATGTTTTTTCCTATGAACTGGTGTCTGGGAAGTTGTAGAAATGAAAACCTGCTCTTCTGCTTCCTGCAGTGTATTTTCCTACCACTCCTCTTGGTTCATGTATTGTTCAATCTCTGGTCTAGGAGTGTGTGCATAAGGGGTAATTTTATGTTCTACCCTTAGCTTATAAATAATCCCCATGGGATCATAAGACCAGGTAAAACTTAATTTGAATTTCATGTCTTTCAGAATAAGGTTTTCTTCCTTTGTTGATTCTCTGGTATTGCAAATAAAAGGTCCAATTTGAGATTTCAAATTAAACTAAGATTTCCTCGTGGCTGACACAAAGTGCAGCTTATCCATGTTCATCATTTGCCTTATATATTCTAATGCAAAAATTCTAATTGGTACAAATTTAGGTAGCTTATATGGAGGAAGCTCACATCCATATACTCATATCTATGTGTAGTTTTGATATAAGTACCAATCTCCAGTCATTGTCTACTCAGTGAGATGGAAAATTCTCTTAATTTCAGGGAAATTATTGGAACAACATCACTATTGAGTAGGCATGAAACCATGTACAAGAACTTATTTGTGTAATCACTGAAAAAAAATTCATTGGTATTTTTCCTTACCAAGGAATTCCAATGAATTACATATTGAGGATTATCCTGTTCATCTAACTTCTGTAATTGAAATTGGAATTTATATGCTTGATGAAATAAGAACATGTATACAAGAACCGATTGTTACTTAAAATATCCTTCTGTTGAAAATTTCAAGAACTGATCATGTATTGCTTCTGAAAAAAATTCATTGTGATTGAAGATCACTGAAGGTTTTTCTCCTGTTGATAAGAAACCTAGAAAAACGTCATCAACCCACTAATCGGTCGGATAGCCTAATAGAAAAGAAACTACTGAGACAATTTGTATAGTCATTTATGGGAACATTGAAGAGGGGTGTGGAGGACTTATTCTTGGAAATTCTACATTTTCATGTAAGAATATTTCAAAGATCCTAGCTCTTTGAGGAAAGGTGAGTCTTTTATAGAGTTCCATGAGGGAGTCTACAAAAAAAGGGTGCAGAGAGGTTGAAGTCTTCACTTGGAGCATTTCACAGATAGAGTCAAGGGACATTGTAAACAAGACATCATTATTTTGAGCAATAATAGCTCTTTCCCTTGGAATATATCTGAAATGACACCAAGTTACAAATTCTGGAAAGGAATGGGTCTGAAGGAAAATGAATTGGGGAAGGAAGGATTCCCACATACCCAATTCATCGTTGGCATCAGAGAATTTTTATTTAGCCCAATTTTGCAGTTCATAGAGGTCGAACTCACATTGGATTTCAGAAATTTTATATCTCTGATCAAGTAAGGGTAACCTATCTAAATCTATGACCGGAGGCATCAACGTATTTTCTTCAATCAATTTAGATTTCTCTTTGGAAGACATACTGAAATTGTAATAAAGTGATGGCCAGTGTTTTACCTAGTGATCGGTTGATTGTTGCAGTGATGAAGATTGTGTCGTTGATACTGGTCAAGTTGCATGGGACCTGTGCATATGGCTTAAAAATAGCATGCGAAAAAGAAACAGAGGTGAAAGTATGCGTTTTATTTATGCGATGGGGATTTAACCGTTTGGAGGGATACCTGTTAACTGGAGCGAGATATTTATTACGGGACGGTAGCGGTCGAGGGAAATAAATGAATGTAATTAACAATTAATGTATAGACGAACATGAGGTAGACATATGGTAAATGTGGAGTGGCCTTTATTCTTTTGGTGGGAGCGGGAAAGGTGAATTGGTGATTTTCGGGGGAGGGCGAATGGTAATTCATTTATGGAGGGCGGTTTGAAGTGTTTAATGAGTGGACACACCCCTAAATGTGGGATGCAGAGAACAAGTAGATCCATGTGCCTTCTCCTCGGGCTATGGATTATTTGTTGTACAAATCTCACTAACAGCAAATTTTAAAGAAAAACTGGTGATGTACAATGAATCATATGTGAGAAAAATTTCAATATTGAATGTAATGTTTAAGATATTTTTGATTGATAGGAAATTTATAATATTTTCCTTCAAGATTCTATAAAATAAAAGTTTTATTTCCCTTGACTTATGCAATGATGAATGGTCCTAACTAGAGATTATCAAATTTGCCATGTTTTCCTCTTTCCTCTCTTCTGGCATCCCATTTTACAATCAGATCTCCTTGCTTGAAGTCTCTTTCCCTAAATTTTATGTCAAATAAAATCTTCATCTTGTTTAGATATTGACAAAGTTTGAACTGAACTTCATCTCTATCTTGATTCAATTCAATAATCTGATCAATTCTTCTTGAAAAATCATCAGGTTCTTCATATGATTCCTACAAAAATTTCATAGCAGGAAATTCTAGTTGTGTAGGAAAAATAGCCTAAGTGCCATAGACATGTTGAAAAGGGGATTTACCAGTAGATCTCTTAGGTGATACTCTGTTAGCCCAAAATGCATACTTGATATTACTATCCCAATTCCTTTTGTGATCTGATAGTACCTTCTTGATAACTTTGACCAAACTCTTCTTTGATGATTCTGCCAATCCATTTCCTTGAGGGTAATATGGGGTATAATGATTCAGTAAAATCTGATACCTTTGGAAAAACTCTATCATTTTGATACTAATAAATGCTTGTGCGTTATCAATGATTATTTATTGTGGACAACCAAATTTGGATAATATGTTTTCTTCAATGAATTTGATAACAACAGTGTCTGTTGAATTATTTACAGGGATGGATTCCACCCATTTGGTAAAGTAGTCTATAGTAGTCATGATCCATCTGTTTTGATTACTGGATGCTGGAATTATTTCTCCTATGAAATATAATCCCCACTGTAAAAAGGGTGCTTCAATCAAAATTGGAACTAATGGAAGTGTTGCTAATCTCTGCTTGCCAACAAAAATTTGACATGGAATACAACTTCTAACCTTTTCTCCCACTTGTGAAAACAATTTGGGTCAATAAAATCCTACCCTAAGGATTTTATATGTTGTTTCTCTCCAAGAAAAGTGTCCTCCACATATACCTTCATGAAATTGTTCTACGACACCATTTGTCTCATTTTCAGTTAGACATAAAAGAAGGATATTCAATGGATATTTCCAATATAAATTGGCATTAATGATGCAATATTTCATGGCCTTTAGTCTTAGAGATCTACATTGATTCCTTGTAAATCCAGGAGGATACTTAAACTCACGAAGAAAATGTACAATATCAACATTTTTTTCAGACAGTAGGAAATTTTCATCAATATGAAGTGGAAAATGGATTGAATCTAAAATAGAAGAAGGTTCTTGTGTATTCTTCTCTCCTAAGCTTTGAGAAGGTTCTTATGTATTCTTCTCTCCTAAACTCTGAGAAGGTTCTTGTGTATTCTTATCTCATGAGCTTTGAGAAGGTTTTTGTGTATTCTGATCTCCTAAACTTTGAGAAGGTTCGTGTGTATTCTTCTCTCCTGAGCTTTGAGAATTTTCTTGTGGATTATTCTCTTCTGATACTTACATGATGGTATTGATTCCCAGAACTTTACAATTGGATTCATCCAAGAGTTTGGCTAAACCTTGTCCCTTTACCAACTTGGTAGATTTGATATCTAAATCAAATTCTAGTATTTTTTCAATCCATCTTCCTCTCCTACCATTTGTGTTAGGTTGTATTAAGATATTCCTTACAGTATTATTTGGAACATAAACAATGATGGGAGAGTGAAGGGCATAGGTTCTGAAGGTTTTTAAGGCGTGTACAAGAGCTTAGGATTTCTTCTCAATGATATCATATTTTAACTCAGAATCTCTCATGACTTTGTTGAAAAAGGCATTAGGTTGGTCATCTCCATTATCATTCTTTTGTAATAAGACAAGAGTTAAGGTAATATCAGAGGAAAAAGAGAAAATTCTAAAAGGTTTTAATAGTCAAGATTGGCTAGTACTCGAGCTTCAGAAATAGCTTTCTTGATTTGTGTAAAAGCATACATTGCTTGCACTATCCATTTGACTTCATGATATTTCTTTAGCATATCAGTAATATCCTTAACTATCTCGGCACAATTTGATATGAATCTTCTCAAAAAAATATTTTTTCCTAAAAACATTTGAATTTCCTTTTTGTTTCTAGGTAGGCTAATTACCTCAATGGTTGATACTCCTTTTGGATCAATCACAACTCCTTCTTCTGAAATTTTATGTCCAATTAGTTTTCCTTCCTTTATAGCAAACATGGATTTCTTTGAATTAAGAGAAATTCCATATTTCCTGCATCTGTCAAAAACCTTTCTCAAGTGTTTTAAATGTTTCTCATCGGAATTTGAAAATACATTCAAAACATCCAAATAAATAACAACAAATTTGTTAACCTTACCAACAAAATCTAGATCCATTTCTCTTTGAAAGGTAGCTCCTGCATTGGTTAGGCCTAATGGGATCCTTGCATACATGAATGTACCCCAACGAGTTGTAAATGTTGTTTTTTTCCCTATCTTCTAGACTTACCATGATTTTTTTATATCCAAAAAGGCCATCCATAATTGAAATTATGTTTGAGCATGAAACCCTTTGAAGCAATTGATCCATCTTGAGCAATGGATAATTATCCTTTAAAGATAGTTTGTTTAGGTTTCTTAAGTCTCACACTATTATCACTTACAAATTTTTGAAACATTACTTGACATGGTCATTCAAGTTCATTTATAAAACGTCTCAAGTTGGTATAGGAAATTTCATTTTTATCTTATTTAACCTATCCTAAGTTTCAAGACCACCTCCATTTCATCTCAGTCCACCTCCATTCAGGTCATGTCATGTCCCATCAGTCATCATTTTCTAAAATATTTCATTTCCCAAGCTTTTGAAGTCAAAAATGACACTTCAGCCATTTTTTCCTTTTTTCGTAGCGTTTTACACTGTAAAATAGCAGTTTTCGCTACAAAACTGCCTAATAGTTTCGTAGCGAAATTGTCAGAAAATGAACTAGCCATGCTACGAAAATAGTTTTTCTGTATGTCTTGTCAAATCCGGTGCAAGGTGTCATTTCATGATTAGAGGAGTTAGGGTGGATGTCATTCGAGTCAGTTAGGGTTATTTCAAAGGTACAAGGTCATGCCTGAGGTCATTCTTACCATTTTTAGAATGCATGAGTCATGATTAGGGCATGATTTGTTATCGAAGCCATAAAACATTACCCAATTGAGTCTTTTTGTCATTCTCTGCTTTATCCTTGCATGTTATTGAGTTTCTGGAGAGCTGCTTCACCGAGCCAAGCTGGTTGCTGGAATTTTCAAAAGTTGCAGGTGTCACTAATCAAGCGAGGCTGAATAGATATAAATTCACCATGGCTGCAAGGAAGAAGACTAAAAAAGGTGGTCACTACCTCAGATATGAGCCCATGGACATGAATTTGTTAAATGAAGGCCCAAATGCCTTGGAAGTGTTTAGAAGAATAGGGTGTTTGCAATTCTGCCAAAGGCTGCAAGGGTGCCATTTGCAGGTCTCAAAGGAGTTTTCCAAAGTTTTACTGGATCAGCTTCAAAGGTGGGAATGCTAAATATCACAGTAACACCAGAAAGCATCTCAGCAGCAACAGGAATCCCTAATGGAGGAAAGAAATGGTTTAAAGGCATCAAATTCACCATGCAGGGCTGCAAGGAATTTATCAAGACAGAGCATAGTGAAATTGATCTCACAAATTTTATCCCAAGGAGCTACATGAAGGAAAACTACTCAAAGTTGTTGATGATCATTCAGAAGTAATTCACCTATGAAGGAAGGTTTCACATGGTCTACTCTTACCACCTTAGGCTTCTACTGCATTTTGTGGGTAAGAGGTTTCTTGACTTGCCTTTTTACTTATACAGATGCTTAGGTAAAATGTCAGATAAGGTTCAAGTTAAAACAGAAGGAAATGAAACCTATCTCTTTCATCGTGGTTTGATCAAGTTGTTGGTGTTAGAGTTAAAGAGATTGGGCAGAGATTTGACATCTTTTCTGTTCATAAGTGGTTTTGAATTAGATGATGTCACTCCTAAAAGAGTTCCCAAACCTAGATATATTCCATCACCTTCAGTGGCAGAGTAGTTAGAACAAGTGAGCATGGAGACAGAGCCTTTGCAAAATATTGACACACCCAAAGCTACACCTGCAAAACAGAAGCCAAAAGTTAGAAAACATGGTACTAAGAGAGTTACAAGGAGCCAAACAATGGTTAAAGGTAACTTAGAGGACATCTTGCATGCCATTGATATTGAAGAAACTCCCATTGTCCAAGCTAAAGATGTTGAAGAGGGAGGAAGGAAGCTTAAGAAAGGAAAAACAGCTAAAAAATTGGAGTTTGAAGGTGATGATGTTGGATTCATGTTTCAACCTAGAAAACCAATGACTAGGCATGCAAGAAAGATTATGGAAAGTAGAAAAGAGGTTCGGAAAGTTAATGAAACTGCTCAGCCACCACCAAGCATCATAGACCTCTCCTCACCTACAAAGAAGATCTATTCATCAAACAAAAGAAGGGCAAAGAGAAAATCACTGAAAATTCAGAGGTAGAAACCCTTAAGGAGAATTTGAAAGAGGCAAGGGAAGAGATATCAGTCTTGAAGAAAGAGGCAAAGAAGCATAGAGCTAAAAGAGTCCAGTTTGAACAAATGAGCAAGATTTGGGAGGATCAAGCCACAAGTGTCTCAAAGACCTTGGACAATTCATAAAAACTGATAAAGTGGACTCAGCCACTAAGAGGAGAGGTCAAGCACATCAAAAAGGTAAATCTACACTTGCAAGCCAAGAACAGGGCATTGAAGGATCAAGTGAAAGATCTAGAGCAGCAATTGGAGTTGATTCATGAAGAGCTGGAAAAGAAAGGTTTGAAGATGACTGTGGTTGATGAGCCCATTGCTCAACTGATCACAAATGAGGAGGAAACACCACAAGAGCCATAATTTGAGATTTAATATGCCTTAGAGGGTTCATTACATGCATAAAATCAAAATTTTGCAACTGGAGGTCAGTTTTTTAAGACAGTTTTGAAATAAGCAATTTCTGTGTTTTTACATAGTTTCGTAGCGTTCCTCGAACTTAAAGTCAGGAATACGCTACAAAAAAACCTGTAGCAGCCTTTTTTCCTATAAAGTTAGTTTTTGTTTTATTCAAGGAGGGGGATTCATGGTGGCTATGTGTCATGACTGGATTGACATCATGGAACAGCAAAGCAGCGAAGTTAATTGGTGCACAAGCTACTTTTTCAATACTACCAAAACTCGCTACGAAACTGTCCTGTTTTCGCAACGAGCTATTTTTGAAGGTTTTTGAGAATCTTAATGGAAGTTTTGTATAGCTGGAGTTCTCCATCATGTCAAGGGAGCTTATCATCAAATACGTATGACTCGAAGGAAGTGTTGTGGAGACAGGTCATCATCCAAAGCAACTTTGAAGATAAGGGTCATGCATTCCTGAAAAGTAGAGTTACGCTCCACGAGTCTAGGAGGGTTTTAAATATGTAAAGTGGTAATGAAATCTGTCATGTTTCTTTCGAGCATGTGATACTTATTTTGTAACCATCATGTAAATGTTTCAAAGATAAGGTAGATTTATGTAATAAATAGGAGTTAGAGACCTATTAGGAGATGTTTCTTTAAGGTATGGCTGTCAGTTTTCTGTGAGTTATGTATTTCAGTTAGGAAAGGTGTCATAGGAGAATTCAATGATCTAGCCACCAGGCAGATCATACTTGTTCTAATAATTTCTATTTAAAGACAAAGCATCGAAGTAGTGAGGGGTTGGAGATTTTTTGCACCAGACTGCTCCTTTAATGTATTTGACTTATATCAGTAATACAGAGTGACTTTATTCTTGACAGAACTAAGATTCTCATGGGGTTTTTAATGTCTTATTGATCTATATCTTTATGTTTACCATTTGCAGTAGATTTCATCTCTATTACTCAGAATTCATAATGTTATGCTCTGACTTCCTGACTTCCTTTAGTGATGAAATGACTGTGTTTTCCTATGCTTTATGTTTGATTTGCCTTTATTGAAGACCTCTATCTACCTTAGCTTCCATGTCAAGAAACCTTGCCACTGAAACTACTGATTGTTGACTCCATAAACCCAATGGTAGCAAGCCTGCATTCTTTTCAACCTGCTAACATAAAAAACAAGTTACATTTCCCATAGAGTTAGCCATCTAGTACTATTATTATTCAATATCTTAAAACCCCCTTGAGAGATCCCTCTCAAACTTAAGAGGCTAAGCTTCAGTTAGAAGTAGTTTGAAATAGTTGCACTGAGTTGTTTGATAAGCAGCCAATCAAGTACAACTTTGTGATATAACACACAATATTATTTCACCATTTTTCTTCCTAACTAGAACTAGATTTTTTACCCAATTAAAATATCTTAAAGGAACTATAATTTTTGCATCCAATAATTTCTTAAGCTCCTTTTCAATAGTTGGAAACAAAACTGGATTTATTCTCCTCAATTTTTTATTGAAAGGTTTAGCTTATGGTTTGAGAGGAATATTGTGTTCAATAAGATTTGTGTCATGGGTTTTGAGTTCTTTATAGTGTTTAAGAAGATTTACATATTTATCTTTTCTTTACTGAGGCAATGATGCTGGAAGTTTTAAATTTTTTATTTGTTCTTTGGTTCCAATATTACAATCATCCACATCCACTTATTGTGAACTTGATAATGAAGATTTTGAGACATAATTATAATCAAAAAGTTTTTCAAGAGGAATTAATCCTTTTGGAATGCAATTATTAGGCAATAGAATGATATCATGATTAGTTATTTTATGATTTAACTGTGAAGTTTAATTTTGATCCGATTTGACTTACTTTCATTGACTTGTCCTTCTTTGATTTGTAGAGCTGAAAATTCATCAATTATTTGTAAGAAATTTTTTAATTGCTCATCATCTCCAAAAACCTGCCAATGTTTAAGGTTGTCAGGGATTAAGGCCTATACTTCACCTGAATCTAATATTGAAAATGCATAGGATCAGGAATTATGAAAGAGGTAGTAGAGACTGCCAAAGAATCTACATAAATGTTTTCATTTCTAGGGATTGTTGTAATATTAAAAGCTTGAAAATCATTTTCCACATAATCCCATACTTCATTCCGATAATATCTAAGCCTATGATGTTTTTCTTGGCATAGATTTCTAATTTGTTTCACAATGAGCTCTGAATCACCAAATACACTCAAATTTTGGACCTTTAGACTTTTGGCTAACTCTAGTCCTAAAAGTAAGGCTTCATATTTTGCTACATTATTTGTAACATCGAAGTCTAACTTGAAAGATTGAGTTAAATTCTCTTTGTATGGATAAATTAGTACAATTCCAGCTCCAGCTCCATCTTTAGAAAAGGCTCCATCAAAGTATAACTTCCAAACATCGATGTTTATACATTTGGGTTTATTTATAGCATGTTCAATACTGAGCTGATAATTTTGGAGATCATTGGTTGTTAAAGTAAAACATCCAAAATCCTAATCAACTGCATAAATAGGATGGTTTATTGCTTGATCAGCTTTGCAAATAGTATTTATAAATCTTACCTCTTTGTATAGTCTCAAATTCTCTCCACCATAAATAGGAATTGTAGCAAAAGACATATCCATTTGCAGACTTCCCCCTAACTTGTCACAACAAGATCTAGACAATAACATTCCAAATTTTGGGGGAATAAATGTAATAACAATATCTAAAACTATACTATTAACGAGAATTTGAGCAAGTGTTACAACTATATCTTTTATTAATCTAAGACAAGGTACCTTCTTTGAACCAAAGGTACGTAAATCATGATAAGGCCTTGTGATTTGAAATTGAATTTGTTCCATAATCACTTTAGGCATTATATTATGAGAGGCCCCAGAATCTGGCATACAATTATATAAAAGATAATCATGAACCTTCAAAGTGACATAAAAAGGAGGGACATTTTCATTGATCATATTAGAACTAAGACCAAAATCCACTGAAGGTTTTTCATCCTGTAAACTAATTAGCATAGTGGTGAGTATTCCCGCATATCACGCGGGTGACACAGGTTTGATCCCTTGCAACGACGATAGATGTTGTATTATTAGAAAATTATATATTACAGAAAAATTCAACACATAAAATGTGCAGAAACAAAAACACAGAAAGAATATAAAACCAAAGAGACACAGATATATGTGGTTCACCCAATTTGGGCTACGTCCACCCCAAACAACTAGTCCTTCGTTTATATTATCCAGCAAAATGAAGAGACACAACCTACATCAGATCCGCTGTAATATCCTTTTTTCTCTATCACAGTCTCCCTATATTTTTCTCGCTCTGAGAATACACATAAAATACGCAACCATAATATAATGCCCTCATAAAAAACGAGGGGTTGCCTTCTAGGGAATAAAACCCTAGAAGGGGTCTCCTTCTACCGTCAAATCATCTGCCTAATGAATGGCCCAGATTGAATAGAAATTAAAATACTTTTACAAGGAAATTTTACATTTGTTTTTAGCTTCAGGGGCGCTACCCCCGAAACCCCCCGCCAGGGGGGGCTCCATAAAGTCGCTGGCGCCCCCCCCCCCCCCCCCCACCCCCCCGGGACCCCCCAAACAGCGTTTAAACAATGGGTGGTGTTGTCGCCCGTTAAGAACATGGTTCCAACGTTGTGATACATATAAATAAAGAAGATAATCATGCTCCACACCCAACATGTATATGTTTCTCGTAGGCATTTCGTGCCTGCGAAACTACGCCAAGAAACCAACTCGACGAATCTTTAGGTTGAAGTTGTCCCTTAAACAAAAGGGGGATCCCTCAAGTGTTATGAGGCATTTTTTAATGCTTTTCACTGTCACTGGATGCCTATGAAGCACAATGGCCATATTTATGATTTATTGTGTATGGTTGTTGATGATTTTCCAATCTATATTCATGAATAAATCCCTCTCTGGAAAAGTCCTTGGTCAAAGTGCCAACATTCAATTTGATAGAATAACATGATTTTTAGAGAATTTGGGAGAATAATATAAGAGAAATCATGATAATTAAGCATTCAAATGAAATACTTAATCAACCTGACATAGTGGATGCGTTTAGAAGATTTCTACAACCAAACAGAATGCATTCAAAATATGACAGAAGGAAAAAATTAAAATATGTAGAGGATTTATCTCAGATAGACTGTCCAATAAACTAATCTCTTTAAATGATTATAATTTTGCAAGGGATTTCAGAGATCATGATACTCAATCTATTCTTACCCACAATCTCCTATGTTACTTTGAACATGTGAAGAAATAAGGTATGAAAGCACTAGAAAAACATACAGGAAACACAAATTCTGTCATGAACTCGAGCTAGAATAATTCAATTAGAATTTCTGTAATAAAATTTTTACAAAGTTGACAAGGTTTTGGCATCAAAATCCAACCCCTTTACATTAAAATTGTAAGAATATGTAGAACATTACATTAAGCTGACTTTGTCTAGATTTTTGGAATAAAAATCTGAACAGTAAACTAAAAATAAAAAGAATATCTGAAAAATTGCAGAAAAATTGGAGTTGTTTGTTGTTCTTCTGCCTTGAACTCTTGAGCTGCTTAAATTGTTTGCTGGAAAACTGCACTTTGATCCTAGTTTGTTGACCTCCTGCTGCTATGTGTCTTTTGAATGTTCAAATCCCTATCTCTAAATCTTAATAAGAATGATTTTTGATCTTCCTCCTTCTTCAAATGCTAAAATCATGTCTATAATCTGATTAACTGATATTTTTTCTAGGTGTCCTTTGAATCTCCAATGCTTGAATTGACTAATGATTTTATGTTGCCTTTTAAAGTGCTTCACCATTGTCGTAAAATATTTTGGAAGAAATATTTTGATAAATTTTTTCCAAATATTTTTCTTAAATATCTAAATGCATTTCATAAATAAAATTTCAAAATATTTCTTTGAATGATTTAATAAACCATCCTCTTGTTTTGAAACCCATGTCTTGTTTTCTAAAATCTATATATTGATGAATAAATGGATTCATAAACATATTTATAAAAACCAATGACTATTTTTTATCTGAAATGGGTGGCTGACATGTTTTTTTGGTGCAAGCACCTCCCACTCAATTAAAACAAATTAAGGATCTTGCTTATACATGCATGTGCAGAATTCAATTCTTGATTCAGGTGTATGTGTTTTAACTAGTTTAAGGCTTTATATGTGAGCAATTAAACATTTGTTTAAGTTTATTAAAAGCATTTACAACAACCATAAATTGCATCAAATTAACCAACAACACATAACATCAAACATAATAAAGGAGTTCACCCACAACACTTGGGCTACGTCTCCTTGAGCCTCCATTAATGGACTTGGCTCTTTGGGATTAATATGGTCAATTTCTTTTACAAGCTGCTGCTCAAATCCAATGGTTGTTTGGTATGTACCAATGGGTTTATAATAAACAAATACCCCTGTATTGACTTCTCAATCTCTGGAAATGGACCTAGGCTCCCCGATCTCTGCCTCCAACACCTGGTGGCACTTGGCTCCCTAAAACTTCTTGTTGTGTAGGTAAATCCCCTCTGCAGACAGAGGTGATCTCTCTAGCCCTAGGGTGGGTCTAGCAGCACGAGGACATGCTAATGTGTCGATTCTTAGTTAATGAATGAAATGAGTCGAAATAGATTGTCCTACCTGTGATCCAATGTGGTTGTCGTAGCTGTAGCAGCGGTCTCCTTATCCTCGTCCCGACTGTTATAGGTCAATTTGGGCATCATTCCCAATGACCTGGTTAACTGGGCATCATCTTCAGGACCAATGTATAGGGTCTATCATCCCCTAACATTTCAATTGCTATATTCCCTAAGAAAAATAACAAGGCAGATCAATCAAAGACTTTCATCTGCAAAGGCTGTTGTGAAACCGGCTCCAAAAAGAGAAGAAAAGAGATATCAAAGCCTTATAAATAAGACACTTTGAGGGGGCAACCTTCAGTACATTACATGAATGAACAATTCTTGGATCATTAAATTACAAAACCTCCTTTCTATATATAGGAGTCCATGGGGCCACAATGTAATCCTAGTGGGGCCACAATGTAATCCTAGCCGACCTAACAATAATAATTTAAGGGCACAATAATAACAATATGGGGGTTACAAGAGTACAATAATAACAATAAGGGGGTTACACTAACAATAATAGAGGACTATACTAGTAATATATGGACCTAACATGCCCCTCTCCTTCAAAAAAGTGTTGTCCTCAACGCTTGAGTAGCTCTGGGTGCTTCTGTATAAAATTCTCATCCTCCCATGTAGAATCTTCAGTGGGTAAGTTCTTCCACTTGATGAGATACTCTGAAATTGATCGATTCCATAACTATCGAGTTCTTTTTTACGTGACCGTTTCAGGTTCCAATATGATTTTTCCTTCCTCATCAAGTTTTGGCAATATTGTTTAAACTAGAATATTTTCACCTATAACCTTCTTGAAGCATGAACATGGAAAATTGGATGCACTCGTGAACAAGCAAGAAGTTCTCGTGAAGAAGCAGGAAGCTCCAATTTGTATGCCATAGTACCAATCTTTTGCAACACCTTGTAAGGACCATAGTACTTTGGCGATAATTTATCATCCTTCTTAGCTTGCTTGAGGGACATTTGTTTGTATGGTTGTAGCCGTAAAAATACCCAGTCTCCTACATCAAAACTTCTCTCGCTGCGATGTTGATCTGCTTGTTGTTTCATTCGATTTTGTGCCAAATTCAGGTTGTCCTTTAAGAGTTGGAAAACTTCTTGTTGATGCTCGATGTGATCTTACACTACTTGAACCTTTGAATTTTCTCTTAAAGATGATGTGATGGACGGTGGATGATATCCATAAAATGCCATAAATGGGGTCATTTTTGCTGCTGAATGGAAGGAAGTGTTATACCACCATTCAGCTAGAGGTAACCACTTGACCCATTGTGTTTGTTTATCAGATACAAAACAACGAAGATATCCTTCCAAACATTTATTTACTATCTCAGTTTGACCATCGGATTGAGGATGATAAGATGAGCTATGAGCTAATTGAGTACCCAAACAAGAAAATAACTCCGTCCAAAAATTTCCAGTAAAAATGGGATCTCTGTCGCTCACAATAACCCTTGGGTTTCCATGTACCTTTTGAATTGTGTCCATAAATGTAGTAGCAACTGTACTTGCTTTAAATGGATGAGATAATGCACAAAAGTGTGCATACTTGGTAAGTCTATCAACTACCACAATGATGACACTCTTTCCTTCGGACTTAGGTAAACCTGTGATAAAATCCATTGAAATCTCCTCCCAACGTTGACTTGGAATGGATAAAGGTTGTAGAAGACCCGGGGTCTTAATTATCTCAACTTTATTCTGCTGGCAAACCAAACATTCCGCCACAAACTTTTGAATATCAGATTTAAGGCCATCCCAAAAAAAATCTTTCTTCACCCTGTGGTAATTTTTAAAAAATCCTGAGTGTCCTCCTAAAGGAGAAGTGTGCAATTCCAGAAGAATCTTTTGTTTTAGTTGGGAATTCTTACAAAGATATAAGCGATCTTTGTACCATAAGGAATCATTTTTCCAACTAAATGTATCGGATGTACTAGGATCTTGCTGCAACTTTTGAATGAGTGTCCATACATCTTTGTCCTTCTTCCATTCATCTCTTGCTTCGGTTATCCAATCCGGTTGGATAATAGAAATGGCACAAAGCAATGCTTCCACCTCTTCATTCTTTCTTGAGAGTGCATCTGCAACAACATTTAGCTTCCTTTTTTTTGTATATTATTTCAAAGTCATAACCCAACATCTTTGTGACCCATTTTTGCTTCTCTTCTGAAGATAGTCTTTGTTCCAAAAAGTGTTTAAGACTATCATGATCAGTTTTTACCTTGAAGTGTCTTCCCATTAGGTAAGTTCGCCATTTCTTTAGTGCATGCGGTATTGCTAACATTTCCTTCTCATAAATAGGTTTTTGTAAATACTTTCCTTTGATTGGACGACTTTCAAAAGCAATGGGTCTTCCTTCCTGCATTAAAACTGCACCAATTCCATTTCATGAGGCATCAGATTCCACAATAAAGGTTTTTGTGAAGTATGGCGTAGCTAAGACTGGTGCTAGGCACATTGCCTCTTTAAGATGTTCAAAGGCCTTAGTTGCTTCAGGAGTCCATGAAAATGCATCTTTCTTCAATAATGTTGTTAGAGGTGCTGCTATTCTCCCATAATTCTTAACAAACTTTCGATAACACCCTGTTAACCCGAGAAATCCTCGCAACTTCTTTATGGTTGTGGGGACTTTCCATTCCTTAATGGATTTTATTTTGTTAGGGTCTACCTTAACACCCTCGTGAGATACAATATGACCCAGATATTCCACCTCTTGTACTCCAAAGAAACATTTGGATGTTTTTGCATATAATTGTTTCTCCTACAATATTTTGAGCACCCTGTCAACATTTTCAACATGATCCTTCCAAGACCTATTGTAGATTAGTATATCATCAAAAAATACTAGCACAAATTTTCTAAGGAAGGGTTTGAAAATGGAATTCATCAACCCTTGAAATGTAGAAGGTGCATTGGTAAGGCCAAAAGGCATGACCAAAAATTCATAATGACCCTCGTGAGTTCGAAATGTTGTTTTCGGAATATCTTCAGTCTTCATTCTAATTTGATGATACCCTGAACGAAGATCCAATTTGGTAAAATAAATTGCTCCATGTAATTCATCAATCACAGGAATGGGAAATTTATCTTTAATGGTGAGTCTATTGAGCTCCCTATAATCCGGACACATGCGCCATGATCCATCCTTCTTGTGTACCAATACTACGGAAGCAGAGAAAGAACTTTGACTAGGTTGAATTATACCCGCCTCTAACATTTCTGCAATCATACGTTCAATTTCGCTCTTTTGGACATAAGGATATCTATAAGGCCTGATGTTTGGAGGAACACTTCCTGGAATCAAATGAATAGCATGATCATGATCACGAATAGGTGGGAGTCCTTTTTGGAGTTTCAAAAACCTTGGAATGATTGTCCAAGACTTTTTGGAGATCTGGAGAAATAGATGATTTTGATGTTGGAACTTCTAGTGAGCATAATTGTGAAATTATGCCTCGTTGTTCTTTCTTTAGAAGCTTTGTCATGACATTAGAGCTTATTATCTTTCCTGGCTTCCCTGCAATACCCCGTAATTCGACTTCCTTTCCTTCTGAAAAAAATTTCAAGAAAAGTTCTTGAAAATTAAAAGCTATCGTCCCCAAAGATTGTAACCATTGTACTCCTAGTACAACATCAGCACCTCTCATAGGAATGGAAAGCATTGGACTAGTCAATACATATTCCCCCATGGTTAGCTTGATATTATGGAATTTTCCAGAGCAATTTATAGTTCCTCCATTTGCAACCATCACTTGACATTCGGGTGCTGGGTATAGGAAACAATTCAATTCCTTGGCTACCTTACAATGAATAAAATTATGGGTGCTACCTAAATCAATCAACACTGTTACCTTTTTCTTCTTGATATGTCCTTCTATCTTGAGAGTTTGAGGAGTGGTAATTCCTGCCAATGCATTACACGATATGGTCGAACTCATTTCTTCCTCTTCTAGGGCTGGTTCCTGGTGTATATCCTCTTCTTGTTCATTTTCTTCTTCCTCTTCACAATCTATGTAAAATAATTTCTTCTCAGCACACTTATGACCTTTAGTGTATTTTCTATCACAGCTGTAGCAAAGCCCTTTTGCTCTTTTTTCTTCCAATTGTTGTGGTGTCAACCTTGTAGGTTGTTGAAATCTAGGAGTAGCAACACTTCCCTCTTTATAGAAGTGAGTGGTAGGCTTCCTTGTCGCCATAATTTTACATTCAATTTTTCTTGCCAACCTGAATGCCTTCTCCAATGAATCAAGTTCCAAAACACAAACTTCATGTTGGATGTTATCCATTAAAGTACCTATGAAGAGATCAATCATGTGTTCCTCTGGAATATCAGTTACCCTTATATTCAATTTTTGGAAGTCCTGAATGTGCTCCCCCATTAAACCCTTTTGTTTGATATTTATAAATTGGCTAAAGAAGGTGTTGCTCTTTGTATCCTCATAATGTGCTATCGTTTCCTCCGTAAAAATTGACCAAGTGACAATTTTTTTATGGGAGAAAAGCCATCGATACCATACAAATGTATTTTGTTCTAAATGTAAAGTTTCAATGCGTACCTTTTGTGTGCTTTGCACATTATGGAGATCAAAATATTGCTCCATCTGTAGTATCCATGTTACAGGATCCTTTCCATCAAACTTCCTCATATCCATTTTTGGAATATGGTGCTTCTTCCCACCAACATTATATTTTATGAAATCATGATTAACATTTATTTTGTTCTCATCATGAGTTTCCTCTACCATCTTTTCACCATTAGGAAACATTTCTTGTATCAACTTTGTCAAACCTTCCATGTCTGCTTTTAGAACATTCTTCATGTTTTCCATTTTCTCATCGATCTTAGCTTCCATGTCATCCATCTTAGATTCATTGCCAGCCTCCATGCCATCTATCTTAGATTCCAAGTCAATATTCAAACCATCCATCTTAGATTCCATGCCTTTCTTCAAACCATCCATCTTAGTTTCCACGCCTTTCTTCAAAACTTCCATGTCATTTTTTGTTGTTGTTTTCGAGAGCGAAATTTGTTGCACTTGCTCTTGTAATTTTGATATGTCATGTTTCCATTCTTCATCTTCATGAGTCATAGTAGATCTTTTCAAAGGATTAATGGGTGTTGAATTCCTTTTAGGGGCCATTTTAGAATCCAATACTGATATCTATTCTACAATATGCCCTTGGAATCAATTCAACTTGATTTTTCAAACAAGACTTAAGCAATTCGGAAAAAGAAAAAAATACACACCTTTTACTTGCTTTTGAGGAGCTCCATATTGAAATTGAATTATCTCTATAATTATGGATCCTCAATATCTGAAATTAAGCCCTGTAGTAGCCCTCTAAAGCTTCTTTCCAATGCCACATGTATGATATGATTTGGATTCTTGAAGGCAAAGTTATGTCCAATCTCCCACAATGACCCAATTTTGGACTAGTTCAATAGAGCGAACTTGTATGACTTGCCACGTGTCACTGTTTCCTCCTTTGGCTCTAAAATTGATAGACCGAAAACTATAGTCCGTGTACTTGTGGCCACTTTTTACAGCACTCCAATCCAATTCTCAGAGAGAGAGATATGAATGTTTTCCCATGATCACCTCTTTGAGTTGAAATTCAAAAGCCTCAAAAAGCCCTAACTTCCACAAATCATATCTCCAAAAATATTGCGAACCAATAAAAAAAATTTGCGACAATGTTCCTCAAGATTACAGCTTGGCACTCTAAAAATTTCAACTACTGAACCTTCGTAGAAAAAAATTTATTACGAAAATACCACGATGACATGTTTAGGTTAAATTCAGGAGCCTGCAAAATGACCTATATTGCATAGATAATATCTCTGAAAATATTGCGAACCAAGCGCTGAAATTTTGCGACGATGTTCCTCAGGATTTTGGCTTCACACTCTAAAAATTTCATATTCTGAACCTTCGTAGAAAAAAAATTTATAGCGAAAATGCCCCGATGACCTGTTTGGAGCAGCGAAACCCTAGAATCTCAAAGCTCTGATACCAAATGTTGTGAAACCAGCTCCAAAAAGAGAAGAAAAGAGATATCAACGCCTTAGAAATAATCCACTTCAAGGGAGCGACCTCCAATACATTACATGAATGAACAATTCTTGGATGATTCAAATTACAAAACCTCCTTTCTATATATAGGAGTCCATGGGGCCACAATGTAATCCTATTTGGGCCACAATGTAATCCTAGCCGACCTAACAATAATAATTTAAGGGCACAATAATAACAATATGGGGGTTACAAGGGTACAATAATAACAATAAGGGGGTTCCACTAACAATAATAAGGGACTATAATAGTAATATAGGGACCTAACAAAGGTTTCCAAGGTTTGAAGTTTATAATATATCATATGAGAGCTCACCAACGCTGCCTCTAAAGGGACTAAGTGCATTTCATATGTAGGTAGCCCCATGCAAGGCTGCTCTACAAAGCACTTCCCGACATCTATGGGTGTGTTGGTCACATTGGGAGAGAAATTCTCATTGTTCTGGAATCTCCACTTGGCCAGTGCCTTCTAGAAGAGTTCACATGTGTCAAACTTCAAATCCATGTTTCCATTTGACATCTAAAATATTGGGAACATGTATTGCCTATTATTGGAAAGTCATTGATTGTAAAACTACTTCAGCCTCTTTATAAATTGAGCACGGATCTTAGTGTTTGATAAGGAATAATTTGTGTAGAGAAATGCTGGTGGATTTTTCATTGAGGAGATTGATTTGAGTGACAATTTGTTGGATATATCTGCATTTTGATGAGGTTGGGATGCTGCTGGAGATGGTGACACTAAATCAATCATTTGGTTGTAACCTCCCCTTCTATCATTAATAAAGAATACAGCTTATTTTTCCCTATATGCATCTGTATTAGCTTTGATTTTCCATATTGCAAGATCTTAGTTGATGTATATGGTTTATGCTTTACTGATTTAGCAAACTAACTTGAATAGACATATGTATTATTGCTATATTCTTTTGTTTAGTGTTCATTCTTGTAGGAAATATTTTGCACAGCCGGTTGGAATTTGAAGCTACAACGGAAGCGACAGAAGGAATCATCTGGAAGTGCTTGGATTCCAAGTAAGCATCTAATCCATTCTATGTGTCTGTTCTTAGTTAGGAAAAGTAGTCGTATAGTCTTTAACCTGTTGTTCTAGATTAGCACCTGTCTAGGGAAGTGTGTTTTATCCGTAATTCACAATTATGTCCAAAAAATTGGTGACTCCACTGGGGAAAGGATTTCTCTTTATCCTAGGTGTTTTAGCCTATGATTTTCTCTGTTCATTCACCCAGTAGTTGTTACTCACAAAGATTCGGCTTTTTAAGATCCAAATTTTCAAAATAAGTGTGTTAAACAGCTGTGTTTTTCTTTATACACTACGCCCAACGCACTCTTGGACAGGACACAGTGCTTTGCATAGCATTGGCTCCCTTTCAGACCTGCATTGCAAAGCACTATCTCTCTTTAGAGACTGCATTGCCTCCTGAATCCATCCAAATTCTCTCGAATTTGTCTTTGTAGTTTGTTTTAGTTTGTTTGTTGATGTGTTTTGAAAAGCCTGAGCCTCATATTGACTAGTGAATTCATCTACCTCTTCCTCCTTTGAAAGAAATTTTTTTCAATGTTTGTTTAAAGCATTTTTCTTTATCATTGGCAAGTTAATTTCAAAGTATTTTTATTGTTGCATTAGATCCATTTTCTTTTGAAAAATGAAATTGTCGTAAAATATTCGTTTCCCGATAGGAGAAATTGTTGTTTCATTCCTCATTTTTCCTTCAAAAGAGAAATTGTTGTTTGTATTCCTCATTTCTCAAAACTTAAAGGCATTTGATTTTTGTTGATTTAGTGCACTTAGTTTATTTTCTGCATTCATAACATTAAAGGAACTGAAAAGAAAAATATACATTTGCATGTAGTGGTTTGTGTGTTTTGCAAAAAGGAACAATTAGGAAATCTGAATTTAGTTTGTGTTCCTTGATTTGTTTGCCCGCAAATTCATTGCTCTTTCCCTCTTGTAGCTAGGATTTTCATTGAAAAGCTAAAAGTGAAAGATTGCTTATCATTCTTAGTTTCATTTTAAGAATTTTCCAATACATCATCGCAGTGAACCTTTGAAAGGAAAATTGTTAAGTAATATCAACATAAAATTAACCTCAATTTACCTAACAAAGCATTGGAACCATAACGATAACATTTAGAAGGTCTAGGCTAGAGACATGTTCCGACATCGTAAAACATAGCAACTGTCATTAACTTGTCTGCGATACATTCCAAGTGTGATACCTCACTCCACGTACGTAAGTATATCATAGCTCGTCCACGTACTTTCGAGTATATCGGGCGATGTTACAGTACGATAAGTATAAAGGGGTGCTCTCACTATGCAGTTTCGCATCAGACAGCGCTAATACGGACTTGGGCCTCCATGTACCTTCGGGTATATTTGGGAGGAGAACTTTTAGGTGCTATCCATTCATATTGAACCGAGTCGGACGCCTTGTAAATTGTGATACACTGAACATAGCATTCGGGGAGATTGCCTATCCGTACTTCTTGGTTCGCTAGGAGGTATTCTGCAGTTCACAGTTTCTTGGTAAACCCTTTTGCCTAGCATTACCCCTTTATTTTGTTTATTTTTTTTGGTTAAAATAAATCAATAATCATGTAAGAACAAAATCCTTTCCCCTGTCATTCACGTAGACTAGCGTTAAAACCACCTTTACCACCAGAAGTTACTTCTCGTAGGCGAAGGCGATCACGATCTACCGAATCAAGTACAATTCATACCTCTAGTGAAACATCATATTTTCATAAAGCAGAGTTAGCTAAAGTTGTTTCTACACATTCTGGTTCATCTAATGTTGTCGAAATGGAGTCTTCACAGCTACCCGTGGTCACGATCCATCCAATCAGTGAGACCATACCTCCTAGACCCAAAGTTGTTCAACCAGAAATTGATCCAGATCCTGTCTCTTCTTTGCCAGAACATCTGAATACTGAAGTCGTACAACCGAAAGTTGTTCCTACCTTGGTCATCCCACAAAGTTCTGTAGCTATTGAATCTCCCATATCACACAGTCAACCACCTAAAATATACTTTGGGCCTGATGGTGAAATACTTCCCCCTGTTTTAATTGCAATTGAAGAAATCCCACAAGATGAGACACCTTTAACTCCAACCCATTTTTGGGAGGACCTTTACTTGTATGAGTCTTTTCCTCAATCGACACCATCTGCTTTTGTTGATCATGTTCCTTTTCAAACTCCCATCGATTCAAAATGGTATACATTTGGTCAAGTAACCAAGACTAAACCAACATCTTCGATTGGGCCATCTGTTCCAATTACGTCACCTCCCGCCCTAGCTACCTTGTCGATTTTACAACTTCACCAGAGTCATATTTTCATGGTGGCCCTTCTGTCCCATCAGGTTACAAATCATTATCTAGAATTTTCTCTAGTGCATCTTCAAATCCATGGACTTTACCAATGTCATCATCTGGCATTTCAACTGGTAATCCTATAGTAAGTACTGAACGACTTGATTCATTATACACATCTTAAGGGCAATATCAAGCCGGTCCTTCTGGGTCTATTCCTTCAAGTACCATATCAACTAGACTCCCAGAATTTGGAGAGCAATATTTTCCATCTTATTATCCTCCTCATACTGGAGGGCAACCTTTGGTCACCCAATATGACAGTACTCTGTCACTTTTTGGTCAACCTAATGTCAAAATGCATGTTTGTCAATGGCAGCCCACTCTGCCTATCCAACCACAAATGGTTATACAATTGTATCAACCAGTTCAACCTGTTACACCCACATCATTACCACTTGTTAATACATATTTACCCCTATTATAGAATCAAAATGTTGTAAAACCTTATCAAGCGGGTCCTTCAACTCAATATCATCAAATGTTGGGTCCACAGACTCAAAATCCTTCGGTTAATTTACAACAACCTGTATCCGGAATCATATATTCACAAGTTGGCTTACCATTTTATGGGATGTCACAACCACAACCTAGTTATACCTATCAACTGAATCCAGGTTATCCTAATTTGGGTTATAACATTGGTGGACAGACCCCTTGGCAGCCACAGGCGCAAATGCCTCAAACTTCATTTCAAAAAGTATCATATCAAGGTTTTGGTCAACAGAATCCTCAAGCGTTTTCTTTTCAAAACAGCCCCTATCTGGGTTATTAGCAGCAGATTCCTTATGCTAGTGCTCAAAGGCCTATTGCTCAAGCAATTCCATCGTACCCTGGTTATGCTCAACCTGACCTTAATTGATTGTTTCCCTTTGTTGCAACTTTAGAGTTACTAGATTTAAATCGGTTAACCAATGATCCAATTAACTAAGCTCCTTGGTGGCCGATGAGACCTCATAAATTACCCTCGAATATTCCTAAGTTTAATGGAAACCCTGGAGAAGATCCGTCGACTCGTGTTATGACTTATAATTTGTGGTGTTCATCAAACACTCTGTTAGCCACCTATAAAATTTGTTATAGCAAAAGGTGGCTAAAACTTTTTGAGCCTTCAAGGAAAAAAATTTATTACTAAAAAGTGTTGGCTCTTGAAGACTCTTGAAGGCCTCATGCCTTTGTCCAAATATTCACTGTTGTTCCCTTTTTTATACTCATAATTTCTGTTGTTTCCATAAGTGAAAATACTGCTGCAAAATCATCATTTTTCCCCTTCTTCCACTCAAAACTAACCTTCATTTGCTCCCCTTTTTCTCCATAAAATTCCTCTATTTTTCATGACTCCCCTTCTCCCATTCATGAAAATCCTCTTTACATAGTTTAAAACTCATTTTTAAACTATACCGAAACCCCCAAATCCGTTGAAAAACATGAAAATTTCATGAAAAATACATATTTTTTGCATAAAGGTTTAAGCCCGCTTGGGCTAAATCTTAAAACCACTTCCCCTCCATGTGCCCTAGCACTAGAATTAGGCGCTAACCCCTCATAGTGCTTATCGCATCGCAAAAGTCCAAGTACGGAAGTCTTTTTGCCATGTTTAAAAGTTCCGATGCGATTAAGCCCATATGCATACCCCCCGATCGTATTATCATTTCATGTAACCCGTGGGCCCGGCATCGGGCGCTAAATCATTGAAATTATTCATTCCCGATGGTCTCTTTCCTTTGTTAAAACATAAAACCCACTTACCCAAATTTTTGATCTGATGCGCCAAAGTCATGTTTTTAATATAAAAAATGGTTAGATCAAAAAGACCCAAGGCGCTTATCGCATCGGAAACTTCTGCAAAGACTCTTCTGATTGCTCCCCTTTGAAACCCCCGATTGCGATGCCCCGATCGCACCATCGCATCGACCCACCTCTGATTTTTGATCCCTGATTAGTTGTCCACCATTGATCTCCTCTCTGCCTTCCCAGATCCAACGGCCCACAATTGCTCCGATCATTAACCTCTACCCTGCCAATTGCAACCTCCCGACGCATCTCCCACCGTCGATCTGATCTGCAGATCGACAGTCAGCGCTCAATCGCATCGCAAGTTTCATCGGGTGCGTTTTTTTGTTCCCCCCGATCGGCCATCCCTCCAATTCATTCCCCACCATTGATTTGATCCTCGGATCAACAGTCATCGCTCAATTGCATCGCCCTCCCCGATCGCATAATCACATCGGAAATTTTCGTTACACCCTCCTTTCCCCGCTAATTGCAATCCCCCGATTGGATCTGGACCATCCACGTGTCCGGATCGGACAGTCCTAGATCATTCCCGCATTACTTCCCATCGCTCTCTTTTCGACTATTATCGCAGATCTCCACCGTTGGATGCTGCCATCCAACGGCTATGCTCCTCTGCACTTCCTCTATAGCAGTTAAACCCACAACACAAGATTTCTTGATATTTTGTGTGTTTTGCAAGATTAATGGTTATCCATTATAATTAAAGAAAGGCCGAAGGCCGAGAAAGACATTTTCTGTGCCTTCGATTCACCAAAGGAAACCATTCACGGGGTTTGCAATCCACATTTCGTCGATGCTTCATAATCATTGATGCCATACGAGCCCTGCGTGGCATGCACATCAACAAGAAATTGTGCTATTAAATCCAAATTAAAAGAGTATTAGTTTTGAATATAGAGCACAGCAGAACAAAAGATTGAAGACAGATTTGTGGGGACTATGGCTATCAAAAGCCTAATCCCCCAAATTAAAACACAGTTAAAAGAAAATCATAAGTGTTCAACAAACAGAAAGGCCTCCACCGCCACATCTGAGGAAAATTGATTCCTCCGAGCTACCACGAAGACACCTGTGCCTCAAAGCATTCAAACAAAGGCCGAAATTATTGTTTGAAATCAGATATTTGCCTCAACGCAGCCAAACAGTTAATTCTGCTGAAAGAATTTAATGACAAAAATATCAGCAGAGTTACTATAACATAACACAGAGCCTTAAAAGTCAACAAGAGCTCCCACCGAGCTTAAAATCTTTAATGTATATCAATTAATACAGTGAAACACCTGTAAAATTCTTCATCGAGCCCCTCAAAGGCCGAGAAGTCATCACTCTGTATTAATTGTCCTGAGAGATCTTTTATCAGATCTCACCTCCTCATTCTTCTATAAATACTTCTGTAGAAGATGAGAAATTGTTGGTTGTTGGTTGCAGAACTTTGAAATATATTTGAGCTTAAAACTTATGATTGTAAATAGTGTTTGTTGGCCCTTGAAGCTCTGTTTGTGTTTAGATTAGTTAGGCTGAATAGTGAAGATGATTGCTGAACTGAAACATTGGACCTGAAGAATGTAACTGGTTTGACATCAATAACAAGTTGTTTCTTCGGATCCTGGTCTATATCACTAGTGAAGTGTCTCTTTCTTTGTTATTGTTTTTCCTTCTATGTATGTCATATTTTTCACTGTTCTCTGATAAAGAACAGCATTTATAGAGTTAGGATTTACTGTATACCAGTACCCTTCTCTAATTGATAAGCTTTATCTCAATGTTTTCCTCCAATTTGTTTATTTAAGAATGATTCAATACAGTTTAAGCAGTCAGGAATGTTGGCGTTCCCTCGTCCTACTGTTTGCTTTAAACATTGTTCTTGAAAGTTATTTTCATCATTTTCTTATTAAAGTTAGACTAGAAAAGTGATGGTTTGCCCTGTTTCTATTTTCTATTCTCCAAAGGCAGATTCTGAAGGTTTCCCTTGGTGTTGACTGAAAGCAGACTGGGTTTAAAAGTATCTTATCTGATCTTAGGTTACACTTTGTTTTCTCTTATGTGTTTCATACTTTCTAAAGGTAATTATGTGGATTACTGGATTATTTGTCAATTAAGCTGCTTTAATACAAACTTTCCCAAGAAGTCTATGGTTAGCCCTTTTCTTGGTTGGTTTTAAACAATTACTTAAGAGGCTTTTCTTGTTTGGACTGACTACAAATCCCTTGTGAAATTATTATTAGTTTCCTCCCCTCCAACACTTTATTGTTTCCATTCCATCATTTTAATCTCAATAATCTTGTGATATAGATGACTTGCCCCTTGGATCACTCTTGATGTTGTTGCTCAATTAAAGCCCTGTTATGACTCCATAGCCCAATGGACTAAAAACCAGCGTTATATCTATCTTTTTATACAAAGTTGTTCTATTCACTTGCAACTTCTCACCTTTGAAACTCTTTTGCACTTATAACTTTCCCCTCAAACAATAATCATGCCCAACCATCCAAAAATAAAACAAACCCTCGGCCTTCATAACTAGCCTAATATCATTACCCCAAAATTCAAAGACAAATCCATCTTTGCACTTATTGGAGAGATCCCTCTTCGGATTCAGGAGGGCTAGATCCTAGAATCCCAAAGTGGTTGAAACGATGTTTTCCCTGCAATCAAACTTTTTCCAATCTTGCTGATTACAGGGAGCTAACATTTCTGGTGACTCCACTGGGGAATTTTTAAGTTCATAGTTGCTTGGCCAGCTTTTATAGACTCTTTAGTTTTCCATACAACCATAGAAACTCAGAAAAACCCGAAAAATATTTCAAATTGGAATTCAATAAACATGGTGGTGGACCATAAAACCGTTTACCTCCAAAGGAGCTCAAAACTTCCACTTGGCGACTCCACAATCCTTAACAAACCTTAAGACTCCAATGGGAAGAACCCTTATCATTATAATATCATTCAAACTCAGTTAGAGGACTGCAGGATTAAAATTTGTGTAAACAGACTAGTTAAACTCTCAAAGACTGTCACATCTGGTTGAACTTTTCCTGTTTATTTGGGTCTGAAAAACACAGCATAGTGGCTCCTAGAAAGATTCATACTAGAGCCCATCCTGACCCTGATCCACTTGAGATATTTGATAACCCATAAATTATCCTTAGGAAGTCTCCTAAGATTAAATTTTCAACTGTTTTCAGAGCACCCTTGAGAGAAAATTCAGTCCCTGAAAAATCTTGCAACTCTACAAGAGTCATATGGTGGTGGACCATTAAAACATTTTACCTCCTTACGAGTTAAAAATTCTCTCCACTTGGCAACTCCACACCCTGAAACTCCCAAAGGACCAAATGACTCCATTGGTAGAAGACCCTGAACTGATTGACTAGACACAGTGACCTTTTTCTTGATTTACAAACATGATTCCAAGAATACAACGAAGATATGCCCCAATGAGTAGAGATCATATCCCTGGGTTTCCATATAAGATGCCCCGAGTGAATTGGGATGACAACCTGCCTATTTTTCAAGGTGAAAAGTTTGATGACCCATTATTACATCTTATCAAATTTCATATACATGTATGGAGGTTGAAATTTGAGTGGCATGAAGATTTCCTAATGAAAATGTTCATGTTAACATTAGAAGGAAAAGCTAGGGATTGGTATGAATGCTTAAGATCTAGTAGTTTGTTTTCTTTAAGAGACCTTGAATATGTGTTCTATGAGAACTATAAATAAAACACTACATCATTATCATGGGGTGCAATATATTATGAGCCATCACAAAACATCACCCAATACATTATAGATAATGAGGAAGCTTTGGAAGAGATGCATCCTGAAGATATTTTAACAGCCATTCATGAGTTTAATCTCCTATTGAAAAATTTTAAGAACATAGATGAATCAGTTGAGGAAGAGATGATCCAAGCAATAAAGAACATTCTTCAAGATATCCCTAAAAACTCAAAAATTGATTCATCATCCCTTGTAGCTGAGGCTCAAGAAGACATCCAGCCTCGAAATCTGTCTTCACAAGAGACAGAGAACTGTTGTACTTCTATTCAAAGGGACATGGAAACATCTTCCCCTTTGACAGAAAAGGAAATAGATCAGACTATTTATAAACAGTCAGTCTCTGAAACTTTTTTCAAAACAAACACTCTTGCCCATTCACATAATGAACTTTGTTGTAAAGATTTGGAAAGTTCTTCTGTAAACCAAAATAAAGAAAGACCTGTTGATAACCTAGCATGTTTGATTGGTAGTATTACTTATATTCATGATTCTCCTAAATTTTATCTATCTAGTGATGATGCTTCCCAAACAGAAGTTAATTTTGCAGGATCATCATTAACAGATTTATGCGAGGAATATCAGCTCCTTCAAAGAAGTAATGAGCCAGTGCAGACTATTTATGATACTGATGATGAGAGTTTTCAAAGCCTAGAAGTGAGTGAAGATTCATTGGATCTTTGCTCTGTTTCATTTCAAATCATCAGTAATAGTTTCCATGTGATTGGGAATCAGCAGACTTTCGGCTCAAAGGATGAGGAGGAAAGAAACAAAGAAATTTTTGTGCAGGTGGAAATCAAGGAGCTTTCTCTTGAAAAAGAGGAAGCAATTAAACATACCCCTGCTCAGGAATATAATAACCTCCTCATAGAGTACAGTCCACTAAACCAGACCTTACCAGGGCTACAAGAGGACAACACTGCCAAATATGATGAGTCATCCAGTTCAGATGATGATGAAGAAGAGGGAGAGAAATAGATAGAAGACTGTCCTACTGAGGATATACCATCTTCTCAAGAAGAATCTTTTTCCTTTTCTGTTAAGAATGATGATGCTTCCAAGCAAATTTCTGAAGACATAGCCCTCAAAGCTGAATACTTGGAAGCAGATAAACTACCACTCATGGAAAACCAAAAAGAAGAGAATCGTCATCTTTTCTTTGTTGATCCTGTGGAAGAGTGTGTGGAGTTCCCAACTGGCTCAAATTATCAAGCATGGATCCTTTTCAAGAGCCAAATACATGAGAAAATGTCACCACTTGTGATAGTCTTGGTTTTGAAGATTAATCTTCAAAATGTACTATGGATGCCCTTGACAAGCAGCCAGAGTTTCTTCTTCTTTTTGACATTACTCAGCTAGCTGCATTGGCACTTTTGTATCATATGAATATTTAAATACTCCATGTTTAGAATAGGTTAGATAGGAATGTCAATAAAGCTCAGTTCTGAGCATGTAGTTAGTTGTTGTTTTCTGCTTTGAAGAAAAATCATAAAAATACAAAATACAAAAACAAAGAAAAGAAAGAAAAGAGGGAAGATTGTGAAAACAAGAAAGGTATAGCCCCATACCAAAAAAGAGAAATGAATCTAAAAGTGTGCAAGCTTAAATGCCACTCCTAAGAACACACTTCTAGTTAGTCAAACAGCTTAATCTTGACTAATTAGCTTTAAATTTTCTGCTGATAGGATAGTGAATTCGATTTGCCAAACTGTTTAATCTTGGCTTATCAGTAGATAGTTTAGGATAGAAATTAAAGGTTCAAACATGCTCAAAATCTGAACCTAACGTTTCAAAGCAAGAAATGACTCAAATTTGTTTCAAATTATGAGTCAAAAAAGATGTAAATCTGGTTCTAACATGCTCAAAATCTGAACCAGAGAGCAAGGAAGAAACAACTCAAATAAGAGTCAAAACAGATCTATAAAAGGATGAAGGAAGTGCTTTGAATTTTTAGATCTTAAACCTTCCATTTTTTTTTTAATTTTCTGCAAAAATAAATGTCTATGTGTAGCTTTTTTCTATGCCATAGACCAGCATCAAGTTAGACTGTTTAATCCTGACTTGTATGCTTTTAAATTTCTGTTGTAGAATTTAGAGAATAAAATCTGTTAGACTGTTTAATCCTAACAGATTAGTAGATTAGGTAGAGAAGCATCTGAACTCAACTGTTTAATCTGAGTTCAGGGAGAAATAAAGAGAAAAAATAGATTATATTTCTTGCTTTCAAAAGAATAAAATGTTGTGAAAAGAGTTTGCCAATCCAAGTGCACTCTAATGAAGAAAAAATTCTAGATCAGTAGGATTGGGTAGGTAGAAATCTTGTATTGATGAAGATCCATTTTTTTTATGACTGCTACTATGTTTTCAAAGCAAGATCATCCCAGCATAGGAAGGGTAGCCCAATGGATGAGGCACAGGTCAGCCTCCCAGAGAACACAATGGATGTGGCACAAGTCAGCCTCCCAGAGAATGAAAGTCTGAAATTCTTGATGCCTTCAAGAAGGCACCATCCCCAAGTGGAGCCACTGTTAGCCACCTATAAAATTTGTTATAGAAAAAGGTGGCTAAAAATTTTTGAGCCTTCAAGGAACAAAATTTTATTACTAAAAAGTGTTGGCTCTTGAAGACTCTTGAAGGCCTCATGCCTTTGTCCAAAACTTCACTGTTGTTCCCTTTTTTATACTCAGAATTTCTGTTGTTTCCATAAGTGAAAATACTGCTGCAAAATCATCATTTTTCCCCTTCCTCCACTCAAAACTAACCTTCATTTGCTCCATTTTTTCTCCATAAAATTCCTCTATTTTTCATGACTCCCCTTCTCCCATTCATGAAAATCCTCTTTACATAGTTTAAAACTCATTTTTAAACTATACCAAAACCCCCAAATCCATTGAAAAACTTGAAATTTTCATGAAAAATACATATTTTTTGCATAAAGGTTTAAGACCCCTTGGGCTAAATCTTAAAACCACTTCCCCTCCATCTGCCCTAGCACTAGAATCAGGCGCTAACCCCTCATAGTGCTTATCGTATCGCAAAACTCCAAGTGCACAAGTCTTTTTGCCATGTTTAAAAAGTTCCGATGCGATTAAGCCCATATGCATACCCCCCGATCGTATTATCATATCATGTAACCCGTGGTCCCGCCATCGGGTGCTAAATCATTGAAATTATTCATTCCCAATGGTCTCTTTCCTTTGTTAAAACATAAAACCCACTTACCCAAAGTTTTGATCTGATGCGCCAAAGTCATGTTTTTAATATAAAAAATGGTTAGATCAAAAAGACCCAAGGCGCTTATCGCATCGGAAACTTCTGCGAAGACTCTTCCGATTGCTCCCCTTTGAAACCCCCGATTGCGATGCCCCGATCGCACCATCGCATCGACCCACCTCCGATTTTCGATCCCCGATTAGTTTTCCACCGTTGATCTCCTCTCCACCTTCCCAGATCCAACGGCCCACAATTGCTCCGATCATTAACCTTTACCCCGCCAATTGCGACCTCCCAATGCATCTCCCACCGTCGATCTGATCTGTAAATCGATGGTCAGCGCTCAATCGCATCGCAAGTTTTATCGGGTGCATTTGTTTGTTCCCCCCGATCGGCCATCCCTTCGATTCATTCCCCACCATTGATCTGATCCTCAGATCAATGGTCATCGATCAATCGCATCGCCCTCCTTGATCGCACAATCGCATCAGCAATTTTCGTTACACCCTCCTTCTTTCCACGCCGATTGCAATCCCCCGATTAGATCTGGACCGTCCACGTGTCCAAATCGGACGGTCCCAGATCATTCCCACATTACTTCCCATTGCTCTCTTTTCGACTATTATTCCCAGATCTCCACTGTTGGATGCTGCCATCCAACGACTACGCTCCTCCCCACATCCTTTGCAGCAGTTAAACCCACAACGCAGGATTTCTTGATATTTTGTGTGTTTTGCAGGATTAATGGTTATCCATTATAATTAAAGAAAGGTCGAAGGCCGGAAAAGACATTTTTTGTGCCTTTGATTCACCAAAGGAAACCATTCGCGGGGTTCGCAATCCACGTTTCGTCAATGCTTCATAGGCATTGATGCCATACAAGCCCTGCGCGGCCTGCACATCAACAAGACACTGTGCTATTAAATCCAAATTAAAAGAGTATCATTTTTGAAGACAGAGCACAGCAGAATAGAATATTGAAGACAGATTTGTGGGGATTATGGCTAAGAATGATTATCAAAAGCCTAATCCCCCAAATTAAAACACAGTTAAAAGAAAATCATAAGTGTTCAAAAAACAGAAAGGCCTCCACCGCCACATCTGAGGCAAATTGATTCCTCCCAGATACCACGAAGCCACCTGTGCCTCAAAGCATTCAAACAGAGGCCGAAATTATTGTTCGAAATCAGATATTTTCCTCAACGCAGCCAAACAGTTAATTCTGCTGAAATGATTTAATGACAAAAATATCAGCATAGTTATTATAACATAATGCAGAGCCTTAAAAGTCAACAAGAGCTCCCACCGAGCTTAAAATCTTTAATGTATATCAATTAATACATTGAAACACCTGTAAACTTCTTCATCGAGCCCCTCAAAGGCCGAGAAGTCATCACTCTGTATTAATTGTCCTGAGAGATCTTTTATCAGATCTCACCTCCTCATTCTTCTATAAATACTTCTGTAGAAGATGAGAAATTGTTGGTTGTTGGTTGTAGAACTTTGAAATATATTTGAGCTTAAAACTTCTGATTGTAACTAGTGTTCGCTGGCCCTTGAAGCTCTGTTTGTGTTTAGATTAGTTAGGCTGAATAGTGAAGATGATTTTTGAACTGAAACATTGGACCTGAAGACTGTAACTGGTTTGACATCAATAACTAGTTGTTTCTTGGGACCCTGGTCTATATCACTGGTGAAGTGTCTCTTTCTTTGTTATTGTTTTTCCTTCTATGTATGTCATATTGTTCACTATTCTCTGGTAAAGAACAGCATTTATAGAGTTAGTATTTATTGTTTACCAGTACCCTTCTCTAACTGATAAGCTTTATCTCAATGTTTTCCTCCAATTTGTTTATTTAAGAATGATTCAATACAGTTTAAGCAGTTAGGAATGTTGGCATTCCCTCGTCCTACTGTTTTCTTTAAACATTGTTCTTGAAATTTATTTTCATCATTTTCTTATTAAAGTTAGACTAGAAAAGTGATGGTTTGCCCTGTTTCTAGTTTCTATTCTCCAAAAGCAGATTCTGAAGGTTTCCCTTGGTATTGACTAAAAGCAGACTGGGTTTAAAAGTACCTTATCTGATCTTAGGTTACACATTGTTTTCTCTTATGTGTTTCATACTTTCTGAAGGTAATTATGCGAATTACTGGATTTTTTGTCAATTAAGTTGCTTTAATACAAACTTGCCCAAGAATTCTATGGTTAGCCCTTTTCTTGGTTGGTTTTAAACAATTACTTAAGAGGATTTTCTTGTTTGGACTGACTATAAATCCCTTGTGAAATTATTATTAGTTTCCTCCCCTCCAACACTTTATTGTTTCCATTCCATCATTTTAATCTCAATAATCTTGTGATATAGATGACTTTCCCCTTGGATCACTCTTGATGTTGTTGCTCAATTAAAGCCATGTTATGACTCCATAGCCCAATGGACTAAAAACCAGCGTTATATCTATCTTTTTAGACAAAGATGTTCTATTCACTTGCCACTTCTCACCTTTGAAACTCTTTTTCACTTAGAACTTTCCCCTCAAACAATAATCATGCCCAACCATCCAAAAACAAAACAAACCCTCGGCCTTCATAACTAGCCTAATATCATTACCCCAAACTTCAAATACAAATCCATATTTGCACTTATTGGAGAGATCCCTCTCTGTATTCAAGAGGGCTAGATCCTAGAATCCCAAAGTGGTTGAAACAATGTTTCTCCCTGCGATCAGAATTTTTCCAATCTTGTTGATTATAGGGAGCTAACACTCTCTAAATGATGATTCTGTTCGACTACGTCTTTTCTAGCGTATGCTCATAGGTCTGGCTGCAAAATGGTACATTGAATTATCTAGAGCTTCTTTTAATAATTTCACGGCCCTAGATACTGTATTTTTGACTCATTTCCAGCTACCCATCAAATATGAAACTAGAACAGAGCTCTTAACCAATTTCAAACAGACTAATGCTACTTACATCTCTGATCATATTCATGATGGCGTCGTCGTCATTGAATGGTTAAGACCTTTGTTCCGAATCAGCTCCTTGTTGAATGGTTCATTAAGTCCATGTTACCATCTATAAGTGAGGATGTAGCTAAGAGTGGCATCGTCACAGAAGAGAAATTCATCGCTTGTGCACAATATTTAGACTTGATTTATACTCAATCTGGCATGCTCTATGAAAAAATTCCTAATGCGTCAAGATCTAATTTTATTGTTCCTCCTCAATTAAAGGAATATCATGCCAGAGACGACTTGATAGGCACTGCAAGCACACACCACACTAATGCATATGATCCTGCTCCTGCTTTCGAAATTAATGCTATGTCATTTGACAAAGGCAAAAGTGACAAGCAAACCGGAATTAAGAAAAAGCGGAAATATAAGAAAAATCAAACTTCTAACATGCAGCAAAGATCATCTGATCAATCGTCTAGACCTAGGAAACCTCGTTATCCATGCATAGTATGTAATGAGGAACATTTTGTTAGGGATTGTCCTCACAGCGCTGAAGTCTCAAAAATCATCAAGACTTCCCATGCGTCAGCTGTGTTGACTGACCCATTTCCAAATCCGGACACAAACATGGTTGCTACGGATCCAGCTCCTAGTTTTCAGGTTTTCATGTTATTTGTCACAAAACCTTCAACAGATATTTTGGTGTCAACGCGCAATAAATATTATGGTAGTCAGGCCACTGATCAACCTACTACCTCGACAAAGAATCTGTCTACGAAATCAGTACCACCTACTGCTATTCCTGAATTGACAATTAAGCCACCAAGGGGAGTAATTCATAAATCGACATATAATCCTCGAGCAAGAGTTGCACAAAATTATAATATAGTTGAAGATTTGGCTCAATCCCCTTCAGTTATGTCTACTCTTGAGGTATTACAAAATTGTCCCTCCCAAAAACAAGCTTTATTGTCGGCTATTAGTGGAATTGATCCGACTGATTCTAATCTTGTTGTCTTTAATCATACGGGTTATGTGCCGCATCTACCAGCAGAATTAGAATTCTCCATACAAGTAAATGTTCTCAATCACCTTGTTCATTACACTATTATTGATGAGGGAGCATCTACATGAATTATGTCTCTAAATTGTTGGAAGTCACTTGGCTCGCCGCGCTTACCACAATCATCAATGATGTTGAAGGCATTTGATGGACGTACATATAAACCTTGTGGTATTATTAATAACTTGCATGTTGAACTAGGGGGAAAAACAGTGAATATTGATGTTGAGGTTGTTGACAGACCCCTTGACTATAATATTTTACTTGGAAGGCCATGGGTATATGCAATGACTGCAATTGTTTCTACATATTTTAGAATGATTTCCTTCCACACAAAGGTACTTCACAATCATTAATCAGCTATCCTTCTTTGCCTCTACTTCATAGGTAACTGTAAGTGTCTCATTTCTTCACATACCCCAACTAGAACTTCAGAACAGTGGTGTAGGACTCTTAAATGATTTCGCCTTAATGGGAACCTTTGCATTACCATCGCCCGTGATGTCGGCAGAAATTGCAAGTATAGAGACCTGCTACATGATCTCTTCCAGTCTATCTGGCTTAACGGAGAGTACGGGTGATTCTGATAATTCTACGTTGGATGAGTTTCTGATGCCCAGCCCTATTGAGTTGGTATAGCAATCAATCTATTTGGCTTGGGCGGAAAATATGAAATCAACGTTGCCGAGCATTTGGGTTGATTGTTCCTTATATTTTGATACTCCATTTGATCCATTTTCCTCAATGTTCTTGACAGATGAGAATATTTTGGAAGCCATGATGTCAAAAGAGAACCATGGGAAGATTATCATCATCATTCCCATCTTCCTGATTATGAAGAAAATAATCTTAGTGAACTATATCACCCATCCGTCAAAAATTTCTTTTCGAATTATTTACCCATTAATGCAATCGATTCTGAGCGAAATTTATCAAATATTGAAGAAACCATCTCTATCGATATTTTGACCAAACCTAGCATTGTAGAAAATATTCATGTCAGTGTATCTTGTTCTCCATCAGAACTCGAATTGTATCGCTCTCTCTTTCATGAATTTCGTGATGTATTTGCTTGGTCTTATGAGGAAATTCCAGGCATAAATACTAGTATAGTTGAACACACTACTAATATGTATCATGATGTCAAACCGGTACATCAACGGCTTCATCCTGTTCATCCGAAAAAATCTGCTGCCATCAAAGCAGAAGTTGAAAAAATTTTGCATGCTGGTTTCATGTACCCTATTCCGCTAACTGAGTGGGTTTCCAATATCGTTCCTGTCATGAAAAAACAAGGAACCATTAGAGTGTGCTTCTATTATCGAGATGTCAATCTTGCTTGTCCAAAAGACAACTATCCTACTCCCTTTATCGACCAAATTATTGACGATTGTGCTAGATGTGAAATATTTTTTTTCATGGATGGATTTTCCGACTACAATCAAATCAATATCTGCCCATATGATCAGCATAAGACATCATTCATCTATCCCTGGGGCACATTTTCTTATAGGAAACTACCATTTGGTTTAAATAACGTTGGGGAAACTTTTCAGAGAGCAATGGATTATGCTTTCATAGACATAAAGCACATTGTTCAACCATATCTAGATGATTTACCAGCGCATTCACGAAATCGGACAGATCACCCGATGCATTTGAGAGCCATTTTCTTACACTGCCGACACTACAAAATATGCCTCAATCCACATAAATGTGTGTTTTGTGTTGGTTTTGATCGTTTGCTTGGATTCGTAGTCTCAAATGAAGGAATTTGAATCGACTTATTGAAGGTTTAGGCCATTATTGATTTGCATGTGCCGTCAAACTTACTTCAGATACAAAAACTTCAAGGAAAGGCTAACTTCCTAAGAAGGTTCATTCCAAACTACGCCGAAATGGCTAATGGATTTACTCAACTATTGAAAAAATGGGTTCCCTTCCATTGGGACCAAGTTGTAAAAGCTTATTTTGATGTTGTCAAGGACACTCTTGTCCGAGCGTCATTAATGTATCCCCCTAATTATCAAAATGATTATTTCCTATATATCGTCGCGGCTGAAACAACTATTGCTATGGTATTAGTCCAAGTAGAAGATGGAATTGAACATCTGATCTATTATTTGAGTCGTAATCTCAATGATATGGAAGTTAAGTATTCATACGTAGAAGAGCTTCCCTTGGCAGTTGTTCAGTCTGTCCAAAGATTTTTCCATTATATCCTGCTCCGAAAAACCACTATAGTTTTATATTGCAACCCCATGACTTATATCTTATCACGTCAATTTTTGGGGGGGGAATATTCAAAATGGATTGTCATTTTGCAGGAATTTGATTTGGAATTCATCAAATCCAAGTCAAAGAAGTATTTATTTCTGGTTGAGCTTCTCTGTGACCTTCCCTCTAATAGTACTGCAACTACGTTGAAACCATCAATTCCTGACGAGTCTATGTTTATGATTGGATCATCTGATCCTTGGTATGGGGATTTCATCATTTATATCCAAACCCAAACTTTTCGACCTGATACCTCTCGCTCTAAACAATGACGCATTTGATACCAAGCCAAAGATTATCTGATCGTTGGTGATACACTTTATCGTCATGGTGTCAATACAATTTTAAGGAGGGGCCTCACTCATGAGGAGGCCGAAAAAGTGTTTAATGATTGTCACACTGGGGCTTGTGGTGGAAATTTATCTAGATATGCTACCGCGCAGAATATACTCCGCACCGATTACTTTTGGCCTACTATTTTTCGAGATTGCATCCTCATGGTCAGAAGTTGTCATGCATGCCAGATTTTTTATCGTAAACTCCGCAAACCGCCAGTGCCAATGCATCCTGTTGTCTCTGTGGGACCATTTTCGAAATGGGGTATTGACCTCATGACCTGTAACCCTCGTTCATCTGGGGGGCACGGTTATATTATTGTCGCAGTCGATTATTTTACCAAATGGGCCGAAGTGATCCCTACATTCAACAACACGGGACAGACAGCTGCATTTTTTTTATGTAATCATGTTATTGCACGGTTTGGGGTCCCACAGGCTATAGTTACAGATCATGGGAAGCGTTTTCGCAACCACATGATGTCTAAATTGACTGCCAAGTTAAGATTGTCACATGATAATTCTACTCCTTATTATCCATAATCAAATGGACAAGTTGAGGCTATCAACAAAATTCTTAAGCATATGCTTCAACGAATGATAGGAGTTCGTAAAAGAAACTGGAATTTGATCCTATACTCCGCCTTGTGGGCGTATCAAACCTCGGTGAGAAACATAACTAGCTTTACTCATTTTAAGTTGGTGTATGGTCTAGAAGCTATCTTACCAATCCAATGTGAAATACCATCATTAAAACTCGCGAATGACTTGTTACCTGACACCTCAGAAGAAGAAGTGTGTCTCCTTAACCTCATCCATCTTGATGAAACGAGTCGTGAAGCCCAATTGGCCAACGAAGCACACAAGAGACGTATAAAGGTGCAATATGACAAAAATGTCCATCCTCACATTTTCTCAGAGGGCAACTTGGTCCTTCTTTATGATCAAAAATTTGATGTAATAGGTACAAGAAAGTTTGAGCCATTATGGCATGGCCTCTATATTGTCAAAAGAGTTCTTGCTAAGGGTGCCTATGAGTTGGTTGATTACGATGGAATTCCATTAGCGCAGCTTAGAAATGGGTTGTATTTGAAAAGTTACTATGCTTAATCATGAGCGTAGTAATTTTTTGTACTATATTGTATATATATGTTGTTGATTTGCATTCACTATCTTAAATTGTTTTTTCAGTTTTCTTGACGTTAGTAATCCTTTTTACATTTCATCTCAAATGTTTAAATCTTCGGAACCCTTTTTTGGATATGCTGATGGTGCTAGTCATAGTACACAGAATCTATCCTCTACAGCGTAGACCATTTTCGTTCTGAACGACGAGTTAGTGAGTTTTCAAGGGATTTGTATTGGTAGATCGATGAACAATATCGCTGAGTATAGCACGTTGATCGAAGTTATCTCTGATGCCATTTCATTTAGTATTAACCGTATCATCATAAGGTTAGACTCACAACTTGTGGTATTACAACTTACTAGTGTTTATACTGTAAAAATCCAACATTTCATAGATTATTCCTTAGAGTTCGACTTTTGGAAAGACACCTTGATTTTATTCAATATCAACACATTTCCAGAGATTTGAACACATTAAATGATTCATTAGCTAATCAAGTTTTAGACATACATTTGCAACATATGTAAAGAAAAAATTCACATCATTGAATAGGATTGCACAATAAACATAAGTAAACATTGAAATCATATAGATAGATAGTTATATGTTTTTACAAAAATTTTGCCCAAGACACATTGGTCATCTAACCTCAAAATGTATGCAAAATGTCACAAGTAAACTAGTGGTGCTCGTGGTAACATGCTATAGATCTAGCTATCCTAAGAAGTAACCGCATCAAATGGTTAGGAACCCCAAAAGTGTGTCGTTGCAGTCGCATAGGAAGCTCTTCAATCCGGAAATCCGTAATCCCAAAGGTCAAACCCTCTATGTGCTGCTGAAGCTCAGTCAAAGTCTCAGCCATATCAAGGTCCTGAAGGACTTCTCTCCTGACAACCCTCTCTGCTGGCACATCTTCTTCGCGCTTAGGTTCCACTACTATTTGAACACGACCAGCATCTGCATTACATCAAACATTTAGTTTAGTCTTGGGAAAACATAAAAATACAAAAACATTGTATAAACCTTATGAAAATCAAAAACATATTCAAAACATTATTACCTATTGCACCCCAATGAGCGCTTTCTGGTAATGTTAAATCTGGATCCCCTCGGAAATCGACACCTACGTATGCTTACTCGTCGATGGCGACGATCTATCGCCGGAACCAGGAAAAGAATGCAGTAGATAACACAACATTAGATTGGCCTGCATGCCGACTCATGAGTTCTACCCACCTCTGCATCCGAGGATCTCTAGGACTAGCTATATCCAGTGTCACATGTTGTGGCTGCATCAGTGGAATTTGTTCCAAGATGAAGGATGTAAGGATATAACCATAACT
Source organism: Pinus albicaulis (assembly GCA_034641835.2). NCBI lineage: Eukaryota > Viridiplantae > Streptophyta > Pinopsida > Pinales > Pinaceae > Pinus > Pinus albicaulis. The sequence goes on from CM076575.1 coordinate 223,981,997, forward strand.
GAAATTATTCTTCCTTCCTCCCTTTGCTTTATTCATTTGTTCCTTTATCTGAGATAGAACAGCTTCAGACCAGTTGAAGGTTGTTGGCTCCATGCACTCTAGCGCATACTGCATATATGATCTATTTGCTACATGTAGTGTAACGGTGCCGGTAAGTTTTGCGATCGGAAAAGGATAGTTCTCAAGGGAAAATCTCTAACATGATATTGAATGTTTATCTTTCCATCTTTTCTTGGCTCTGACCCTGGATAACAATGTTAGAAAGCATAATCTCTCATTGTCTCTCCTCCAACAATAGACCCTGAGAGCGAAATGGGCAAGCCTCTCCTCGACAAACCTATGATAAAGTACACATCCTCAACTGTTATAGGAACCGCTTGGTTCTTAATATGAAATTCCTCGATAGTTGGATCCCATGCTCGAACTAAGAACTCCAATAGTTCTATTTGTTGCCTCATCCCAGACAATTTGAAGTACTTAAGCAATCCACAATCTCTTACGGCTCTTACTGTACTCGGATCATTTAAGGCAATCATATCTTGTTCTTCATGTTCTCTTTCCCTCCATGTAATCATCATTGTAATCCGATGGAAACCTGAAATACAACCATAGGATCCATTAGATTCCACTCATTACAAAAAAATAGGCAAATTTTAGGCATAATGTGAAAATCAAAAACTTAGATTGTGCCCAACGCACTCCCTAACAAGAGACAGTGCTTTTCATATGCAAGTACCCTTCAGTGTACTTGCTATGCAATGCAGGTTTTGACATTCAGGGGTGCGTTGCCCTCTTTTTGGACAAAATTTACCCTAGGGGCCTTAAAACCCTAAAAATTTGCAGGAATTGGAAATGAAATGAGTACTAAAGGAAAGAGGAGGTTCATATTACTAACCTAGATCAAACGGCAATGAAAACCGTCCACAGAAACGATCACAATTAGCAGCTGAAGTTCGAGGGAAAAATCAGTTTCAGAGCTCCAAAATGCAAATGGTAACTATGGAATGGTAGAAATGAATAGTGAAACTAATTTTAATAGTCATTTAATTATTTTCAAGTTAAATTTATTGCTATGACTATAGTTTTATTATGTTTTGTCATGAAACGGGTATTTTTAATCCAATTGATGTTGTTCTGAACAAGATATACAACTGATAAACAGATTAGTTGTGCAGATTTATTTCAAAGAATGACTTGACCACAAAGCAGAATTTTTCTCCTTATTTTTTGAGCTTTGTTAAAAACGAAAAAGGATTTGAAGCGCACTTTTATCTCTTTTTCGAGCTTCGATAAAAGTGAAAAAGGAACCCCTGGAGTCTTCTTTCAGCTCTTTTCAGACTTCGATAATGCGGAAATATTGTTGAGCACTTGTCTTTTCAAGCTTGTAAAAGTAAATGAATTGTAGATTTTAGATTTCTGTGGTGAGAGTTGTGAGTTTCTGGGTTCGGAATCTCCACAGTGGACATTTTTGTGTCAACGTTTCGGGTCTAGAACAAGACCCATCATCAGGACAAATGTTTGTAAAAAAGAGAGAGGAAGAAGACAATATAAATACTTATCAGGAGTGCAGGAAGAAGGGGCCGACCAACCCAAAAAGTCAAATGACAATTATAAGTTAAATACAAAAATTAATTTTAAAGGCTTTCTAAATTAATGGAGGGTTACTAAAAAGCATAATGTCTTTAAATGTAAACAAGGGAAATAAATGAATCTAAATAAAGAAAACTAAAGGGGTTAAAATAGCTATTTCTAAGAATAAAGATAAGGTTTCAATTTTATATTATTATTAAAGTAACATAATAATATAAAACCAAGAATCATTATAAAGGGAATACAAGATGAAACCCTAACAAGGTGACTTAAAAAGGTTACTAAATTACTAATAAGATAGAAGGAAGGAGCCTAAAGGATGCAAAAAAGTTAATCAATGCTAACCATAAAAGGAAAAATTATTATAAAGATAGAAATCCAAAAAAGGTATTAGAATCAATTTTATTTTATTTTAATACCTCCTTAGGAGTAGAAAACAAAGCTATAACTAAAGGTATTTATTAATTTAAGATTGATATTAATGAAAAGAGTATATTAATATAAAGCCATAAATTAATATAAAACCAAGATTTTGTTATAAAGGAGGTGAGAAACACCTCACATGAAGGTAGGGGTCCAAAAGAAGCAAATGGTTAATTAAAGTTATCTATAAAAAGAGGGGGGGGGGAACATAAAGAGAAGGAATTCTTAAAAGGTATAAATGTCCATTTTATTTTAATAAACCTAAGGATTAGTTAAAAATAGCTATTACTAAAGGTATTTTATTATTTAGGATTGAGGTTAAAAGGTATAAAAATGTCCATTTTATTTTAATAAACCTAAGATTAGTTAAATATAGCTATTACTAAAGGTATTTTATTATTTAGGATTGAGGTTAATGAACAGAGAATATTAATACCTTATGAGAAGGGGGAAGGATTAAGAGGTCTCAAATGAAAGGGGATGATGATAGATGAGGACTTAAGGGAAATTTTTATATATAATAAATAACATAAGAAGAGCGGGAGGGCAAGGCCTAACACTCACAGTATGGCAGTAATGAAAAAATCTAGAAAGAACACAAATTATAAAGGTTCAAGAGGAAATCCCCACGGTTTTTTAAGGTTAATGAAGACGGGGTAAGAGAAGGAGAATGCAAGGAGATATAAGGTCAAGAAGGCAATATAAAGGGGACAGAAAGGAGGTTATACAGGGAAGGGAAAGAGTTAAAAAAATCCACTCTAAGTACAAAGAAAGGGGAGGACAGCGAACTGCTGAGGGGGGGGGGAAGGAGGAGGAGGAAAAAGGTGCAACCTGGGAAAGGAAGATTTAAGAGTGGGAGAATAAGGGGACCTAATTTCTGCTAACTTCTAAACCTCCATCCCTATTGAGGTTATCTGGATGTTTGATGATCTCAAGAGCCTCTTGCATTTTCCTTTTGTAATAGTGATTTTCATTGGCTATAACTTTAGCATCCTCTAGGAAGATATGCTGGAGGGTTTTATTCGAGTGATCCGCTAGAGCTGAGGATTTGGTTCTCCCAATTCTGATGTCGGCCCCATGCTCTTTGAGTCTAATCTTGAAAGATCTTCCAGTTTCTCCAATGTAGCATTTAACCCTTTTCTGGACTGAGATGGATTATTTACGAAAAAGGAATACCTTGGTTAAACATGACCAAAGAGGTTCTCTCAGATATTATATTACGCTTTTTTGGATCTGAGTGACAAATTTACGAAAAATTACTTATGGAGTTTTCTTTCGTCCTCTTTTTCAAACTCTCTAAATATGAAAAGGACCGGGCTATCACTGTCGTTAAGCTCGTTAAAACATAAAATAGCAACGAGCTTGTCAATCATGGAAAGAATCGATTTTCATTCATCGCTAGACTCGTTAAATTATTAAATAGAGATACATTATTCGCCCGAAGGGTTGAATTATAGATCAAGAAAATGTTATCCTCCTCAAGCTTGTTAAAAAATAAAGAGGTACTGGTAGCAAGTCGCTCTTGAACATGAAACTTCCTTCACTCCATGTTCGTGACTATTTGGGTTAGGTAATCATCTTGATGGTTCATTCATACATATGGTTCATAATACCTTCACTTTTGTTTTGGGTCAATGCTGCCAACTCATCATAGTGTCGTTGATATGTTCAAGAGAAGTCATCCAGTGAATAAACTAATCCTTCTGCAATACTCGTAAACCTTTATTCTCATGACCGTCATCCCTGAAAATTGCTATATCAAGTCATACCCTTGTCTCTGAAATCAGTAACTCTCATTTCGCAATAAGGTGACTTCCTGTCGACAACAAATCATTATCCAAGAAGGTCACTTAGAAACATCAGATTCCAGTACCATGAGGGTTGTTACAGCATCGACAAGATCCTCGCTTCCAGACTTTTGACCGAAATATTTTGTTTGGCGTTCGACATCAAATCATTTATTCACGCCTTAAGAAATGTACTGCGATACCTTGAGGGCGATTGACATCAATGGTGGTTCTATCGTGTTTGTTAACAGCTCACATCATTGGCTGGTAATCAAAATATGTCTTTCTATGTTCGACGACAAATCATATATTCGCATGGCTAGACTTGTACCTGAATGATCGAGTGAACGAGATAAGAAGACCCCGGATCTAGTTTCAGCCATTCGGGCTGCGATTTCAGGGTTTTACACATCATATGTATGGTGACCTTACATACAGATCGTCATCCAAACATGGGCCTATATCTGTAGGCACGTCTGCATTGAGAAACATTCCAATGTTGACGACTTTCTGAATTATGTACATGTTATTAGATTGTTTATGTGTTGAACATGGGAATGCCTACCCTCGGCAATTATGATCAAAGAGGGTGTATAATTATGTAATGTATTTTAATATTGATGCAGGTCACCACTCCGCTTCATCCCCAGCCCATCACAGTGTAAAGAATATCAATCAAAATATTTTTGTTATTATTCTGACTTCATGCTTTAGGGGGAAATTGTTATAGGTCAATTTGGGCATCATTCCCAATGACCTGGTTAACTAGGAATCATCTCCAGGACCAATGTATAGGATCTATCATCCCCTAACATTTGAATTGCTATATGCCCTAAGACAAAGAACAAGACAGATCAATCAAATACTTTCATCTGCAAAGGTTTCCAAGGTTTGAAGTTTGTAATATATCATATGAGAGCTCACCAACGTTGCCTCTAAAGGGACTAAGTGCATTGCATATGCAGGTAGCCCCATGCAAGGCTGCTCTGCAATGCACTTCCCAACATCTATGGGTGTGTTGGTCACATTGGGAGCGAAATTCTCATTGTTCCGGAATCTCCATTTGGCCAGTGCCTTCTAGAAGAGTTCACATGTGTCAAAATTCGAATCCATGTGTCCATTTGACATCTACAAGATTGGGAATATGTCTTGTTGGAGGATTAATCCGTCTTGCGGACAAGACCGATCTCCTTGGTACTAAAATTATCTAGCAACAAACAGCCAAATAGACTAATCTTTCTCTAAGCATATATGATCTATGAAAAGCTCTATAGAGGTGTTAAGGACTTACCGTTTGTCCAGTGCTTGTTTGAAGTCGTTATTGTCCCTCGCACGCTTGAAGGTGTTTTCCTCATTAAACCTGTAGTCACAAACAAGCAAAATATTACATAGCACCTGTATAGAAATCATCATAAACCATGCTTATCATAGTGATCAAGGAATCTATGAAATAAACCATTGATTGAAAGCTTATTGAGAAAAATGAGTATATTTGTATTAATTTCAAAAGAAGAAAATCCTTACAACCTAAGCCTTGATGTTGCACAGAACTTTCCGGGGTCCGAAGCAGGAATATCCTTTACTTTGATAAGCTCTGCACTCCTCCAACCAAGACTAATATAGGTATGTAATCTCTCCTCACAAAAGTCTTAATCAACTGAGTCTGAATCTCAACAGCACTTAACTTCAAATATTCTAAAGCTTCAACTCCCTTTGAGGCTACCCAATGCCTCTTTTTATAGTGGAAAAGAAGAGGTTTTCTGTTCCAAGTATGAAGGGATAGAATCCTCCTTCAAAGGGATAAGCTCCTCACATCAAGGGGTTATCTACACAAGGTAAGGGATTCATGCACCTCACAAGAGCGGTTCTGCCACCGCAAAATCCATTCTAGAAGCTTCCATAATTTACTTTAATTGAGCTTTTTGGAATTTACTTGCACCTTTTTAATCTTACAGGGGTCCGCACCTATAATAAAGATAAAGTGCATTCAGGTACGTAGGATAGCTGAACATTGGGTGCGGGACCACAGGCAAGATAGCCAGAAAGTGCGATACCAAAGTTTAGGAGACTTTTAGGAACTTTTTCTGATTTTCAAGGCTTGACATGAGGAACTAATATGTTTAGACTTGCAAAGGGAGAAGTATGAGTTATAATGAGCTCATACGTATAGCAGAATGCCATGATGACAATTTTTAGTGTAACAGATTGCCCCCTAAAGTGAAAATTCTAGAATAGATGATACTGAAGTCTGTCATATATGAAGAGTGTAGTACTTTTTCATTTCAAGGATCATTCTATGGTCACCCCAGTCGGAACCTGTAAAAACATTCAATGCAAAATATATATATATATCATCGCTGAGGTAGGCATTCCCATACTCAGATTAAAACTAACTAATTCAAACTGTTCTGACACAAGAATGATTTCGAGTACATCACAGTATAGACATGTGTAGACACAGTATGGACGCAACCATCTGTTTGTAAATAGTTTACTGTAAGATAACAAAATTTCTCGTAGCCTGGATGGTAGAAAATAGATCCAGGGTCTTGATTTCCGCATCTCGAACTGGTACGATTCTATCCATGTGAATAAATGTGTCGAAGTCGAACATGGTAGAAACCACTTGATTACCAGTCAGTGATGTAAACTGTTAACAAGTGTGAGAGTAACCACCAGTAATGTCAATGGCTCTCAAAGTACCCAGTACAATCCATGAAATGTGAATGAATGAGCTGAAGTCGAACATGTCACGGAATCATTCGATCGAAGGTCAATGATGCAACCCATCGTCGAAGGCGAGAAACCTTCCATTAAGGCATGCAGATTTCAAGGTACTGATGATTTCTAGATCAACTCCCTAGATAATGAGTTGTCGTCGATAGAAAGTGATCTGTTGTAGGCAAGCCCACAACACGAAATCATAGATCAAGTTTTGAAAACATATCGGCAAGGACTGACTCAGGGATGGTCAAAAATGGATGATAGATATTTTGCAGATGAATGGTTTATTTGAACTTTCCTCTTGAACACATAACGACACTGCAGATGGCTTGGTGACAATTGACCCAAAGCTAATACCCAGGAACCGGATGAAGACTTTCAAATGAGGTTTGATTAACTGTTACGCAAAGGATTTCCCAACCCAGGTGATTGAAAGTGTCGTGTTCAAGAGTGGTTAACTAGATTTTCGAAAAATCAAAATATAACAAACAAGTCCATTTTTCTCTTTTTCCCCCACCATTTCTGGCAAGTACCTCTTTATTTTTGACAAGCTTGAGCAGGATAACATTTTCTTGTTTATAAGCTCATCCTTCGGGTGAGTCCAACTTATTTTAAGATTCGAACCCTAAGAAGGAGTGGTTCGTTCCTGTTTGAAAATTAAACAGGCCCTTTACTGTTAAATTTTAACGAGTCTAGTATAGGAGAAACTCGGTGTTTTTCAATTTTAGGGAGTCAGAAGAAAAAACTTAAGAAAACCCCATGGGTGTACTTTTTCATAAATTTAGTCTCTCGAGCCCGAAAAAGGATAAAATAATGCGGGAGAGAACTCTATTGACCGTATTTAGTCAACGTATACCTTTTTCGTAAGTAGTCCATTTCAGTCCGTAAAAGGGGTAAACTTATACTGAAGGGACGATTATTCATTTACTTTAACGAGTTCGAACAATCAAGTACTCGACAATCTTTTCATGTTTAGAGAGTCTGAAAAGGGCTTAAAAGAGAACTCCAATGTTTCGCTTTTTCATGAATTTTTGAAAGAGTCCGAAAAAGTGATAAAAGTATGCTCTTTGTTGAAAAATGATCAATTCTCCTGAAAAATCCAATTTCTGCACAAAACTTGAAACATTACACATACCTGTTTAAGATGAGTAAAAATGCTTCAGAAATACCCTTTTAAAGTGAAAAATAAACAAATTAAAAATCCATCTATTCGAAAAAAATTATAAAAAGGACTTTTTCAATTTCATTTTTACCGTTCAAGTTCAGAGTGAAAAGTAGAAGCTTTTGGGTAAAAAAGTTCCTGTGAAGATTCTGGAAAATATGTCCGTCGAAATCGAGAACCGTCAGTCCCAGGTAATCCACGACCTCATAATCTTGTATTTCATCCGTTTACAATTCGTTTCTAGGCTTTAGATTTTATTTTTAAGGGAGAAAAATAGTTTGAAAATCGCCCGCGAGGGGTCTGCAGGTGACACACATGGTACCTGTGGACCCCGAATTTTTCCTACAAAGAAAAAAGTCGTGGCTCCGCACTTTCCCCACAGAGCGTGTGCGTTCCTACGCACTATGTACAAAGGTAAAGTGCGGTCCCCGCGTGTTTGAATTTAAAAATCAAATTTCTCTTTTGCCGCCCAAAATTTTTCAAATTAGATTGTTCTAATCTATCTTTTTATGCATTGTAGGATTAACAAGATGTTGATTTGGAGAGAAAGTGAGCATGAGGACGTGGACGAAGCCATAATGCTCCATTTGCCCACAATGCAAGCATTAAGAGCATGCGGTCTGTATAAATTTTGGGCCATCCAAGGCATGAGGGAACAGGTAGACCTCCTGACATGGCTGGTAAATAGGTGGAACGTGCAGGACCAGTGTTTCATTATTGGTGACCACCGGCTCGAAATTGAGCTGGAGGATATTTATTTTCTGACTAGTTTGTCCAAGAGGGGCGAACAAATTTCCTTGTTTGGGACTAGGCCAGGTGGCCAAACTGTCACTAGCCTTCGAAAAGAATTATGTAATGATGAAACAGACCCCAGGGACAAACGGATTGATATAAAAACTATCATCTGTTTCGAGCTGAAAGTGATTGCATTTACTGTTACCAGACTGTGTGGGAGTGCCGCACTGCATGTGGCTACTGGTTCCCAGATGCGCATTGCTGTGGACTGTTTTCGCGACACCATTTTCAACTGGTGCGAAGCTGTGTTGGCTAATATAAAAGGCCAACTAACTAGAGCGAAGAATGGAAAACTAAATAAATTTGGATATGGATCCATAGTTGTCACCTTTGCTCTAGAGTGGATCCCTATGCTAGCTCCACAGAGTATTCCTGTTGATGCAGGTCATCTTCGAGAACCTAGGATGGTTCGTTGGGTCGCACTGATGGCCCGTCATGGTATTGAGGGCGCTGAGATTGTTCGATTTCCATCTTCATATTTTCGTTGGCTAGACCGCCAAATTTTTGTCATAGAGGACTTTCCATACGCCGAGATAGATTTCTGCAGCGACCGAGAGATGAGTCTCCCAGCAGGGGAACAGTGGGATGAATCAGGTAAAATCATTTTCAACGAATTTTAAATTCTAAAATTTTTTATTTTTGATCGTCTTGTCAATTAATAACCAAAAATTTTTTGAATACAAATGTGGGCCCACGGCGACCAGCCCATCTCCAGCCTTATGACAGAAGACAACCAGTTACAGCTGCACCAGCCCCAGTAGGCCAATCAGCAGAAATCTTGACTAATTTAGAGTATCATCTAGAGCGTTTGACTCTAGATATTCCGAAGACAGACATAGATGACATTCCACTCAGATTGCAGAGATACGTGATTGGTGTTCCAGGACCTTTTAGGAGGTTCCTGTGCAGGGTGCCTCAGGCAGTGGTTTCTTATCATGATCACCATCAGTGATGGGACGATCGTGTTGTAGACTCATATTTTTTACCTTTTGTGTTACTATTTTGCCGATCATAAGGTGTTTCCAACCTATGATCGAAGACGATGTATATTTTTTGAAAACACTTCTATACTATGATATATCACTATTTACTGGCTATCTGTGTTCATGTTATGAATGTTGTTTTGTTTTACTGTTTTTTGATCATTGCAAATGTCGATTTATCATACTAGAAGCAACTGCGTCTGATAATGTATTTAAATGTCTTGGAATATGTTGACATTCAATGTAGTCAAATTCACGTTCCAAGAGACGAACTCTTAAAAATAACCGTAATAACACCAGATTTCTAATGGCATAAACCCTGTTAAGCTGTAATACAACAAGTTCAGAATCCAACCTAACAATCAAACTCTGAATTCCAAATGATATGGATTCAGATAATAACTCAATCATTGCACTATACTCGGCAATGTTATTCATTATTTGACCAAGGCTTACCCCATGCATGGATACTAACTCATCAGATAAGAGATGTTCCGTGTACTACGACAAGCACCATCAGCAAAACCAATGTAGGTTTGAAGAGACGTCGACATCTGCGATATCAAGAGTAAAACTCAAATAAGTAGGAATAGTGATAAACACACTTCTAAACTAAGCACGCTTTTCTAATCTAAAACACACCAGCAGTAAAGAAATCTAATCTAATAAAGAATCTCCATACCAAGTTAAGCATAGTATTGCTTCAGATAAAGTCCATTTCTGGGTTTATCCAAAAGGACACCGCCAAAATCTATCAGCTCATAGGCCCCTTTAGCTAGCTTTCGCTTGACTATGAAAGGACCATGCCACATGGGCACAAATTTCCCAGCTCCTAGCTTATCATTGGCTTGATCATAAACTAAGACGAGGTCTCCTTCTGAAAAATTTCGAGCGGTAACACTTCTATCATACTGAGCTTGTATTCGTTTAACATGAGCCTCGTTTGCTATTACGGCATTTCGTCGATTCTCATCCAACTGAGCTAAGTACAGGAAACGTTTCTCCTCTTCAGACGTAGCTGGGAGTAATTCTATGGCTAATTTCAGTGACGGAATTTCGCATTCAATCGGCAACACAGCTTCCAGACCGTAAACGAGTTGAAAGGGAGTGAAACCATTTAATGTTTTTACTGAGGTTCGATATGCCCAAAGTGTTGAAAACAACATCGAATGCCAATTCGTTTTGTGAATACCAATAATTCATCTAATCATGGTGACTAAAACTTTATTTATAGCTTCAACTAGACCATTGGCTTGTGGATAATATGGAGTGGAACTATCGTGGCACAAGCCAAGTTGATCTGTCAGTTCAGTCATTATGACATTTCGAAAATGACTTCCATGATCTGTAATAATGGCTTGAGGAACACCGAACCTAGAAATTATGTGATTAAATACGAAATTTGCAGCAGTCTTTCCGTCAGCCGAAAATGTAGGCATCGCCTTGGCCCATTTAGTAAAATAATCCACTGCTAAGATAATATATGCATGCCCCCCGGCCGAGTGAGGGTTACATGTAATAAAATCGATACCCCATTTCGCGAAAGGACCAACAGCAATTATGGGATGAAGAGGAGCTGGTGGCGTGCGCATTTTACAATCAAAAAGTTGACAAATATGGCATTTCCGGACTGCATAAATACAATCTTTGAATAACGATGGCCAGAAATAGCCAGCGCGCAATATCTTTTGGGCTGTGGCATACCCAGACATATGACCGCCACATGCTCTAGAATGGCAGTCATTTAATAACTTTTCAGCTTCTTCATGAACAAGACAGCGTCTAAAAACAGAATCTGCTCCACGACGATAGAGTGTATCACCAATGATATTATACTGTTGGGATTGGAAGCGTATTTTCCGTCGCTGAGATTGTGAAATTTCGGGCCGAAAAGATTGGGTTTGGAGATAAACAATAATATCTCCATACCATGGATCGAGAGTACTGATAAAAAACAGAGATTCGTCCGCAATGGGCTCTTCTGCCACAGTTTCAGTATCAGTAGAGGGAAAATCACACATCAGTTCCGCAAATACCAAAGATTTCTTTGCCTTGGATTTCTCAAACTCCAACTCAAATTCCTGCAGCATAACTATCCATTTGGAATACTTGCCCCATAGCAATTTTTTGGTTAAAATATACATCATAGGGTTGCAATTAGAAATGACTGTGGTTTTACGTAACAAGATGTAGTGCCTAAATATTTGGACAGCTTGGACAGCTGCCAATCCCAATTTCTCCACATGTGTATACTTGATCTCGGTCGGATGCAGATTCTGACTAAGATAGTAAATCACATGTTCAGTATGAGGTTCATCTTCCTGAACTAACACCATCCCAATGGTGGAATGAGAAGCAGCGATATACAAAATGTAATCCTGGTTGTAGTTGGGAGGATGCAATAACGGTGCATGGGTCAACGCATGTTTAAGTGCATCGAAAGATCGATTAGCGATCTCGTCCCAAAAGAATTGAATATTCTGCTTCAACAACCGGGTGAAACCCTTTGTAAGCTCGGCATAGTTAGGAATGAACCGACGTAAAAAGTTTGCTTTCCCCTGCAAACTTTGGAGTTGGTGTAAAGTCGAAGGAGGAGGTAATTTAACGATAGCTTCGACCTTCGATGGATCGATGCGAATGCCTGATTTCGAGACAATAAATCCCAGTAAACGACCCGACTCGACACAAAAAACACATTTGTGTGGATTCAGCCTAATATTATAATGCCGACACCTCATAAAGATAGCTCTTAAGTGTGTGAGATGGTCGGCCCTGCGTGATGAATGAGCAGGTAAATCATCAAGATACGGCTGCACAATGTGCTTAATGTCATGAAACGCATAAGACATTGCCCTTTGAAAATTTGCTCCAGCGTTCTTCAATCCAAAGGGTAGTTTGTGATAAGAAAATGTCCCCCATAGACAAATAAAAGCTGTTTTTCGCTGATCAGCAGGGAGTATGTTTATTTGATTATACCTGGAAAATCCATCCATAAAGGAAAACATTTCGCTACCGGCATAATCATCGATTATCTGATCGATATAGGGAGTTGGATAATTGTCTTTGGGACATGCTCGATTAATATCCCTATAATCGATACATACTCATATCGTTCCTTGTTTTTTAGTCACAGGAACAATATTTGATACCCAATCCATTAAGGGAATTGGATAAATGAAACCTTCACGCAGCAGTTTTTCAACTTCTGCTTTGATAGCAGCAGCTTTTCTAGGATGTATTTGACATAAACGTTGACGAACAGGTTTGGCATCCGAGTAAGTCTTGATTTCATGTACGATGATTGACGGATCAATTCCTGGCATTTCTTCATAAGACCAGGCAAACACATCATGGAATTCTTGAAATAGGGCTTTATAAGCTTTAATTTCATCTTCAGTACAGCAAGCACCTATATGAATGTTTTCAATTATTCCTGGTTTTACTGAAATGTCAATTGGAACCGTTCGAGAAATATTTTCCAAATTTAATTCAAAATCGGGATTTTGCAATGGATTCTGGGGTTCTTTGACATATTCAGCAGTAAAAATTGAAGCGAAATCATCTTCAAAATGATCTGGTTCAGGTAAAACGAAGATCGGTGATGCGATCTTCCCATGGTAAATCATCAACAGACAAAAATTCACGAATCTGTTCATCAGTATGAACAACATCCGGAAATGTCGTTGTGGCTGAACTGGATATAGAAAGTGATTCCTCAGGGATCCCATTCATTGGATCGATTACGGTTGAAGAGGTATCGGAAAGTGACTGTACGGCCTGGTATGCAAGTTCAAATGGACTCAAAGGAATCATGCCCTCAATTGAATCTAACTCGGAATCAGAAGGTATGATCCAAGGATCATCAAACATAATAGTATTTGACGAAATCATGTGAATAGTTGCAACGGCAGGCGATACATTAGGAGAAGGAAAGGCAAAATTTCCTAGTAAACCAGAATCTTTAACTAATCCTACTCCAACATCCTTATAAGGGATAGTCGTTTTACCAACTTGCTGGATTTTTTCTATAGAGGTTGGGTCGGAAGAGAAATAAGTTAACTGATCTATTGTGACGATCTTTCCTTGATATGGAAATTTTATGAGTCGAAAGAACGAAGAAACAACGGCAGTCATCGCATAAGACCAACTACGACCTAGAAGAAGGTTGTAATCTAGAGGGGCATCAACCACTTCCACATCTAGATTTACGATTTTACCTTCGACCCCTATGGGTAAATCCTGCAAAATACCAAAAGGGTGAAAACCTCGACCATCAAAAGCCTTAAGAATCGTCGGAGATTGGTTAAGTGTAGGAGAACCAAGTGATTTCCAACACTGAATCGACATAATACACGTTGAAGCCCCCTCATCAATCACAGTCCGATAGATCGGTCTGTTTTTTACTAACACTGGTATCTGGAAAGCCATTTGATGAGGTAGACGAGGTGTACTATTTTCTAAATCGAAGATTATAAGATTAGAATCCTGAACATCTACAACTCCTATAGCAGACAAAAGCAATTTACGCTGTGCTGGGCATGATTGCAGCACTTCCAAAGCCGACATTGCTGAAGGGGAAATAGCTAAGTCTTCAACAATGTTGTAATTCTGAGCAGCTCTCACATGTGGATTGAAATCTTATTTACGAAGAACACCTTTAGCAGGCGGTTTGATTATTAATTATGGATTTTGTTTCTCGATCTGTAGCGGACCAGAAACAGGAGGAGGTGTAGTTGATGTATTTGCATTAGAAGATTTTGTTTCCTTCCCATCAACAGGATTCTTAGTACCATAATCTTGCGATCACGTTGCATTCCTTACATGAGACATCATCAAAATAGGCTCTTCTGAAGCAGTCGAAGTGGAACCAACCATCTTGCTATCTTGAGTTGGAAAAGGATCCTTCAAGACAGCAGGTTGTTGTGAACCTTTGACGAATTTTGCAACCTCTACACGATGTGGGCATTCCTTAGTGAAGTGATCCTCGTCACAAATGTAACAAGGGTAACGAGGCTTGCGCTTTTCGTCATTGGATTCATTTTTATCAATTTTCTCTTTCGAATTTTTCTTGTTTTTACCCTTCCCTTTCTTTTTACCACCGGATTTAGATTTAGCCGTAGATGTCTCTACGACGTGAATGTCGGCAGAAATTTCGAGGGAAGATTCTCCTTTCAGGGAATCTGGTAAGGTTATAATAGGAGAAGAATTCTTTGAAGATTTATTCTTATTTTTTGTATTGACTGTACCAATCATGCCATCAGCAGCATGAGACCCTGAAGGAGCAGCAGCTATCTGACCTTGTTTTGGAAGGTCCTGGATTTTTTCGTGTAAAGTACCTGACTGCGTGTAAACGAGATCAAGGTACTGAGATTGAGAAATCACTTGCTCTTCAGTAACAACACCGGCCTTAGCTACATCTTCAGTGATCTTGGGTAACAATGATTTAACAAACCATTCTGCCAAAATTTGATCTGGAATATAAACTTTCACCAAACGCCTTCTACGTCGCCATTAATGAATATGATCAAAAATATACGTAGACGTAAATTGCTTAAGTGAAGTTAATAATTCCGTGCCATTGTCATATCTGACAGGCAACTGAAAGTGAGTCAAGAAGGCAGTTTCTAACTGACTGAAATTATGAAACGAGCCTCGTGGTAACTCAATGTACCATTTGGCTGCAATACCAATAAGAGTTCTTTGGAAAAGACGCACACCAGAGGTGATAAGTCATGACATGATTTGATGGATCCTCTCCTGACTTACCTTCAAACTTCGATATATCACTAGGCAACTTATGCAACATTGGCGGCCAATACGGATAATAGAAAATCGGATCATTCGTAAGGCGCATCAAATCAGGTAAATCCAAAGTTGCAATAAATGGTAACTGACGGTTAGGGTCACGAAAATCTTGAGTATCCAAAGCAGTTCCAGGAGGTGGATACCCAGGATAACTGGGAATTGGATTTGCGTTAGGAATCGTGTAACCTCCTGGAAAACCAGGATTAACCGGACCAAACTGGGGTTGTTGAGGCTGCTGATAAGTGTAGCCAGGGTACGGTTGATACTGACAATTTGGATTTTGTGAATCGGGACCAAATTGAGGATATCACTGGTACGGTTGATACGTGAATTGCGGTTGACTTGTGACAACTGTACTTGTACCGGCTTGTCCTCCAGGCATCTGAACTGAAGTCTGAACGAAAGGCCCTAACTGGGGTACAGAGACTTGAGGGATTTGCACAGATGTAGGGATAGACGAACTCGGCGTTACAGATACACCAGAAATAGGTGTTACAGGTTGGACAGACGTAGCAGCAGTTGTAGTAGTTTGAGGCAGAGTCTGAGGCGAACTAGGCCCAGCCTGCTGAACAGAACTAGGTGCAGGAGTTTGAATAGTAGGCTGGACAGGTTGCTGGGTTGGAGCAGAAAACAAAGGATGTCCAGGTTGAAAAGGTAACTGCACATTAGGCTGCATAGGTTGTTGATATTGGGACGGATCCCACACCATATTCATTCCGGGATATTGTCCCGTAGAAGGTTGAACATAAGGACCATAACCTGGTTGAACGTAGGGTTGATACGTGAATGGTAAATTTCCAGCTCCTTGAACAGATGACTGACCAGAAGGCTGTTGGTAACCTTGAATTGGGTACTGAACTTGAGGTTTATAACCCTAAGGTGCATACTAAAGCTGGGGTTGATAAGGACCCTGAGGAGCATATTGATCTTGGGGTTGACCCTGGGGTGTGTACTATCCTGATGGTTGATAACCCTGAGGTATGTACTGCCCTTGGGGTTGTCCCCCAAAATAATATGATTCCACAATTTGTACTGGGAAAAAGCTACCTTGAGGTTGACCCCCAGGTGGTAACTGACTTCCTGAAGGTTGCCCCCCAGGCGGTAATTGACTACCTTGAGGTTGCCCCCCAGGCGGTAACTGATTTCCCTGAGATTGCCCTCCAAGTTGTACATGACTGCCTTGAGGTTGCGGATTCAGAATATTACTAGACATCATAAAAATTTTCCCTTCGTTCAACATTTCAATTTTAATTCCACTTAAACCAGATGATAACACACTTTCAATCGGTTGAGGAGCTGCCCCCGAGAAAGTACCAGACAAAGCCTGATATCCCGAAGGAACAAAAGGACCACCATGTAAAAATGATTATGGTGTCTGGGAAAACATGGATGATTCTCCTGCCGTAATGGATGATGGATAATAACCTCTGGGTGTTGGATGAAATGGAACTCGAGGTGGAGAAAAAACAAGACCCAGATTCTCTAAAAAATTAGTTAAAGATAAGTACCAAGCAGTAGTTCGAATAGGGCTGTAGAAAATTGATTCACGTTCCCTAAGATGTAACGATTGAGGGTAATTGGGAAGAGATAACTCTTCGTCTGGATTAGTGAGTTCTTCAATAGAAATTATTCCAAATGGAAGATCGTCAGTGACAATATTTCTTACCCTAGGTGAACCAAGATCGCTGGAAGTTGGTGAAATAAATCCTGAAGATGTTTCCAAAACAGAAGGTTCAGTTTCAGGTTCAGAGATTTCAGGTTCGTCAGCCCATTCACTGGCAGAAGAAATACTACCAGTAACTTCAAAAACTGAAATCGGCTCTTGAATGTGTTTTGTTATGGGTGTTTGATAATCAGGATGAACCACTATGGATGAAGTTCCAACTTCTGTTGATTTAATCCTACCGCTACTAGACGATACCAGAGCACGAACCCCTTAAAGCTGACTTGGTGAATATTCAGGGGGTTTCCCTTGTAATCTTCGGGATTGTCTCGGCAATTCCGCCATGATTAATTATTTAACTAATCACACGCAAACAAAGAAAATTTCAAAGAAAACACCTAAAGTCTTTAAAGGAACAACAGCTGAATCACACGCTTAAAAATCTAGCAGTTCAAACCACACACAAATAGTAACTCCCCGTACTAAAAACACTAGTTGGTGATGAAATCCAACTTAGGAGAATTTTAATACAGAAAGGAAGTTGGAACAGTTACCCCGACAACCTACTTAATGAAACAGACTAGCACAAGTTTCCTCACAAAACCATCTCGTGTGAAGAGAACCCCCTAGAGAGTCCAAGTGAGTCTAGTCGACGTCTGCTCCAGGTACAGTGAGATATTTCCTTCACCGTCACCTTAGGAAATAATCTTAAGATAATGGACACTAAGGTTACCAACAGTAACAAATATAACTGGGGGAACAGTCTACGATCCGATCTCACGCGCAAGGGCAGAGTAGCAAGCTCAATCCCCTTGAAGGTTCCTCGACATGGTTAATCCGAGGTTTACCGACAAGTGACCCCAGGCTCCTCGACAATGGTTAATCCGAGGTTTACCGTTTGTAATACGCGAAAAATATTCTATCTTCCCCAATGAGACAGAATTGATTGTCTCAAAGGTTTGGACATGATCTCGTGATTGACTTCTTTAAGAGAAGCTTCCTAGATTATAAAAATTACGATTGGGTTTATTTCCTACCGCAAGATTTGTCTACTTGTTTGTTTTACTACCTTGTAGAGTTAATTACTCCCTACTCCAAGATACTAGCCTAAGCTATGTTGGTGATAAGAGCCCTAGAAAATAAAAATATTGCTAGATGGATTTTAATTAAGTGTTACTTTTAAGAGTTGTTTCTTAAGTCAATGGGTGCGGAAGTGAAACTTTGATGGTGTGAAAACTCGACTTCCAAAAACACTAAAATGCACCTAAAAATGATAATCAGATCATTTCCTTTCAATGAAATTCTAATTAAGGAAAAGTTGGAGAATGCAATCCTTTTATTAAACAATTCCTTCTTTAAACATTAAGAGCAATTGAAAGAAAATATTTTTGTCTTTTCAGCAATAACTCAAAAATGAAACAAACTATCAAAGCTCATAATAAAATCCTTTTACTTTCAAACTTGAAGCTACAGAACAAGTTTTCTTCAAAAGAGATCTACAAAATTCTATGAAAAAACACTCAAAACTATCAAACTAATTCTGAGACCTACAAATTTTAATAACCTATTTGAATAAAAGCTTTACAATTTTTTTTGAAGAATTTTTTACTTATTTATTCAGCAAACTAAGGATCTATTTGTTCAGAATAAAAAATAGATCAAAAACACTCAATTATGTTTTTAAAAAATGAAATTCAAAAACTAATAACAAAGTTTATTTTCGAAGATTTGCAAAGAAACAGGAAATTCTATTTCTCAATAAAGGATGATTTCACAATCAGGCTAGATTCAACAAAAGACAAAAGACCAATGTAATCTCGGGTATTTTAAACAGTCAATGCTTTGAATCGCTACAAAGACCAAGCGAAAGACAATCCAAAACACAAAACTTCTAGAAAATCATCAAAACACCAATACTACTAAGATTCATTCACAGAAAGATTTTGACAGAAACAATCATCAATCTGGAAAAAAATAAAAAACTCTAAATTAAAATAAAGATAAAATAAAGAAAGAAATCTCAAGGTTTTTCAAAATTTTAACAGGGTCCGCAGTCTTGCAGAAGGAACAGGTGCGGTACCGCACTGTTTACTAAAGAAAAAATGCGAAACTGCCCGCACTGTACAAAGAAGACAAACTGCAGTCCCAGGAAAAATTAAAGAAAACCATAAAAGATCTCAAAATTTTCAAAAACAGAGAAAACCTAAGCTACCCAGGCAGATGTCTATCAATCAAAAACTAGGAAAAACATTTCCTCAAATCAAAATAAAAGAGAACCAAAAACAACAAGTTCTATCCCCAGTGGAGTCGCCAATTTGTTGGAGGATTAATCCGTCTTGCGAACAAGACCGATCTCCCTAGTACTAAAAGTTTCTAGCAACAAACAGCCAAATAGACTAATATTTCTCTAAGCATATACGATCTACGAAAAGCTCTATAGAGGTGTTAAGGACTTACCATTTGTCCAGTGCTTGTTTGAAGTCATTGTTGTCCCTCGCGCGATTGAAGGAGTTTTCCTCGTAAACTTGCAGTCACAAACAAGAAAAATATTACATAGCACCTGTATAGAAATCATCATAAACCATGCTTATCATAGTGATCAAGGAATCTATGAAATAAACCATTGATTGAAAGCTTATTGAGAAAAATGAGTATATTTGTATTAATTTCAAAAGAAGAAAATCCTTATGTTAGGTTCCCGTGATTTGGCCGATTGGTGAGCCAAATGACGATGTAACATCAAACCAAACTTTGGAGCCCAAGGACCTAGCCTTCCTGGACTCAGAGAGGGCTCTCTCTATATGTGTAAAGGATATCTATGTATTCGCTTATCGTGTTCTGATTTTAGGCTAGTTATGGAGTATGTTTTTTGGTTTTGGTTTTTTAAGTTGTGAGGGATGAAACTGATCAAAGATATGAAATAGGTAACAAGATGTTAGATTAACTGGGCTATGGGGTCAAAAGGCCAAGAAAGCTATTAGATGACGATGTAAGGCTGTTGAAGGGCCGATTTGATTTCAAGGTAGAAAGGATCTTTGGGCAAAATGGAGTAAATGGACATCAAGTTTGTGAACAACAAAGAGTTTCAAGAATCACTGGTTCAATAGATAACATAAACATGGTAAAGAAAACCCTTAATCATGCAAAATGTAACTATAAATTAATCAACACATAGAAACAAACATTCAAGCCATGCATAGAAGTATAAGACCCTCTAACTTTGGGAAATGGCTATCAGACTTTGGGAAAAACACATAAGATGGACTAACAACTCAAAACACTATGCCGGAACGCCTAAACACAGTACTTCAAGTCATTGGGCACTTTGAACAACAAGATTTGCATAGTTTTAGGCAAAGGGCTAGATCGGGACTAGGCCTCCTTGGTTCAAACAAAATGATAATCTTAATCAGTCAAAGAGATAGCTTCATGAATGGAACTATGGACATTCATAGGTAAGCAGGGCACACCATACATCCTACTCAACATGCATAGAACTATTAATGAAACTAGCAACAATATCCTCAAGTTATTAAAGAGCAGTTAAGAATTCTTTAATGCAACTAAGGAAGAAGAAAACATAAAAGCTATGAAGATTCAGGAATTTTGAGGTGCCTCCATGGGCATATCTCAAATTTAATCTCTACTGATCTATAGCAAGCAAGAAACATGTATCATGAATGAAAACTAGAAGACAAAAACAAAGCAAGGGACACTATATCATTCTACCATGTCATGGAATCCATCAACAATCCTTCATCATCCATCCAAGAACATTCAAGAGGCAATCCAAAAGCATAACACAAGTATTTTCTCCAAAGCTCATATGACCAATATATTGCTTCTCTTCTCAAGTTCAGCCTTGTTTACAAATGAGAGCTTGTGGAATAAATAGGCTCAAGTGAGGAAAACCTCATGGTTCAACTTCCATCCTCATTGGCCTAAACAAAATATCTAAACTTGTCCTTGAGGCTTTGCGAAGCCCAAGGCACAAAAATATCTCATAAAATATCTAAAAATTGCTAAAAAAGGGAATTTAATTGACTTTGCATCATTTTCCAAGTGTAAAAATAGATAAACGCACATTTGGAAAAAGCAGATTTTTGAGGTTCAAAAATTACAAAAATATTTCAAATTTATATCAGAAAAAGATCCCCTGACTTGCTAGAAACATTTGGCAGCCTTCCTGATGTCAAAACGAGGCTCATGATAGGTCGTTGGAAAGCTCTGAGTGTCTACTTTCCGGTGCAACTAAAATCACCTCAATCTGAAGCCTGGAAGTCCTCCAAATCTGTACCTGTGTGTAAAAAGCCAAAAAATTACAGTCTGCTAATAGACCGGGCAGAATGTGCAAAATGCGAGCCTTTTTCGCTGTTTTGAGGGGGAAAATGATCTCCAAATGCTCTGAAAATCACTGAGGACCTGCTCATGAATTTATGGCATCTGATGGTACCATTCTCCTCCCTTGACAAATCCTCCAAATTAAATGGCGAATTTATGAGTTTTTGACCAAAAACCCAAAAATGCCAAAAACCAAAAGTTGTCAAAATGGGCCCAAAATTGGTATGCATGACCCTCAAGGGTCCTTAGCAACATGCTCCGAAGCTGAAGCCAAGATATCAAGTGTTGATGTGCCTTTCTTCTCTTTCCGTGATGGGCGCTTCCCCTTTGCTTCCTTCAGTTTTGCTTGGGTGGCCTTTAGCTTGCGCCGGGCAAACTGATTCAACTTTTGATAGTGCTGTGTCATCTTCCTTTGCAGCTCCAGGTCTCTGTTTGCCTTTTCAAGCTTCATCTCCAAGTGTTTATTGGCTCTTTCTAGCCATGCCTCCTTATTTTCTTCAATTTCTTGCTCAAGTAGTGCAGTGAGGGGAAAAGATTGAAGATGGGCCTGTTCTTCTTCCCTTTGCTTTTCCAGGGCTCTTTTAAGCCCTATGGTTTTTGGCCTCTTCCGCCTAGGCTGGTCCTCTTTCTCATCTTCATCAAACTCACCGATAAGCTCCTCTATCCTTATGTGTGCTTTAGCTGCCTCATTCTTGTATTTGATAGCTCGTGCCTCATGGACAGCCAAATGGACATTCATTTGTTTATTTTGGATCTCCAAAAAGTGATTGAAGGTCTTTGCCCGATGAAGGTCATTCTCCAATGCTTCAATTTGACCCTCTCGATGGATTAGAAGGTTTTCAAGGGTGCGGACTTCATTATCGCTGTCATCACTTTGGATTGGAATGACAGCTAATGCACCTCCATGTTTTTGACTTTCTCCAATCTTGCCTTTCCCTTTGAAGGCCAATGTTGCACTCTTCCTTCTTGGCATACTAGTGAGAGACCTCCTTGGCGATTTTCTTTTGCTAGGGACAACTCTTGTCATTTTTGGAGTGGCAACCTTAGGCCCTTTCTGTCTTGTTGTGCTGGACTTTGTTCCTTTAGGAGAAGGAGACACAATGGCTTTACCCTTGTCAACTTCTTGAAAATGCTGCTCTCCTTGAGGCTGTTGTGTGTCCTCTTTAAGTTGCTTCTGCCCCTCAATGTTATGATGCTGATCTGCCTCAAATTCCTTTTGACCTTGATCATCAACATTATGCTGCTGCTGTGCTTGGATTTCCTGTTCATTTGGTGGCTCAAGCTGTTGCTCAAATTCCTGCCCAAACTGTTGTTTATGACCTTCAATATTAAGCTGCTGCTTTTCCTGCTGTTCATTTTTACTGAGATGCTGTTGTTCAGCACTCTTTTCCTCTTGTTCCTGTTGTTGCCCTTCATCTTCAATTTGCTTCTCTTCACCTATCTCTTCTTGCTGTTCAAACTGTTGCTCATTTTCACCAACATCAAGCTGCTGGTGTGTTTCCACCTCATGCTCACTGTGTGGCTCAAGCTGTTGTCCCTGATCATCAAAATCATGCTGCTGGTCTTCATCTGTTTCTTCACGTTTATCCTCTTCCTCTTCTACCTATTCATGTCCTTCATCTTCATGCTGTCCTGACTATTCTGTGGTGATCTTGAGCCTTCTAGGAGTAGGCCTGCTGGACAAAGGTACAGGGCGATGAACAGGCTGGGTGGGAGATATGTGGACAGGAGGAACAGTAGAGAAATCTGGGTGGCTGATAAAAACATCCCATGGAACCTCTTTCTTCTCTAGCTGGTGTAGGATGATAATTTTTATCAGAGAATGATGGAAAAGGGAAGCTATTTGTAGAGATGGAGTCTTCTTCTGGACTGCAGATGCCATCTTCTCGATGCTTTTGTATAAAAAGTAAGGGAGATTTAGCTACCTAGCTCTAGTGAAATGCATCAATAGTCGGACATGGTAGGCATAAACTAGAGTAAATCTCCCTTCACAAGTAAAATACTTCATTGTAACCTTCATTAGAGGAGCATAGCTATCAAGAAGATAAGAGAAAGGAAAAATAGTAGTGCAAGTATCTCTATGTTCGGGTTTGATGAAAGGCTTGTAGTCATCCAAGTCTAGATGAGTCTGTTTGAACCATTTCTCGCCATGATATGGAATTTTGGTGGCTTTAGACACTGACCTCGGGGAAAACTTGAAATCAAGGTCTGCTACCTGGAAATGCTTGCTTCGGAACCTTAGGGCGCATAGGTGTGTCAAGGGCAAGAAACTTTTGACCTCCTGTACCTTCTGGCAGAAATCTAGACAACCTACCTCATGAAAGTTGAAGAGGATGGATGGATGAGCATTGACCTCCTCTGTAGAGATTGGCTCATACCTTTTATGTAAACCACTTCTTCTGTCCTGCCTGGGCGGCATTTTGGGCTAAATAAGCTCTTGAAGAACCGAACTGCCTCACTGCCCTTAAACTGCCTTCTTTAAGGTGAACTCTGTCAATTCACTGTTTTGATAGTGAAAAATTGTCTTTGAATGACTTCAACAAGTTTCCTCACAATACAAAACCCCTGCTCTTTCAAAAAGTGGCCTTTCCACCTTTAAAGTATCTCAGCCAGCATACTTTTTAATAAGAGACCACACAGTGAAAAGGAGACAAACTGTTAGGTGAAATTTCTGTGTAAAGTGTCAAAAAATCACCTTGCTCTTGTGAAGTTTGGAGGTCAACAACACATTTTTATCTTTGTCCAAAGTAAACTTCCTAACTCCACCATCTTGTCCCTATCTGGTGTGTTAATTAATCAACATAGTTCACATCATATACAGTCAATCCTGAGTGTAGTCATATAGTCAATTTCACAGTTATGGAACAAAGGTGACAGAGTTAAAAATGCTCCAAAAAGTTCAACAAAGCTTGTAAGAGTTTCTCTTTTCAAAATAATCAAGGCCCCTTATCAATGTAACACCTTTGTCTTTGTAGAAAATTCCTTTGCTCTATATGAACATCCACTTATCAAATAAGCTCGAAGAACAAAAGACAGTCAAGAAAAATACACAGTGAAAACTGTCTTTTTCTGTGAGTAGTAGGAGTAACTTTGCCCTGTAGCTTTCAACAATATAAACTTCCTTTCAACAAAACACCACCCTCTCTTTGCTTAGCTGCTTCTCACACTAGTTTGACCCACACACCCTCCAACTGTAAATAGTAGCCTTCTTACTGATTTTGCCTTGTGGGACCGAAAGGCACAACACTGTTTTTGGTCCTTTTAATACACAGATGACATTTTTGGAAGGTCACCAATGTTTTATCTAATGATCATTTAGACAAGTGACCCACTGTTCTCACCCTAAAGCACGTTATCCTTCTTTTCTGTTTTCAACAATGCACACCTCTTGGCAGGTTTTGACTTTGTTTTATCACAGCTTTAAGGGTATTTTGCAATTGTTATTTATACTAGTGCAAATTCAATCCTTTTGATATTTTATTTCTAGCCTTATTTCCATAGCACAATCTCGTTTTTGTCATAAACTCAAACTGTGGTTTCTTAACCCCTTCCAGTATTTAGCGATTTTGAAAACCTAGGTGGGACGTAACACATACCTTTACAACTCGATGAAAGGCCTTGTGGAGAGTTGGAGCATCTTTACATTTGATTTGGAGGCGTGCTGGAGGGTTTAACAAGTGCGCGGCACTTTTTAGAAGAAGAACGCCGCGCAATAATCCACCGGATGGCCTGTCGGGTCGTGGTCGGGCGCCCGTGACCCTCCGCTACAGGGGCGCCGCGCGCAGCTACAGGAGCGCCGCGCGCCTTTTTTGCGCAATGCAAAATTTCCTTCCAAGAGCGCCGCGCGCATGTACAGAAGTGCCGCGCGGTGCAAACACTCTCAAACTTGTTAAAACCTCTGCAAACTAATTTGAAAATTTGTCTTTCGGCCTTGGGAGCTGCAAATGGATACTTGTTCGTGCTTGGGGGACCTCAAAATGATTTGGCCACGATTTTAATCCCTTTGAAAAGGTGCAAAGGCCAACGGGCTTTTGTCATTTAGAAATGCAAAAATGAAATCCAACTCCGTGTTTAGCCTTTGTAAGGCTTTTTTTTTAAAGGTTTGCTTTTTGCAATGCTGCCTTGGTGTACCCTTCGAAACTCGAAAACCTGCTGACTTCGTTTGAGAGGTGCCCACCCTTTTTGAAATGATTTTGGCAACAGAGTTTTCACGCCTTTAAACAATGTTAACAGAGTTTTCAACCCTTTTATAGAAAGCAAATATAGTTTGAAAGGTCAAAACTCTGTTCATTTGTGCATATAGGTTTGAAAGGTGATTCCTGTCAATTTTGTCTCTTTGGTGACAATTTAACACAGAAATTCAAACTTTGAATAATACCCTGATGACCTATAGACCATTCTCTGCCACTTTGTTAACACTGATGGCGATATTCATTACGTAAACCCCAATCCAAAACTGTTAAAAAATACTGAAAATTGCTTTGTTATTTGAAAGGATAGGGTTTGTCTTTTCAACTTGCTTTGACAGTTTCTGTCTCCAAGTGTTTCTTCAACCTCTTTCCCACTGTAGGTAACAAAAATTTGCTGCACTTATTTGGATTTTTCCATGGCCCTTTGATTAAGAAGGGCGCCCTTTTTCAATACACTTCTCTGCTCAAAACATATCATATAATGTCTCTGTCCATTGAATAATGAAAACCTATTTTTGCTTCAAACTTTCTAAAAAACTGACAGTCTATCAAAACACCTCTTTTGCCTATGATGAACAATAGTTCCAATGGTGATGTCTCTTGATGACATAAACCTAGATTGTCTGTGTTAGCTATTATAGCATGTTTGAAAGAGCAGCTGTCTATAAATGGAGCTGCTTTCATGTGGAAATAATGACATGGCCTGAATAATCTTGCAAGTTGTTCCAGAGTTTTAAAACCCAGACCATAACCTGTTTTAATATACTTGTGTTGAGGAGACAAACATATGAAGTGTAAAAAGTAGCTAGGGTTACTCATAAACACCAAGGCTCTTATTAGCCATTTTCTTCTAATGAAACTCTGAAATCACTAACCCTACTGCATCTGAAGGCTACATTTGTCTTTGTGGTGGCGTGTAGCTTGCAACAATTGGACTTACACTGGCGCTTTGAATGATATCAAGATGTCACATATCTGGGGCTGTGTACTACTCTCCTGCCTCTTCTTTAGGTTCATCCAGAAACCATGGATTGTATTTTACATTTCAATAGAAACAAAAGAACACACAGGGGTCTTTTTACTGAAGTATTTTCCTGCTCAAGACTAATTGGAGCTATTCATATTAACACCCCTGCAGAGATATTTGTTATGATAGCTTTGATTAAAGGAGTCCTTGTTTTTAATGCGCCCTGATGATGACTGAAACTTCAAATGATTCTCTTTCTTAGGACACAAGACCAAAACTCTGTTTTCCTTTGTTTTGCATATTGCAGATCTTATCCCTGTTATGATCATCACTTACACTCAGAAACCTAGAGTCACTGTTTTACTGTCTAGTAAAAGGCAAACCTGTGCTTATAGTAAGTTTTGCAATCCTTGAAGTCAATATTGGCCATCGCCCTCTGCTTGTAGATGAAGGAGGCGCCTCAACCCTCTGCTTGTAGATGAAGGAGGTTCTTGGCCATGACAAATTACTAGTCTGTTTGGCAGTGGTGTCTTTCTTCTACTGTGATTTCATGCTGAATGGAAGCTGCAAGGTCTTGATGAGTAACTCCTTACCCTGCATATGTATCTCAGGATCACGTTGACATTGAGAAGTAGTTGTTCTTCTAAATGTGTATTCAAGAATTTTCTCCTGAGATGAATATATACTTCCTGTCTTTGTAAAATCCATAAAACATTGTAAAACACCTAATAATCAGCTTGAGACTGTGGTCTATGCAGTGCTGAGACTTAGGGGTGCGTAAGTGGCGTGACTTAGGGCTGTTATCAATTTCATTTTCAGAGTGGGAGGTTTGTCATGATTGGTCTGTATTAGATGGAGGTTTTTTGGCCTTTTGATGGTTGCCAAGGGTAAAATGCCTTAAAGCGCCATTTCCTAACTTGGGGGGAGGATTTTGAAACAGTCATTGGATTGCCCTTTTAGAGCTGATGGGCAGACCAGTAGGGCTAAAGCTAGAGAGGATAGTGATAATGAGTTTTAACTTGGACATGGGCGGACTGAAAAGTAGGAGGGCGAAAAAAAAGTTTTATGAGGGTTTTCTAGATGACAAATTGAAATATGGAGATCAGCTTCTAGAAAACTTAGCTATGGATCTAGTCATCACTAACAAGTGAAAAATATTGATGACTAACACCTTACAACCTGAGCCTTGATGTTGCACAGGACTTTCCGGGGTCCGAAGCAGAAATCTCCTTTACTTTGATAAGCTTTACACTCCTCCAACCAAGACTAATAGAGGTATGTAATCTCTCCTCACAAAAGTCTTAATCAACTGAGTCTGAATCTCAACAGCACTGAACTTCAAATATTATAAAGCTTCAACTCCCTTTGAGGCTACCCAATGCCTCTTTTTATAGTGGAAAATAAGAGGTTTTCTATTCCAAGTATGAAGGGATAGAATCCTCCTTCAAAGGGATAAGCTCCTCACATCAAGTGGTTAGCTCCATAAGGTGAGGGATTCATGCACCTCACAAGAGCGGTTCTGCCACCGCAAAATCCATTCTAGAAGCTTCCAGAATTTACTTTAATTGAGCTTTTTGGAATTTACTTGTGCCTTTTTAATCTTACAGGGGCCCACACCTATAACAAAGATAAATTGCGTTCAGGTACGCAGGATAGCTGAACATTGGGTGCGGGACTGCAGGCAAGATAGCCAGAAAGTGCGATACCAAAGTTTGGGAGACTTTTAGGAACTTTTTCTGATTTTCAAGCCTTGACATGAGGAACTAATATGTTTAGACTTGCAAAGGGAGAAGTATGAGTTATAATGAGCTCATACACATAGCAGAATGTCAGGATGACAATTTTTAGTGTAACATGTCTTGACTATTATTATTAATTCATTGATTGTAAAACTACATCAGCCTCTCTATAAATTGAGCACATATCTTAGTGTTTGATAAGGAATAATTTGTGTAGAGAAATGCTGGTGGATTTTTCATTGAAGAGATTGATTTGAGTGACAATTTGCTAGAGATATATGCATTGTGATGAGGTTTGGATGCTGCTGGAGATGGTGACACTAAATCATTCATATTGTTGTAACCTCTCCTTCTATCATTAATAAAGAATACAGCTTACTTTTCCGTATTTGCATCTATATTAGCTTTGATTTTCCATATTTCAAGATATTAGTTGATGTATATGGTTTATGCTTTACTGATTTAGCAAACTAACTTGAATAGACATCTGTATTATTGATATCTTCTGTTGTTTAGTGTTCATTCTTGCAGGAAATATTTTACACATCCGGCTGGAATTTGAAGCTACAACAGAAGTGACAAAAGGAATCATTTGGAAGTGCTTCGATTCCAAGCAAGCATCTAATCCATTCTGTGTGTCTATTCTTAGTTAGGAAAAGTATTTGTATAGTCTTTAACCTGTTGTTCTATATTAGCACCTGTCTAGGGAAGATTGTTTTATCTGTAATTTATAATTCTGTCCAACACCGACACGTCGCAATCCTTCAGCAATGGTACTCCAGTTCCTACTAAAAGATCAAAGGATTATAGCAGCATACAAGACAATATTTGCATTCATAACTAGATAATTAGTCAAGGAGAATTAAACGTATTGCATAAGATAAATCACATCAACACAAGACGGGAACCAAGACATCAGTCATGTATATATTAAGAGATTAGAACCGGAGCCTTGACGTCACAGCCTCCTTCAGCGGATCCAGTCAAAACTTGTCTTGAGCATTCGTCAGGGAATTTAGACGTGGTGAGGCAATAAAGCCTAATATCTCTCTCGACAAGGGTCTCTCTCTCTGCTTTATCTCACACCATCTATATCAGACTGTTTCAGCAAAATGTTCAGCAATTCCTATTCAGCTAGTTGCATCTATGTGAGAGAGGTGTATTTATAGAAGGAGAGGAGGAGGTTTGGATCCCTCAAATGTTGGAAGGGAGGCTTTATCCTTTGGTAGGTTGCCCAAAAAGGAGGAAACAAGAAGCCAAAGGAAGGTCTTTGACGTTATTCAATCAAAAAACCCAAGCTAACTCGCTCACGAAGTAGTTAGCTTGGAAACTTCGCTTCTATATTTGAAAAACTTTCCAAAAATAGCTCTGCGCGAGAAACTCACTGAGACAGAGTGCCAATGGGCATGGGGCCCAGTGTTAATTTCCTTTATTGGTGCGAGGCCATAACTGCCTACCAGTGCCAACCCAAAAGCATGTGTTTTTGATGGTCTATTCTAGGAAAATTCAACGGAGGAAATGTTCTTCTCATGGCAAGGGATGCAATGATACTTTTTTCAAGGCATGACATGTCATAAAAGTCACATAAATTTTCCTCCAATGTGCAGGATGGGGATTGTAGGGAAAGTGACAAAATGTTGTGTAACAGATGCCACCTAAAGCATGAAGTCTGAGAGAGAGGGAGGAGTGAAATGCTTTACGAGAATGCTTTCAAACCAAACATCGTCGTCGGAAGACCTACAAGTACAAATACAACTGATATCTCTAATACATGAACATGTGGCATCGGCGCAGCCATTCATAATAGAGTACATAAAAACTAAGATTCGAGGTATGGACGCAACCATCCAGCAATAAGGATCAACAAATAGACTCAGGTATGGTCGCAGCCATCCAATCAAAAGAGTCATGCAGATAGTCATGATAAACCAAAATATCTTGCAGCGTGGATCTTATCAGACAAAACCCAAGGTCTTGCACTCTAGCTTGATCCAAACAAGTATAAATTCAAGCATGTGAATATGTGAGCTGAAGTCTAACATGCAAGAAAGTCACTTGATTACCAGCCAATGATGTAAGTTGTTAACAAGCACGAGACAAACCACCAATAATGACAATAGCTCTCAAGATACAACTAGTACAATCCACGGAATGTGAATAGTGATCTGGCGTTGAACACCTGCAAAATCACTCGATCGAAGGCCAATGATGTGGACCTATCGTCGAATGAAAAGAACTTGCCATTAAGGCATGCAAGCTTCAAGGTACCGGAAGGGAGTCTCTAGATCAGCTTCCTGGGTAATGAGCTGAAGTCGACAGGAAGTGACCCAGTCGAAGGAGGGCCATAATGTTTCCCACATCATCGACACGAGACAAAGGAACGTCATGATAATGAATCAAGACCAAAAAGAGGATCAGAGGGAGGTTTAAAACTACAATTACAAAATTCTCTTGAACATATCAGCAACACGACTCTGGATTTGACAGTATTTGACATCAAGGGATCTGAGGTCATGATGACGTGGAAAATAGCAGATGATAGTTCAAAACAGATTACCCAAACCCATGGAGGAAAAAATGACGAAATGAGATGTCCCCAACCTGACACGAATGCAGATGAGTGTCATGTTCAAGAACGACATACTGCCGACACTACTGAGAACTGGTTCCATTTTCCCCCACCATTGTTGGCAAGTACCCCAATTATTTTTGGAAAACAAGTTTGAAGGGGATAGCATATGCTTTTCATATAAGTTTGTCCTTCGTAAAAATCCATCCTAGTACATTTTACAAGCCCTAGGAAGGAGGAAATCGAGTACGTCATGGTGACGATTTTTGATGTCATTTTGTTTTAACGAGTCTGACAAAGGAAGAACTCAACATCTTTTCATGTTTAGAGAGTTTGAAAAGAGGCGGAAAATAAAACACCAGCAGTCCCTTTTCGTAGGTAGTCTCACAAATCTGAAAATGTAGAAAACTATGTATGAGAGAACCTCGTAGTCGCGATAGGATAAGGTATTCCTTTTTCGTAAATAATCCATCCCAACCTGAAAAAGGGGTAAACGTATACTAGGTAGATATCGTTTCACAGCCTTTAACAAGTTCAAAACGAAAAGATTCTCGGCAATATTTTCAATTTTTAAGAGTTAGAAAAGAGCTTAAATTTGACTCCTCTTGGAGGAACCAGTGGTATTGAGGGTAGCAACTGGTTCCATTAATGGTGGAACTACTCAGAACAAGTAAAGGTCAAGACGTTGGCTAACAAAACCATTCAGTGCAACGATTCCTCAGGAATGGGTAAAACAATCAAGTGAGGGCATATGATCGGCCGAGTAGATGGTAACGATGGAATGAAAAAACCAAGACTCATCTAGAAAAACAGGCAGATAAAATGGCAATCACAAGAGGTAAAATGGTAATGGTTTCATTTTTACACAAGCTTGAAATCAGGAAACTCTTCTTGAAGTTGGTTTTATTTTTACACAAGCTTGAAGAAAAAATAAACTATGCTTGAAAAGGTTTGCATGCCCCCAGCATGGTGACTCAATTCGAGGTACATGCCCCGCAAGCTTCAGTCCATTCACTTGAGTAGACTACTAGTTACTAACAGGTGGATGGAATGAAGGTTAAATTACGAGAGCAAGGAAAGACTCAACTGGGATTGTACGAGATCTAATCAAAGACTTGAATTGGACAGGAACTTGTTTAATTTTCTAACGAGGTTGACACAGTAAAAGAACTATCCTCATAAGAGATTGTTTCATTGTTTAAGGAGCTTGACACAAGAAAACCAACTATGATCTAATGACCTTGTTTCATTTTTTAGGAAGCTTGACACAATAAAAGTAACTCTACTCTGACAACCTTGTTTCATTTTTTTAAGATCTTGACACAAGAAAAAGAACTCTGCTCTGAAAATCTTATTTCATTTTTTAAGGAGCTTGACACAAGAAAAAAAATTGTGCTCTGACGAGCTTGTTTCATTTTTTAAGGAGCTTGACACAATAAAACAAACTCTGCTCCGTGGACCTTATCATGGTGAATATGAAGTCATGGCTTCCAAGATTTTCTCATCCGACGGGAGAACAACACTCTGGAAATTAGAATCGAATTCCCCCAGTACATTGCGTGCTACCTCAGTAACTGAAAAATCAGTGGGCACGGACATGGAACAGGTGGCCACATAATTGACCTGTGGCGAGGAATATATCACCGGTAGGAACGGACAAAGAAGGGATGGCGGTAAACCAGATGTCACATTAGGACCAAAGAATGAAATCTGATCAATGGTTACGATTTGACCTTCATGTGGAAAACAGATCACACGAAAGAGGGAAGAAACAAGCACGCCCATGGAATAAGCATATTCATGCCCTAGGAGTAAATTAAAATCCAAGGGAACTTGGACCACCATCATGCCTATATAGATGGTTTTTCCTCCCAAAGTAATAGGCAACTTCAGAAGGATCCCTAATGGTTGACTTGTTCCTCTATTAAAAGCCAACAGATTCTGAGTAACAAGCACAAGTTGTGGAGAACCCAAATCTTTCCATGTAGTTGAGAAAATAATACTAACCGAGGTGCCTTCATCTATAATCGTGCCTGATACGACCATATTGCAGGCCTGTACAGCGATCTCAAAGGGCATGTAAGAAGGAAGACGGTATCCCGTGAATCGACTCCAACCAAAGGAAGTGACCAAACTACATGGAGGGGGTGCCATAGGAATAATAGGATTATCCCCCTGAGACCATCCTCCTGAACTTCAGGAACGAGATAAGGAGGATCACTTTCTAGAACTATGGCCACAGGAGTCAGAGGATCATCCTCCTAGATCATGGAAACGGGAGGATTTCCCTCTGATCCCGGGGAATCAGAGGAAACAAAAAGAACCTGACTGGGATGAGGCCCACTCTCAATAGAAAATACCTGGTGAACCGTAGGTGGAACCAGGTTTTCCTTATTCTCAACCAATGATTGGTTGGAAATGGACTTAGGAGACTGACTTTCAGAGAGAGTGGAATTGACCGGAGATGAATCTCGATCAATAACTTGATCAACTGGTTGAGGACTAGAAAGAATCTTCCGGTAACCAACGGGAAGATGGGACTCAGAAGCCAAAAGCATATCCAACACTTTAGAGGCTTCATCCATATGAGGACAGAGGTGAATGGGATGGTTCCCTTCACACAACCAACAAGGAAATTTTATCTTACCCTGTTTCTTATGAGTCTCATTATCTCTAGTTGAAGGCCCATCATCAACATGATGCCCAGAGGTTGATAATGATGGCTACGACCATACCTGAGTCTATTTGTTGATCCTTATTGCTGGATGGTTGCATCCATACCTCGAATCTTAGTTTGTATGTACTCTATTATGGATGGTTGTGCCCATGCAACATGTTCATGTATTAGAGATATCAGTTCTATGCTTGATTTGCAGGTCTCCCGACAACAGTGTTTGGTTCCTTGCACATACTTGTAAATCATTTCACCCCTCACTCGTGTTCGGACATCATACTTTAGGGGCATATGTTAGAGAGAAATTTTTCACCGTCCTTGTACTCCCTGTTCCTTGATCCTGGAGGACCCATACTGTGACCCTTGTGTACTTTCCAAGCATGGAATACATGCCCCTGAACCACACTTTGTCTGACAATTCATCTCCCTTTACAACTTTTTTGGAAGATCCCTATATAAACCTGGTTTTCAAGGTCGGCACTTTGTCTCAGTTTCTGACCCGTGCCGATAATAGAGATTTGCACTTAGACCCGCTTCAATCTGCTCTCTATATTGACGTCGAACCCGCATCAATCCTCTTTTGGAAATTTTTTCAAATAGAAACAAAGGTTCCATGACTAGAAGCTTCACGAGGCGGCGAGTTGGAAGTTTGTTTTTAGGATATGGTCGAGGAATTCCCCTTTGGGCTTCTTGTTCCCAATAAATAGGAACTACTCCAAAGGAAGCTATTTTCCCATTATTTGAGGGCCCATAACCTCCTCCTCCATTGTTATATAAGGAGACCTCTTTCACCTATGTTGCCTTAGTTAGAAAGTTAGAGAAATCATAGAGAAGAGAAGAAATTATAGCTTCGGGAGAATACTATAGAGTTTGATTGTTTTTGTGTGTTGAGAACGTGGTGAGATCTTAGACCTTTGTGTATGAATTTGTTGCAAACGTGCTTGGATACAAACCTGCCGAAGGAGAGCCTCAACATCAAGGCTTGGTTGTAAACTCCCCTCATCTTTATCATAATAAAATGCAACTGATGTTTATCTTCCACTCTTGTTTACATTTATAATGAGATTTCTAGCATTGCTTGATCACTTAGATAGGTTGTAATTTTTTATGTTTTTCATGATTTTACGCTTGTCATGGTGTCTTGACTATCTGTATAGGTAATCGAACGTTGGTAGCAGCATGCATCGAGCTTGATAAGAGAAATGCATCAAAAATCTTCGACGGAACATGACAACATAGCATTAGGACAAGGTAGGTCATCCTCCTTGCTATGAATTTCATTTACAATCTAGGAAGGTATATATTAGTATGTTCCCATAGTTGCTAGACCCACCCTAGGGCTAGAGGGATCGCCTCTATCCGTAGAGGGGATTTACCTGCACAACACTTCCCTATGGCTTATTTGGCTCTAGAAGTATCCAAATGGCTCTGAAAATCCCTCCATTTGATTCATAATGTCCAAAATAGTCAGAAATGACTATTCATTTGTTGAAAATGGCATATGGTTGCTCTGGCTATGCCTCCAACACCTGGTGGCACCCCATGGCTCTAGGCTCATGGAAAAACTTCCTTGTATCATATTGGCCTTTATAAGTCTCCAAATGCTTCTAAAAACCCCATCATTGGATTCATAAGGTTCAATATAGTGATAAATGAATATTGGTTTATTCAGAATGGCCTCTGGCTGCCCTGGCTAGGCCTCATTCTCCTGCTGCCTCCCAGTGGCCCTGATGGCCCTTGGAACTTCTTTGAAGAAAAATCACGCTCAGAAGTACTTAGCTGGCTCTAGAAACCTCACCAATGGCTCTAGAATGATTTAATTAGTCAATAATGACTCTTTCTTTTCTCAGAATGGTCAAAAATTTAGCCTTCTACACCTTTTCCCAATATCTCCTAGGAAAACTCCACTGAATGAGGAGAACTCCAGTTAATTGGAGTTAGATTAGGGTTGATCGCCAAATTTAGCGTGCCCTTATCCACTCTACCAATAAATTCGTACATTAAAATTTATGGTTAGGGCGGTTGCCACATGTGCACCCCTAAACATTAAGTGGCGTATGCGTTAGCGGAAACAGCGGAATACAATTGGGGAGTTTATTAAACATACATGCGTTCGCGATCAAACAGTGCTTAAATTTTAAAACAGATCACACATAGCCTTAAATAGCTTACATACATGTGGCACAAGGTTCTTGGGTCCCACAACATGCAACCAATCACAACGCATTTCAAATCGCTTTTCTGCAAGTTTAACTTGGTACCAATAACGTTGAACCATAATTTATGCGATGTGCGCTCGTGCGCAATGCCGACACGTGGATCCCATCATCGCATCGCATATTTCAAGTTTACCGGATCGCAACCAGTTTAACATATCTTGTGAACTCTTAACTTCTAAATATTGCAATTTTTTAATCACTTTTCCGGGTGTTGCAATCTTCGTCATTGGTTTGTTCCTTGATCCCACGATCCTCATTATCTCTCTGCCTTCTCACTTCACATCGCAGCATAAATAACATAACCTGCAAAGACTTAACCATAATCTTGAACTTTGTCGATGTGCGATATGCACACGGTCACTCCACATGACAAGTGTATGTCTCAATCGCATCGTAAGATATATATCTTAACTTACGATGAATGAATGATAAACATAAAAATATCTGATGCGATGTACGTTCATCTGTCCATCCTTGTTGTCGCTTCATTCGCTTCATTCTGCAATTTTAACTTACTATATTTTCCACCTGCAACATTTCCACGGTTGTGCAATCCCCTCCATGACAGCCACCAATTCGGATTCAATCCAGTTCTGAACCAGTTTACCATTTCGAACCCAATCCCGTAACTTGAATTTTGAGCAATCCTTAGGCCCTTATCCCAATCTGATCACTCCTTCCCACTGATGGGATTTTGGACCCATAAAATATTATGATTATCTACCTTGAGCTTCAACACTCTGCTTCTTTCAAGTTATATAAACTGATTTTTCTTGACAAGTCTCTTTTTGGAAATCAAACTGACAGGCCTTACACCGCAATTGGCTATGTCTCTTGACCATTGCTCTCTGGTTGTTGCTGACCCACTTCAGCATTATCAGATGTTGTAAACTGATATATCCAACTGTACCACTATTCTCTTTATGTTCTTGGCAAACTGTTAGCCTTCCCACTGAGAATTAAGTCCCTCTTGCAACTATGACATACAAGCTCTGTCTTGGAAATCCACTTTCCAAATTAAGCTCACAAGATGAGTGAACTCTTGTCGTCAAGAAAAACACCAGGTTATTCTACAATGGCTGCAAACACCTTGCATCTTGTCCAGATATTCACTGAATGGACCAAAACTTCATGCAACATCTTGTCACAAGAACACACATCAATCTTGAAAAGGAAATCTTATGCAAGAATTGAAATGAAGCCCACCTCTTTTTGCTTCTTCAAAGAACTGATTGTCACCTTCCTGTAACACCACACCTTTCCTTTCTTAGGAGCTTTAGATCTGCAGTCATTTTTGTAGTTCCCTTCCTTTTCGCATTTCTAGCACACCTTTACAAACTTTCCCGGAGATTTAGATCTCCCTATAGGTTTAGATCTCCCACTCGAAACCTTATTCTTGTTTCTGTTTTGGGACCTTCCTCGTACAGACAAGGCATCTCCATTCTGGCCCTCCATATTTCTCCGTCTCAATTCCTCTGACAACAAGGCTGAGACGATGTCATCAAAATTCAAGGTAGTTGTATTGCTACCTATTGCAATAATCAGAATGTCCCACGAATCTGGTAGAGAACACAACAAACTGATGCACTTATCTTCATCTAAGATTTTAATATCAACAGATAATAGCTGACTTACCATAATATTGAAGGCGTTCATATGCTCTATCGCTGAGTCTCCATCCTTCATCCTCATGTTATACAGCTTTTTCCGCAGGAACAATTTATTCACCAGAGACTGAGATTGGTACAAAGTCCCTAGATTGTCCCACAAGGCCTTCGTCGTAGCTTCCCCAGATACATTCAACAATACTGAATCTGAGACACACAACCGTATTGTGCTCTTTGCCTTCCGGTCCAACTTCTTCCAGTCTTCATCTAACATTGTCATTGGTTTAGTACCCGGATCTACCGCAATCCGCTGATCTTTATCCACAAACAGCTCCTCCATCTTGAGCTTCCACAACTCAAAACTCTGACCATTAAATTTATTGATATCTATCTTTCCGTTGCTCGCCATCTTCTTTCACCGCAAGAATCGATCCCACAAATCTCCCACTAAACAAGCTCTACCACAGGCCTGAGCAAAAAACCCCTCAGTGGCAAAGGCATCCCCTTGAAGCCGAAACAGCTCCAATATCAAAGGTAGGTTTTAACCCTGAACAGAAATTATCTACAAACGAATCTTAAAACAAAAAATAAACAATAGTGAGAACATAAAAACATAAAATAGATATACACAGATATTTTCCCCTGGATCCCAAATTGGGACTATCAGTTTGATTTTTCATTATATTCCTTTTAGTGTTACAACACATATATATACATGCTAAAGCATACATAAACCCCAATCCATTAACCCTAGATTAGAACATAACCGTAGTTCCCTTGACCGGATCCACAAAATACCAGGGGCCGAAAACCATCGTCCCCCAAAACCATGTGCAAACCCATGCACAAAACCATGGGTGGGTTTGCCTCTGAGTGGGTCTGTACACCAAAAAAAAAATTCCCGGGGCATCGCTGCCCCCCTGTGACCCCCGTGATGCGCCCGACACAACGTACAGCGCATGGGACTAGTCGTGGAAAGAATATAACACATACCCAACATTCTCCCACTTGTTTTTTTCTTTCCGTAGGGGGCCACAAGAGAGCTTAGTCATTATCCCAGCTCTGCAACACCCATTGTTTCTCTACACCAAGAGAACTTCTGAGTGCTCACATATTTCATCAATGCATCTGTAACATTCTTCAAAATGTCCGCCTTTACCAGCAACACCCTTTTATCTTCAACCATATCTCTCACAAAGCAATATTGAACATCAATGTGCTTTGTCTTTGAATGATAAGTAGGGTTCTTAGCCAAGAAAATTTCACTTTGGCTATCACAGTCTATCCTTCTAGCTCGCTACACCAACCCCATACTTGAACATAATCTCTGCAACCAAACTGATTCCTTGCTTGCATGAGTGGTTTCCATGTATTCTGCCTCTGTAGTTGAAAAAGCCACTACAGACTGTATTTTACTCATCCAACTGACTGCACCTGCAAATAGGCTAAACACATACCCACTTGTAGATCTTATTTGGTCTAGATCTCTTGCCCAGTCTACATCAACAAAACCACAAATGTCCAAAACTTTTTCCAATCCTGGTCTTCCCTGGTAGCACAAACCATAATCACTGGTGCCACTCAAATATCTGAAACCTGCTTCACTTCTGTCTAATTCTCCTTCCTTGGGTTTGACATAAACCTACTCAATACTCCCACTGCATGTGAAATTTCTGGTCTAGTACAAACCATTGCATACATCAGGCTACCCACTGCACTTGCATATGGAACACGGGACATATCCTCCTCTTCTTCTTATGTCTTGGGACATTGTTTAGCAGATAGATTTACACCTATAGGAATAGGAACCTTCACCAATTTACTATCCTGCATATTGAACCTCTGGAATATATTCTCGACATACTTCCTCTGGTTTAACCATAGCTTCCTCTTTGCCCGATCTCTCTTAATTTCCATGCCCAAAATATAGTTTGCAGCACCAAGATCCTTCATGTCGAATTTGGAGAACAGTTGGGTCTTCAAATCTTGGATAATTTATTGTCATTTCCAATCAACAACATATCATCCACATAAAAGACAAAATAAATAACACGGTCACCAATTAATTTTAAAAAAACACAGTGATCATCCTTGCTTCTGGTGAAGCCAAGTCCCTGTATATAGGTATCAAATTTCTGATACCACATCCTTGGTGATTGTTTTAACCCATACAGAGACTTCTTTAACCTGCATACTATTTAAGTATCTTACCTTTCACCATAAAGGCTTCAGGTTGCTTCTTGTATATCTCCTCTTCAAGATCCCCATGAAGAAATGTTGTCTTCACATCCATCTGTTCTACCTCAAAATAAAATGCAGCAGCAACAGATAAAAGTAGTCTAATAGAAGTAACCTTGGCAATAGGAGAAAAAATATCACCAAAATCAATTCCCGACACCTGGGAATAAACTTTTGCTACTAATAAAGCTTTGTGCTTCTCCACCTTGCCTTCTACATTCATCTTCTTCTGAAACACCCATTTTCTCCTGATGGGCTTCCTTCCAGCCGGAAACTCCACCAGATCCCATGCCTCATTTTTGTGTAAGGATGCCATTTCATCAACCATGGCCTCCTTCCATAGTTTTCCATCCTCTGAATCTACTGCCTCCGTGACAGTTCTGGGATCATCATCAGTTATAGTTAAGGAAAAACTTGAATAGAAAGCAGATGGACTATACCTTTCTGGTTGCCTTATTTCCCGAACTGATCTTCTCATAGCTGGAGTTTGTGGCTCTTCCTCTTCTAAATCTTCTTCTATTGTAGAGTCTGATTCATACTCCTTTAGCTCAAACTCTATCTTCTCAGGTTCCGCTGGTAGGAGTTCATGTTTAACAACATCTTTCACCTCTCTAAACACCACATCTCGGTTGTACACAACCTTCCTTGTTTCTGGGTTCCAAAGCTTGTAACCTTTTAAACCATCCTTATACCCAATAAAGATGCACCTTTCAGATTTATTATCCAACTTGGTCCTTTTCTACTTTGGAACATGTACATATGCATCATATCCAAATACCCTTAGATGTGAAAGAGAGGGTTTCTTACCAGTCCATACCTCATGTGGAGTCTTATCTTCCAACGCTGATGAAGGTGATCTGTTAACCAAGTAACATGCAATCTCCACTGCTTCTGCCCAGAATTCCTGTCTTAACCCGATACCACTGAGCATGCTCCTTGCCTTTTCCATCAGCGTTCTGTTCATTCTTTCTGCAACTTCGTTTTTTTGAGGTGTGTATGGATTAGTGTTATGCCATGCTATACCACACTTCTTACAAAATTCTTCAAATTCCTTCTTGCAAAACTATCCACCATTATCTGTCTTCAGCACCTTTAGCTTCTTCTCTATCTTGCTTTCCACCAAAGCCTTAAATTCTTTAAATCTTTCAACGACTTCAGATTTCTTCCTCGAGAAATATATCCATGTATTCCTTGAGAAGTCATCTATGAATGAAACATAGTACACAGACTTTCCTAGTGATGGAACCGACATAGGTCCGAACACATCACTGTGCACAATTTCTAATATCTTGTTCGCCCTCTTAGCACCAGAAGGAAAACTCACCCGATTTTGCTTCCCATATACACAATGTTCATAGAAATCAAAATCCAGAGAGAAATTAGACATACCTTCTACCATGCCATTTCTATGCAGTATATGAAGGCCCTTCTCTCCAATATGTCCAAGCCTTTTATGCCATAGCATGGCATTTTCTCTAGACACTGCTAGGCTTTCCGCTCCACTTTCAGGAACCACATAACTGTTACACCCATCAATAACAGTGCTACCTTGTAGCTTGTATAGAGTTCCAATCTGAACTCCCCGCATTAATACCAGTGCTCCCCGAACCATCTTGTAGGTATCTTTCTCGAACACTATTTTTACACCTGCATCATCCATCTTGCTTACAGAAATCAGATTTCTAGCCAATGCAGGAATATGCAGAACACCAGGAAGTGCTCTAATCCTTCCACCTTGTAGCTTCAGCTTGACCTTTCCACGTCTGACGATTATGGCCTTCCTATCATCCCCTAAGAATACATCACCATCATCATAGTTCTCATACTTGTAGAACCACTCCCTATGGGGAGTGAAGTGAAAGGATGCACCTGAGTCAATCAACCATGCCTCATGATCTACATGTGTATTTGAAGAAGAAGCCAAATACACATCCCCACCTTCATCCAAGGTGGTTTTTGCCTTTGCGTAAGGAGCATCATCAGATCCCCTTCCTTTCTCAGGAGCTTTAGATCTGCAGTCCTTTTTGTAGTGCCCTTCCTTTCTGCATTTCCAGCACACCTTTACAAACTTTCCTGGAGATTTAGATCTCCCTCTAGATTTAGATCTCCCACTCGAAACCTTATTCTTGTTTCTGTTTTGGGACCTTCCTCATATAGACAAGGCATCTCCATTCTCGACCTCCATATTTCTTCGTCTCATTTCCTCCGACAACAAGGCTGAGACAATGTCATCAAAATTTAAGGCAGTTGTATTGCTACCTATTGCAATAACCAGACTGTCCCACGAATCTGGTAGAGAACACAACAAACTGATGCACTTATCTTCATCTGAGATTTTATTATCAACAGATAACAGCTGACTTACCACAGTATTGAAGGCGTTCAAATGCTCTGTCACCGAGTCTCCATTCTTCATCCTCAAGTTATACAGCTTTTTCCGCAGGAACAATTTATTCACCAGAGACTTAGATTGGTACAAATTCCCTAGATTGTCCCACAAGGTCTTCACCGTAGCTTCCCTAGATACATTCAACAATACTGAACCTCAGGCACACAACCGTATTGTTCTCTTTTTCTTCTAATCCAACTTCTTCTAGTCTTCATCTGAAATTGTCGTTGATTTAGTACCCGGATCTACCGCGATCCACTGATCTTTATCCACCAGCAGATCCTCCATCTTGAGCTTCCACAACTGATCCAGTTGGATATTGGTGGCCACCCGCCTATTCCACTTGGGGCCCCACCATTGTCTCTTTCATTTTTTCAGTTTCAGCACAACTTACTATTTTTAGCAGTTTTTCGAGTCCTGAACTTCCGTAGCCGTTTTGAGGCCCTAAACGACTTTTTTTGGGAAAACTGAGAGCAACATAGGTTAATGGACCAATATTTCTCACTCAAAATTTGTAGTCCTCGGATAGATCTTTCTAACGAGGTATGGTTCACGTCAAATGGAGATCATATGCCAAAGTTACGTCCCTAGGAAGTTGAAACACCAATTTACCCAAACGGGGCCCAAAGTTTTGGCACTTCATCTCCTAGGGTTAGGGTTTTGGATGTTTAGGGTTTTCCATTGTTTCTAAATAATAAATAGGCCCTCGTGCCTCATTCTAACTCAGTTCAGAGGCTTGTAGCCGCCACATCTCTTCTAAGAGATAAGCTACCAGTGCCCTAGCTAGTTTATTTCCATTCTGTCTGTAAGTAAATTTCAGTTCTTTGATATTAATGAAATGAAGTGTTATTTCCGCTGCATCTTTGTATTTAGGGTTATATTTGTATTCTGTTGCGTTCCTGCATAAATTTGGATCAGTGGTATCAGAGCGGTTTGGTTTTTCTCAATCCTTCTTTGCATGTCCCCAACGAGGTCGAGGTATAAGGAGTTAGGGCTCGATCTGGTGGAACCTTTGCAAGATCATCCTCGCAAACCCTGACGAATGCCCATGGGGGATGAAAAGAAAGATGAGTAAGCAGGAGATCTTATCAAAATATTGCTCGAGGAGGCCCTTGAAAAACAAAGGAATGCGATGATGGATAACTTTGCCCAGCTCCTTCAACGACTGCCCACCGGCAGCGCATCTGCATCCAGTAGCCACTCTGGAGGCGCGACTCCCTTTAAGGTACAAGTAAACTTTGACATTCCCATATTTGAGGGTCAAATAGATGTAGATGTCATAGATAGATGGTTGAATATATTATAAGGATATTTCTTGGTTCATGACTTTTTTGACCAGGAGAAGATTATTTTTGCACTCCTCAAAGCTACCCCCCATGTCAAGGACTGGTGGGAAACCTACTATGAGAAAAAGGACGAGACAAAACCCTCTATGTTCTCAGTTGTACCCACTTGGAATTATTTCTGAGATGCCATCAAGGAACAATACTATCCTGTGGGGAGCTATGAGGACAAGTACATCAATGGACCACACTGCGGCAACAAAGGGATCAAGATGTGCATGAGATGACGAATCTGTTCCATACCCTGCGCACAAAGTTGGGTATCAAAGATTCAGAGAAACATTTGGTGCTAAAGTATCATAGTTGTTTGCATAAATACATCCAGGAGGAAATGGAGTTCCTCGACATATCCTTGCTTGGTACGACATACCGGTATGCTGCCAAGATTGAGCAGAAATTCAAACAGAAGAAGCGAGACTTTGGTTCTGCGAATCAAAAGCAAGGGAAAGGTGACCCCAAACCGCAAAACAAAGGACAAAGCCAAGGCATGGCGGCCCAAGACAACCTGCCAAAGCCACAAGCAAATAACAACACCACGAAGCCAAATAAGGACACGAGAAAGTGGTGTGAGTTCCATAAGAGCTCTACTCACAACACAAGTGAGTGTTGGGTGAAGAATTCACTGGTGGCCGAGATGACGGCTTATGAATTAGATGCATGCTCTTACTCTGAATCACAACCTGACAAGGGGAATGATAAAGGGAAGCAGATTATTGATGTGGAGCCCAACACCACTGTTGCCACTGTGAATATCCGGAAGGAGGAACCAGAAGATCCACAGAAGGCAGAGCGTCTCTTCCACTCCCAGATGTGGGTAAAGGGTTCCCTGCTACAATTCATTGTCGACAATGGGAGCCAAAAGAACCTCATTTTAGCAGATTTCATAAATCGATTGGGCTTGCCGATGACAGCGCACCCACAACCATACACCATCAGGTGGCTTCATCAAGGACGAGATCTTCACGTCAGCCAACAGTGTCGCCTTCCCTATAGCATCAAGCCCTTCACGGATGAGGTATTGTGTGACATTGCTCCTATTGATGTTTCTGATGTATTATTAGGCCAACCATACTTGTGGAAGCTTGTGTATGAGTCCTGGCCTCGTGTTGTTACTGTTACTTTGGGAAATAAGTTGTACAGGATACCAGAGGTACCACCACCTCCCACTATCTCTTTGGTTACTGCAAAATAATTCAGTAAGCTCATTTCCCAAACCAGGAAATTTGTTTTCCTGATGATTCTCCCCCATGTAAAGAAGAATATTGTGGCCATGACCTCCAGACATGGCTCCTCTGCAAGACAACAACAAATGGACAAGGT
Source organism: Pinus albicaulis (assembly GCA_034641835.2). Taxonomy (NCBI): domain Eukaryota; kingdom Viridiplantae; phylum Streptophyta; class Pinopsida; order Pinales; family Pinaceae; genus Pinus; species Pinus albicaulis. The sequence continues at coordinate 224,026,525 of CM076575.1, forward strand.
TGTGGAGGAGTACGGGGACATCCTCACCTCACCCACAGGGGTGCCTTTGCACTGTCAGGTCAAGCACCCCACTGACATGACCCCAGGTGCACCACTACCCAATGGACCGATCTATAGGTGCTCTGTTCTAGAGAATGATGAAATCAAGAGGTAGATTCAAGAGCTGCTGTAGAAAGCTCACATCCGGCCAAGTTCATCACCCTGGGGGAGCCCGATCGTCTTGGTACAAAAGAAGGATGGGACTTGGAGACTCTGTATTGACTATCGGGCGTTGAAAAAGATCACTATCTGGAATAGGTACCTGATCCCACGGATTGATGACCCCCTAGACCAACTCAAAGGGGCAAAATATTTCAGCAAGATTGACTTGAAGTCTAGGTATCACCAGGTACTAATCGAACCCTCGGATGTGTGGAAGACTACCTTTAAAGCCAAGGAGGGCCTTTTCGAATGGCTTGCCATGCCTTTAAGGTTGACGAATGCTCCCGCAACCTTCATGAGGATGATGGATGACATCTTTCGTTCATTCACCAACTAATTTGTAGTGGTGTACTTGAATGATATCCTGATCTTCAGCCAGACTTGGGAAGAGCACCTCCACCACATCCGAAAAGTCCTCCAGACACTACGGCAACACAAGTTGTGTGCTAATTTGGAGAAGTGAACTTTTGGCATGACCCAGGTTCAATATCTAGGATAAATTATTGATGAAAGGGGGGTGCATGTGGATCCAGCCAAGATCCAATTCATTCGGGATTGGCCAGCCCCAACCACTCTAACAGAGCTTCGCAGCTTTCTGGGTCTTGCTAATTTCTACCGCAGGTTCGTGTTGGGATTTTCTCGTATCACTTGGCCTTTGAGTCAAGTCACCAAGGCAGGAGCGAAAGCAAAATTCTTTTGGTCGGAATATCAACAAAAGGCGTTCGTAGAATTTAAACATCGCCTATGTTCTGCCCCAGTGCTCACATTACCAGACTTGCAACAACCATTTGATATTGAGACAGATGCCTCTGACTATGATATTGGGGTAGTTCTTACTCAAGAGGGGCATCTTGTGGCATATCACAATGAGACATTGTCCGACACAATTCGCAAGTATCCCACTTATGACAAAGAAATGTATTCCATTGTACAGGCTTGTCAACAATGGAAGCATTACATTTTGGGGAAGGAGACAATCATCCACACAGACCACCGACCCCTGTGTTAGCCACCTATAAAATTTGTTATAGCAAAAGGTGTCTAAGACTTTTTGAGCCTTCAAGGAACAAATTTCATTGCTAAAAATTGTTGGCTCTTGAAGACTCTTGAAGGCCTCATGCCTATCCTCTATCCGAACTTCACTGTTGTTCCCATTTTACACTTAGAAATCCTGCTGATTTCCAAGCCAGAATACTGCTGCAAGCACCTTTTCCCTTTTCCCTTCTTCCAAAACTAACCCTCATTTTCCCCCCTCTTTCTCCATAAAACTCCTCTATTTTTATGATTCCTTTTCTCCCTTTCGTGAAAATCCTCTTTACATGGTTTAAAACTCATTTTTAAACTATATTGGAACCCTCAATTTCCTTGGAAATCCATTGAAAAACCATAAAAACCCTCATTTTGGACATATATGGGTCCTAGCCCTTTTTCCATTTGACCCTCGGTCATATAATTTTCCACACGCCCAAAGGCCCCACAGCCGGGCGCCTGCTCATGTTATATATATATATATATATATATATTCCCCCCCCCCCCCGAAAATATTAAAACCTTGTGTTATTTTCAACTTTGGGTTTTTAATTATTTTCTAAAGTTTTCCACCAGTTCAAACCCCAGTCAATCTCCACCATCGATCTAATCTGCAGATCGACGACGCGGAGCCTGTCACCCCGGTGGTCCCCGCCATCCACTAACCGATTGCAAAACCGTGCGGTATCCATCGCACCGCCTTTCGGGCAAGGGTGGTTTTTTCCCAATCGGCAGCGATTCCATATGCTGGCCAACGCGTGTCTCGTGTACTATTTGAAAACTTCCCCCCCATCGTGCATTAAGGTTCGGCAACAAACCCAGCACGATATCGTTGTACACCATCCGATTTGGGGTGGGCTATCGAACGGCTATCGCTCACCGAAGATGCCCGACAGTTAACCGGGCTATGACATGGCATTTAACGAATCTCCGCCGTCGATCTGATCTGCAGATCGACGGCCCACATTTCATCGCCCTATTTCGATCGCCCAGTCAACGTTTTCTACTTTGACTTTCCGCTTCCACTCCCGACCGTCGATCTCTGCGCGATCGACGGCTCTGATTTAACAATTCTTCCGCCTTCTCTATGACTTCTCCCGATAAATCCTGACCGTTGGATGACGCCATCCAATGGCCACGCTTCCTCCACATGCCTTCTGCAGCAATAAACCTATATATGCAGGATTTTTTAATATTTGTTTGTATTTTGCAGGGTTTAAATGATTTTCTCGCCATTTTTGAAGAAAATTCGAAAGAAGAGGATGACGATCCTCCTACCTTCGATTCACCAAAGAAAATCATCACAGGGTGTTAAAACCACGTTTTCATCAATTGTTCATGAAGCATTGATGCTACATAACCCTACGCATCCCTGTATATCAGAAAAACCATGAATCGGGCACAGTCAGAGAGTATCAGTGACGAAGATCAAAATCAACCAGGACAAAGGATGAAAGACATATTTCCGGGGATCACGACTAAGAATGTTTATCAAAATCCTAATCCCCGATTTAAAACACAGTTTAAATAAGATCTTAAGTGTTTTATCCACAGGAGCGCTTCCACAGCCACATCTGAGACAAATTGATTCCTCCCAGCTACTAAAATGCCACCTGTACCTCAAAGTATTCAATCAGAGGCTGAATTTATTGATCAAGACCAGATATCTGCCTCACAACACAGCCAAAAGATAAATTCTGCACGCAAATTATTGACAAACATCTGCAGAGTTACTTCGACACCACACAGAGCCTCAAAGGTCAACAAAAGCTCCCACCGAGCTAAAATCTTTATGAAAATCATTTAATACAGAGGATATGTATGAAAGTTTCTTCATTGAGCCCCTCAAAGGCCAAGAAGCCATTAAGTCTGTAATTGGAGATCTTTTATTAGATCTCACCTCCTCATTCTTCTATACATACTTCTGCAGAAGATGAGTGAGGGGTTGGTTGATTAGGTTGTTGAACGTTGTAATGTAAATTGAGCTTGAGACTTCTATCTGTAAATAGTGTTCACTGGCCCTTGAAGCTCTATTTGTGTTAGATTAGTTAGGCTGGATAGTGAAGAGGATTGTTGAACTAAAACATTGGACCTGAGTATTGTAACTGGTTTGACATCAATAATAAGTTGTTTCTTGGGATCCTGGTCTATATCATTGGTGAAGTGCCCCTCTCTTTGTTATTGTTTTCCTTCTATGTATGTCATATTGTTCACTATTCTCTGATAAAGAACAACATTTATAGAGTTAGGACTATCAGTAACCTTCTCTGACTGAAAAGCTTTATCTCAATGTTTTCCTCCAATTTGTTTGTTTAAGAATGATTTAATACAGTTTAAGCAGTTAGGAATGATGGAGTTCCCTCATCCTACTGTTTGCCTTAAACATTGTTCTTGAAAGTTATTTTCCTTATTTTCTTATTAAAGTTAGACTAGAAAAGTGATGGTTTGCCCTGTTTCTAGCTCTATTCTCCAAAAGCAGATTCTGAAAGTTTCCCTTGGTGTTGACTGAAAGCAGACTAGATTTAAAAGTACTTTATATGATCTTAAGATTACACTCTGTCTTCTCTTATATGTTTTCATACTTTCTGAAGGTAATTATGTGGATTACTGGATTGTTTGTCAATTAAGCTACTTTAATACAAACCTACCCAAGAATTCAATGGTTAGCCCTGTCCTTGGTTGGTTTTAAACAGTTACTTAAGAGGCTTTTCTTGTTTGGACTGACTGTAAATCCTTTGTGAAATTATTATCAGTTTCCAGCTCTCCAACACTTTATTGTTTCCATTCCATCATTATAAATCTCAATAATCTTGTGATTTAGATGACTTGCCCCTTGGATCACTCTTGATGTTGTTGTTCAATTAAAGCCCTGTTATGACTCGATAGCCCAATGGACTAAAAACCAACGTTATATCTATATTTTTAGCCTAGCTATTCTATTCACTTGCAACTTCTCACCTTTGAAACTTTTTGCACTTAGAACTTTCTCCTCAAACAGTATTCATGCTCAACCATCCAAAAACAAAACAAACCCTTGGCCTTCATAACTAGCCTAATATCATAACCCCAAACTTCAAAGACAAATCCATATTTTCACTTATTGGAGAGATCCCTCTCCGGATTCAGGAGGGCTAGATCCTAGAATCCCAAAGTGGTTGAAACGATGTTTCTCCCTGAGATCGGACTTTGCCAATCTTGCTGATTACAGGGAGCTAACACCCTGCAGTTCATACAGACACAAGGGAAGTTGCGGAACGATCGCCATCAGAAGTGGTCCACATATCTGCAACAATTTCATTTGAACATCAAATACAAGAAGGGTAGCACCAATAATGTTGCAGACTGCCTCATCCGACTTCCAATCGTGGCCATAACCACCGTTCTCAACTCTTGTGGGCCCGAGACTTCTGATTGGTCGCTTCTTTACAAGAGCGATCCAGAATTCAGCCACACATACAAGGCACTCTCGGGGGGTACGCAAGTTCCAAATTTTCACCTCCAAGATGCACTGTTATGTCACCTAGGACACCTTTGTGTTCTTTCAAGAGAGCGTGCCAAGATGATATGGGAAGCTCACTACAGTTGAGTCATTGGGAATTTTGGGGTCGAGAAAATAGTGGCAGTATTGCAGAAGTATTTCTATTGGTCGAACCTTCGATATGATGTCGAGAAGTACATCAGATCCTGCACTGCTTGTGCCATTGCCAAACCGACCATCAAGAAGCAAGGCCTCTATAATCCGCTACCTACCCCTAGTCGACCTTGCGAATCCATCTCCATGGATTACATGTCGGGCCTTCCTTCTACTAAGCATGGAAACGACTGTGTTTTCATGGTTGTCGACAAATTCTCGAAGATGGCCATTATGGCGGCCTACAAGAAGAATATCACATTAGAATCCACTGCTAAACTCTTCTTTGAACGAGTGTGGGTGCACTTTGGGATCCCACAGTCTATCATATCAGATCGCAACAACAAGTTCCTCAGCACATTTTGGTCCAGCCTCTGGTCAATGTTGGACACCAAACTCACCAATTCCACAGCTTTCCATCCCCAAACTGATGGTCAGACAGAGGTCGTCAACAGGATGATTGTACACATTCTACACATGTACAATTCAAAGCCTCCACGTACATGGGATGAGAGCCTCCCCTATGTACAACACAGTTATAAACGGGCTCTCCACAGCTCAACCGGCCACAGCCCCTTTCAGGTGGACTTGGGATTCTGGCCACTATGCCCCATTGACATAGCCATGCCATTTGTGGCTACTTAGGCCGATTTGGCTCATGTCCAGTCTGAAGCTGACAAAGCGAACAACGTCATCGAGCGCATTCAGCACATCCGCCAACAGGTTCATGACATATTAGATAGAGCCAATGCTAAGTACAAGCAACGAGTTGATCAACATTGAGTGCCACACAACTTCCAGGTGGGCGACAAAGTGTGGCTACATTTGCAAAAGGAGCACCTCACTAGACCCCACCACAAGATTCACCCGCTCCGATATGGGTCGTACACCATCACCAAGGCTGTAGGGAACAATGCCTTTGAGCTCAGTTATTCCTTGGTCTACACCCTGTATTCAATGTAGACCGCCTTCGTCCCTACTTCCCAACTCTACTGGATGCCTCCGACATTGCAGAATAACTCACACTAAAAGAGTTAAACCTAGTCTGCATGGAACATGCCACCACAGATTGTATCATGGACATGAAAATCAAGAACACTCGCCAACAGAAGATCCAACTGTATCGGGTTGTCAAAGCTGGCCAACTCCTGCACCAACGCAAGTGGTTCACCAGGGACCAAGTTCAGTAGAAGTTTCCTCATCTCATGGAGGAACTCAACGCAATGGGGACCATTGCTTCCTAAGGGGGGAGGAATGATCTAGGTGGATATTGGTGGCCACCTTCCTATTCCACTTGGGGCCCCACCATTGTCTCTTTTAGTTTTTCATTTTTAGCGCAACTTACTATTTTTAGTAGTTTTTCGGGTCTTTAACTTCCGGAGCCATTTTGAGGCCCTAAACAACGTTTTTTAGGAAAACTGAGAGCAACATGGGTCCATGGACCGATGTTTCTCACTCGAAATTTGTAGTCCTTGGATAGATCTTTCTAATGAGGTATGGTTCGCGTCAAACGGGGCCCATAGTTTTGGCACTTCAGCTCCTAGGGTTAGGGTTTTGGATGTTTAGGGTTTTCCATTGTTTCTAAATAATAAATAGGCCCTCAAGCCTCATTGTAACTCAATTCAAAGGCCTGTAGCCACCACATCTCTTCTCAGATATAAGCTACCAGCGTCCTAGCTAGTTTATTTCCATTATGTCTATAAGAATATTTCAGTTCTTTGATATTAATGAAATGAAGTGTTATTTCCGTTGCATATTTGTATTTATGGTTATATGTGTATTATGTTGTGTTCCTGCATAAATCTGGATCGACAACTCAAAACTCTGACCATTAAATTTCTTGATCTCTATCTTTCTGTCGCTCGCCATCTTCTTTCACCGCAAGAATCAATCCTGCAGATCTCCCACTGAACAGGGTCTACCACAAGCCCGAGAAAAAAACCTCTCAACAACAAAGGCGTCCCCTTGAAGTTGAAATAGCTCTGATACCAAATGTAGGTTTTAACCTTGAACAGAAATTATATGCAAACGAATCTTAAAACAGAAAAGAAACAATAGCGAGAACATAAAAACATAAAACAGATATACACAAATATTTTCCCCTGGATCCCAAATCGGGACTACCAGCTTGATTTTTCATTATATTCCTTTTAGTGTTACAACACCTATATATACATGCCGAAGCATACATAAACCCCAATCCATTAACCCTGGATTAGAACATAACTGTAGTTCCCTTGACTGGATCTACAAAATACCAGGGGCTGAAAACCATTGTCCCCAAAAACCATGTGCAAACCCATGCACAAAACCATGGGTGGGTCTGCCTATAAGTGGGTCTGCACACTAAAAAAAATTTCCCAGGGCATTACACTAGACCCCAACAGGGGGGGCTGCTGCCCCCCCGTGACCCCCTGCTGCACCCGGCGCAACGTACAGCCCATGAGACTAATCATGGAAAGAATATAACACATACCCAACATGTTTTGCTGAGAATGGCCTCTGCCTGCCCTGGCTAGGCCTCATTCTCCTTCTGGCTCCTGGTGTCCCTTATGGCCCTTGGAACTTCTCTGAAGTAAAATCACCCTCAGAAGTCCTCATTTGGCTCTTAAAACCTCACCAATGGCTCTATAATGCTTGAATTAGTCAAGAATGACTCTTTCTTTCCTCAGAATGATTGAAAATTGAGCCTTCTACACTTTTTCCCAATATCTCCTAGAAAAACTCCACTAAATGTGGAGAACTCCAGTTAACTGGAGTTAGATTAGGGTTGACCGCCAAATTTGGTGCGCCCTTATCCGCTCCACCAATAAATTCGTGCATTAAAATTTATGGTTAGGGCGGTTGCCACATGTGCACCCCCAAACGTTAAGTGGCTTATGCATTAGTGGAAACAACGGAATACAATTGCAGAGTTTATTAAACATACATGTGTTTGCAATCAAACAATGCTTACGTTTTAAAACAGATCGCACATATCCTTAAACAGATTACATACACGCGGCACAGGGTTCCCAGGTCCCACAACACGCAACCAATCACAGCGCATCGCAAATCTCTTTTCCGCAAGTTTAACTTGGTACCGATAATGCTGAACCATAATTTATGTGATGTGTGCTTGTGCGCAAGGCCAACATGTGGCTCCCCTCATCACATCGCATATTTCAAATTTACCGCATTGTAACCAATTTAACATATCTTGTGAAATCTTAACTTCGAAATATTGCGATTTTCGAATCAATTTTTCGGGTGCTACAATATCTGTTGTTGTTTTGTTCCTTGATCCGACAATCCGCGTTATCTCTTCGCCTTCTCACTTCTCATCGTAGCATAAATAACATAACCTGCGAAGACTTAACCGTAAACTTGAACTTCCCCGATGTGTGATATGCGCAGGGTCACTTCACACGACACGTGTCCCATCTCAATCGCATCGCAAGATATATATCTTAACTTACGATGAATGAATGGTAAACATAACAATCTCTAATGTGATGTACGCTCGTCCATTTTTCCTCGATGTTGCTTCGTTCGCTTTGTTTTGAATTTGAACTTACTGTCTGTTCCACCTACAACATTTCCACGGTTGTGCAATCCCCAATTCTATATGCAAAGTTCTAGACTCCATGACAGCCACCAATTTAGATTCAATCCGGTTCTGAACCTATTTACCATTTTGAACCCAATCCTGTAACTTGAATTTTGAGCAATCCTTAGGCCCTAATCCCAATCTGATCAATTTTCCGCCCCGTGTATTTTTATTTTTTTTTAAACATGTCTTGTTTTCCATGGTTGGTAAGTATGTTTTACTTTCCCATTTTACTCCTGTAAAATATTTGGATAATTATTTATCCAAATTTCATTTTCCATGCATTCCTCCTCTTTATACCATAGCAAAAACATGTCTTTTTCCTCTATAGAAATTTCGTTTTTACTCAGCCTCCTTTTACTTTCACCTGTAGCCTCATTTCACACTTGTAAGTCTCCTTAGTCTCATTTTTACGTCAGTCTCATTTTTACTCATCCTCCCTCCCGTAAACTCATTTCGTAAACATATGTAATTTCCTTTATCTCCTTTCTGTCACATTTTCATAAAATTTGAATGAATATAAATAATCGTTTTCGGGCTAGAAGCTGACAGTTGTAAAACACGGTAAAGGTGGAAACAACTTGGGGGGGGGTAAGTTAAAGGTCGAATAGGCAAGCCCCCCCGAAATCCATCAATAACCATTGATTTAATTTTTCACATATCTCGAGGCATGAAGATTAGGGAAATTTAATGATTAAGTGTGGGTTGGGGACACAAATTTAATTTGTCTTTTTTATTTGGCTGACATACATAATATGATAATAAATGTGGTTCCTGTAGTTTAGATTTTGGGTTTGGTATTTTTTAACTAAGTTTTAATATTTTAAATAAATAATTTTACAAAAAAATATAATTATATATATTTTATAAAATTGAATTTCATTTAAATTAAAAACTATTAAAAATAACTCAAATACATTTACGAAAACCTCGTACACTTCGGGTTGGATGGAATGATGTTTAAAGGAAGGTACTTATGAAGGTAAGGATATAATTGAAGGAAGGCGGAAATTTTTTTTTTTTTAATTTTGTGACTTCCAAGGTGTCAAAATAAGTTACAACTATACCTATGGTGATGTGTACATGTAATATATGTAGTATTGTGTACATATTATGTTGTATGCATGTTCTATACATGGTGTTGTGTGTATATTGGATATGTACTGCTAGGTATAGATGGTGCTATATACATGTTGGATATGCGGTGTTGTGTACATATCGTATTGTGTGTGTGATGGATATGCAGTGTTGTATGCATATGGTGTTGTGTACGTGTTGGATATGCAGTGTTGTGTATGTATGGTGTTGTGTACATGTTGTATATGCAATTTTACGTACATATGGTGTTGTGTGTGTGTTGTACATATGGTGCTATGTACATATGGTGTTGTGTGCATGATTGTACATGTGGTGATGTGTGTATGTGGTGTCATGTACATGTTGTACATGTGGTGGTGTGTGTAGGTGGTGTTGTGCATGTGGTGTTGTGTACATGTGGTGTTGTGTGCAGGTGGTGTCATGCATGTGGCGTTGTGTACATGTGGTGCCATGTACATGTCGTGCATGTGGTGTTGTGTACATGTGGTATTGTGTACACATAGTACATGTGGTGTGGTGTACATTTAGCGTTGTCTACACGTTGTACAGGTGGTGTCATGTACATGTGATGTGGTGCACATGTTGTGCAAGTAGTGTTGTGTATAGTTGGTACTTTGTACATGTTGTGCATATGATATTAGTATACCTATGGTATTATGTGCATCTTGTACTTGTTGTGTTGTGGGCCTGCGATACTATGTATCTGTATGGTTTATTCGTGTAATCGTGACATTATAATTTGTAGAAAATCTAACAATGAGATTTAATCTGGTCTTATAATGTACTAAAACAAGATATTGAATCCTTCTACAATTTATAGAAACAAAACACAATTGCAAAATCACATAACAAGTAAGAGAAATAAATCAATCAATCGCACAACACAAGATGTATTTGGGGAAAGCAACTGCTCAAAGCCCCTCTATCTCTATATTGCATATGGTCAATATCATGAAACAATACAATGATATTTCTCCACTAAGAAACTTCCTGCACTCTGCTAATTGTCTCACTCTGATCCTGCTCGAATCTAGATTACAGTCTAAGCAAAATCGGTCAAGTATTTAACCTTTTGCTTGCCTCTGCCTTGCCTCCCTTTCTTATGCATTCTTGGGCTAATTAAGCCCCTATTAATTAGGAAATTCCCAATTAATGATTTTCCAATACCTTCAAGCCTTCCCGATGACCTCATGCATGACCTGTACAATTTTCTAATAGTACAACTAATAGATATCTTTCCTTTAACCTCAGTCTCAATTGGGTATTCCTTAGAACTGACATGCAATAGCTATTTATAGTGAATTATCAGTTAACTGATTGATCACTACTTGTGAATTAAATCATATTTAATTCACTTAACCTCTCACTAGATCATCTCTCGGTTAGAACTTGTTAAATTGATTTTAACTCAATTACTTGAGTTAACTAATTACAACTCACAAATAACTATATCTAGACCCCCTAAAAATATAAATTCCTTTGCATGCATCCCCTTATACCTCTAACTTTAATTTCTTAAGCTAACTCAGTCATTCTGACTTAGTTAACTAATACAAGTTGTCATGAGTTGAAATTACATTTTTTTCTTCCAATTTAATTAAGGGAAAATTAAATCAGAAGCCTCATATGGTGCCATTTCTTGGTTCCAACTTATTGATTACATTTTTGGATGCCAATTTCATTATTTCCGATGTTGCAAATTTCAACATACTCATTATGTTGTACTCGGTATATGTATATGTATTGTGTTGTGTTGTACATCGGATGTAGGTGTATGTGTTGTATTGCATTGTACATCAGGTGTAGGTGTATGTTTTTTGTTGTGCCCTGTGTGTATGTGTACGCGATTAAAGAGAAGAAAATGAATTGGGTGCTTGTTGAGTGTGGCAACCAATCTGGTGTGTGTACAGAAAGAACAAAGGCAAAAGTAAGACCCTATGAAGAATAAGTATCGATAATTTATTTTAGTTCTATTATGCATGTGATCTACGATTCTAACTTATGATGATTACATGTGATTTATGATTGTGATTTATGATGATTACATGTGATTTATGATTTTGATCTATGATGGTTGTTTTTCCAGCTAACCAGATGTGATATGTTTGTACATGATGATTTGATCGAACAACTGGTTTGACTTGTTGTGACAAGAAGTGAACAGAATTGCTAGTGCACCTTATTGACGAGCTACCAATGAGTTATGATGTGAAATTATTTCAATTTATTTTGAATCTAATGGTAGTTATGTAATTAGTACAGGAAGCACGGAAATGCCCAGTTGGGTGGTTGAAATTTATTGCAAGCATTAGAAGCAACAAAAAAAAGAATTGGAACATATAGCAGTATGTTGGTAAATCACTTCAGGGGAAGGGCCATTGTGGGACACTTGTACCCAATAGTGTCCATTGATTTCCATGAGTGATGTTTTTTGGGAAAACTGGGAGCAACATGGAAGTTCCTTCGATGTTGCTCATGTCAAAATTTTTATTCCTCATAAAGATATTTCTAATGAGGTATTGAGTGTGTCAAATGGAGATCATATGCCAAAGTTACGTCCCCGGGAAGTTGGTGTACCAATTTACCCAAACGAGGCCCATAGTTTTGACGCTTCATCTCCTAGGGTGAGGTTTTTGGATGTTTAGGGTTTTCCATTGTTTATCAACAATAAATAGGCCTTTTAAACTCATTGTAACATAGTTCAGAGGCCTGTAGCCACCACATATCTTCTTAGAGATAATCTACCAGTGCCCTAGCTAGTTTATTTCCATTCTGTCTGTAAAAAAATTTCAATCATTTGATTTTAATGAAATGAAGTTTTATTTCCGCTGCATCTATGTGTTTATGTCTATTTCTATATTTTATTGTGTTCCTTCATAAATCAGGGCTAGTGGTATCAGAGCGGTCTGCTCTTTCTCTATTTTTCTTTGCATGTGCCCAACGCGGTTAGGGTATAAGGAGTTAGGGCTCGATCTGGTTGAACCCTTGCAAGATCAACCTCGCAAACCCCGACGACCTCCCATGGAAGAAGAAAAGAAAGATGAGGGAGCAAGAGATCCTATAAAATTATTTCTAAAGGACGCCCTTGAGAAACAAAGGAACACAATGATGGATAACTTTTCCCATATCCTTCAACGGCTGCCCACCGGCGACGCATATGCATCCAACAGCCACTCTGGAGGCACCACTCCTTTCAAGGTATAGGTCAACTTCGACATTCCTGTATTTGAAGGCCAGATAGATGCAGATGTCAAAAATAGATGGTTGAATTTGCTGGAAGGGTAGTTCTCGGTCCATGATTTCTCTAACTGAGAAAAGATTACTTTTTCACTCCTAAAATCCACCCCCCTTGTTAAAGACTAGTGGGAAACCTACTGTGAGAAAAAGGACGGGAGGGAACCCTCTCTGTTCTCGGCCGCACCCACTTAAAATTCATTTAGATATGGCATCAAGGAACAATATTACCCTGTGGGGAGCTATGAGGACAATTACATCCAATGGACCACGTTGCGGCAGCAAAGGGATCAAGATGTGCATGAACTGATGAATTTGTTTCATACCTTGCACACAAAGTTGGGTATTAAAGATTTGAGGAGACATTTGGTGCTAAAGTGCCACATCTCTTTGCACATATACATTCAGAAGGAGATGGAGTTCCTAAACATTACCTCACTTGGCACGGCATATCACAATGCCACCAGGATCGAGCAGAAATTTAAGCAGAAGAAGAGAGACTTTGGATCCGCAAATCCGAAGCCAAGGAAATGCACCCCAAACTGTAGAACAAGGGGAAAATCCAAAGCAAGGCGACTCAGAACAACACCACAAATCCAAATAAGGACACGGGGAAGTGGTGTGAATTTCATAACAACCCCACTCACAGCACAAACGAGTGTCAGGCCGAACAGTCGCTAGTGGCCGAACTGAAGGCACCCAAATCAGATGCATGTTTTGATCTTGAGTCAGAACCAGACAAGAAAGATGACAAAGGGAAGCAAATAATTGATTCAGATCCCAATTCCATTGTTTCCACCACCAAGCTCCAGAGGGAGGATCCCGAGGATCCAGAGGAGGGGGAGCGCCTCTTCCATTCACAGATGTGGGTGAAGGGTTATCCACTACAATTCCTTGTCGATAGCAGAAGCCAAAAGAACCTAATTTCAGAAGAGGTTGTGAAGCGGCTTGGCCTATGGGCCATAGTACACCTGCAGCTGTATACCATCAAGTGGATTCACCAAGGAAGAGATCTCCACGTCCGCTAGCAGTGTCGCCTTACATACAACAACAAGCCATTCATGGATGAGGAATCGTATAATGTTGCTCCCCTTTATGTGTCTGATGTATTATTGGTCCAACCATACTTGTGGAAGTGAAATGTTGTGTATGAGTCTAGAACTCGTGCTATTTTTATTACTTTGGGAAATAAATTGTACAGGATACCGGAGGTAGTACCTCCTCCTTCCATCTCTTTGACTACTGCAAAACAATGCAGTAAGATTGTTTCCCAAACCAGGAAATTTATTTTCATTACTATTCACCCACGAGACAAGAAGAATATTGTGGCCATAGCCTTGAAACAAAGCTCCCTTGCACGGCAGCAACAGATGGAAAAATTTGTGGAGGATTACAAGGACATTTTCTCCTCACCCACAAAGGTTCCTTTACACTATCAGGTCAGGCACTCCATTGATCTGACCCCGGGCGCGCCACGGCCTGATGTTGCCATACCTCATGTGACCACACAGAAAAAATCCACACATGTACTGTCTGAGGCTGATAAAGAAACCAAATTTATTGAACACATCCAACACGTCCGCCAGCAGGTCCGTGACATGTTCGACAAATCCAATACCAAGTTCAGAAGAATTTGCCTTGTCCCATGGAGGAACTCAACGCAATGGGGAAAATTACTTCCTAAGGGGGGAGGAATGGTCTAGGTGGATATTGGTGGCCACCCACCTATTCCATTTGGACCCCCACCATCATTTCTTTCATTTTTTTCAGTTTCAGCACAGCCTACTATTTGTATTTTTTCGGGTCCTGAACTTCCAAAGTCGTTTTGAGGCCCTAAACGATGTTTTTTGGGAAAACTGGGAGCAACATGAAATTTCCTTCGATGTTTCTCACGTAAAAAGGTGTAGTCCTTGGATATATATTTCTAACAAGGTATTTAGTGCGTCAAACGGAGATCATATGCCAAAGTTACGTCCCTGGGAAGTGGATGTACTAATTTACCCAAACAGGGCCCATAGTTTTGACGCTTCATCTCCTAGGGTTAGGTTTTTGGATGTTTAGGGTTTTCCATTATTTATCAACAATAAATAGGCCTTTGAGCCTCATTGTAACATAGTTCAGAAGCCTGTAGCCACCACATATATTCTCAGAGATAAGCTAACAGCGCTCTAGCTAGTTTATTTCCATTTTATCTGTAAACAAGTTTCAGTCATTTGATTTTAATGAAATGAAGTTTTATTTCCGTTGCATCTCTTTGTTTATGTCTATTTCTATATTTTATTGTGTTCTTGCATAAATTTGGATCACCCCAACCGACGTTGGAGGAATTGATCCATGTGGATGTTGGTGGCCACCCGCCTACTCCACTTGGAACCCCACCATTGTTTCTTTCAGTTTTTTAGTTTCCTTAATTGTAGCACGATTTACTATTTTTCCCATTTTTTCAAGTCTTGAAATTCTGGAACCGTTTTGACGCCATAGATTACATTTTTTTGGGGAAACCATCCGTAGGAAAATATGGGTCGAAGACTTGATATTCACTGTTAGATATTCACTATCATTAGTTGTAGTCCCTAGATAGATCTTTCTAACAAGGTATCATGTGCGTCAAATGGAGATCATATGCCAAAGTTACGACCCCAAGAAATTGATGTACCGATTTACCCCAACGGCGCCCTAGTTTGGTGTTTCATCTCCTAGGGTTAGTTTTTTGGATGTTTAGGGTTTTCCATTGTTTCTCAATAATAAATAGACCTTCGAGCCTCATTGTAACACAGTTCAAAGGCATGTAGCCACCACATCTCTTCTGACAGATAACCTACCAGCGCCCTAGCTAGTTTATTTCCATTATGTCTGTAAGCATATTTCAGTTATGTGATATTAATGAAATGAAGTCTTATTTCTGCTGCATCTCTGCAGTTATGTATATTTCTATATTTTAGTGTGTTCCTGCATAAGTCTAGATCAGTAATACTGCCCGAGTATTCTCTAAAAAAAGTATGCAGGTCCCTCCACTAATTTCCTCTCTAGCTCAATCTACTTGCAGATATCAATGATCCTTTGAAACAAATTAAAAAAATGATGATAAAACTCCTCATATACCCAAATATCTCATTCCAAATATGTAATAAGATTTAGTCCACATTACATAAGTTTTTCCAATGGAAGACCACATTCGATAAGTTTTGCCACACTAATAGTTGAAGTGCTTGGAATTGTCAAATGTTTGCATATAATGCAGACAATCAACATATATACAATGCAAAGAGTTTGAATTAAAAAGAAAATACAATGCAAAATCATAATCGAGGAGAATAAACCAATGCCATCACACGTGAATGAAAGATAAGCATGAGATTTTCTTCAAACCCGTTGTGAATCACGCAAAGACAAAGTCTTTCTCTGGTGCAGGCCGTGAGCCCACTTTTCTTGTTGCTAGTGCATTTGAAGGGATGTCGGTAGGTTGCTCAGTGACTGTGGAGGAGCACAGGTGGAAAAGGGAGCCAAGGAAGGGTGTTGTGGGAGTGGAGCGTGGTCTGGATGAACATTGTATGGACAACGTGGAGCTGAGGCTGGAGTTGGGTGTCGAAGTCCGAGGGCTTGTGTAATGGAGGGAGGGAAACGATGTAGGAGGACGAATGGGGGGGAGTAGCAATATGCAACCAGCACCATTTTTATAGGTCAATTTGGGCACCATTCCCAATGACCTGGTTAACTGGGAATCATCTCTATGACCAATGATCAAGGGTCTATCATTCCCTATCATTTTAGTTGCTACATGCCCTAAGACAAGAAACAAGACAGATCAAGCAATAATTTCATCAAGCAAGGGTTTCCATGGTTTGAAGCTTATTATTTAGCATATGAGAGGTCACCAATGCAAGCTCTAAGGGGCATAAGTGCATTGCATATGTAGGTAGCCCCATGCAAGGCTACTCTGCAAAGCACTTCCCAACATTCACAGGGGCGTTGGTCACATTGGGAGCGAAATTATCATTGTTCCGGAATCTCCACTTGGCCAGTGCCTTCTAGTATAGATCACATGTGTCAAGCTTCGGATCCAAGTGTCCATTTGACATCTACATGACTGGAAACATGTCTTGCCTATTTTTGGAAAGCTATTGATTACAAAACAACCTACAGTTCATCTATAAATTGAATAGAGATCTAAGTGTTTGAAAAGGAATAATTTGAGTAGAGAAATGTTGGAGAATTTTCAATTGAGAGCTTATTTTGTGAAACTACTGTTGGAGAGATTTATGTTGTGTTGAGACTTGGGAACTTTGCTGGAAGGTCACTTAAAATCAGTCACTAGGTTGTAACCTCTCCTTCTATCATTAATAAAGAGTACTTCTTGTTTTTCCCTACATGCATCTATGTTAACTTTGATTTTCCATATTGTAAGATCTTGGTTGATGAATGTAGTTTATGCTTTACTGATTTAGATAACTAGCTTGAATAGATATCTATATTATTGCATCTTCTACTGTTTCAGTGTTCTTTCTTGCAGGAAGCATTCAGCTCACAAACCGCTTGAATTTGAAGCTGCAACAGAAGCGACAGAAGGAGCCATTTGGAAGCGACTGAAACAATTAAGCCTCCAATCCTCTCTGTGTATCTATTCTGAGTTAGGATAAATGGTAGTATAGTCTTTCACCTGTTGTTATAGACTAACACTTGTCTAGGGAAGCGTAATTTATCCGTAGATTACAATTCTGGCCCAACAAACTGGTGACTCCGCTGGGGAGAATTTCTCTTAATTCTAGGCGTTTTAGTCTCTGATTTGCTTTGTAAATCCACCCAGTAGCTGTTACACATAAAGATTAGACTTTTTCAAAGCTTAATTTGCAAATACAATGAGTTAAACAGTAGCATTTTTTCTTGTCTACTGCGCCCAACGCACCCTTAGTCAGGGCACAGTGCTTTGCAGAGCACTGTCTCCCTTCCAAGCCTGTGTTGCAGAGCAGTGTCTCCCCTTGGAGACTATGTTGACTCCTGAAAGTGACCAAATTCCCTTGAATTTGACTTTGAAACTTGATTCAGTTTTGTTTGTTGCTGTGTTCTGAAAATTTTGATGCTCAATTGACCAGTGACTCTATATACTTCCTCCTCCTTTGGCTGAAAATTTGTTCAATGTTTGTTTAGAAAAATTTTTCTTCATCATTGACAAGTTGATTTCAAAGTATTTTTTATGGTCGCACTAAGAATCATTTGCTTTCGAAATAGGAAATTGTCGTAAAATATTCATTTCCTTGATAGGAGAAATTGTTGTTGAAATCCTTGTTTTTCCTTCAAAAGAGAAATTGTCACTTGTATTCTTTGTTTCTCGAAAGTAAAAAGCATTTTGATTATTGATCTAGTGCACCTAGTTTCTTTTTTGCATTCATAACATTAAGGAAACTGAAAATAAAAACTTGCAATTGCATGTAGGATTGTGTGTTTTTTGCAAAAGGAACATTAGGAAATCTGCATTTAGTTTGTGATTCATTGATTTTGTTTTGTTCACTGATTTGTTTCTCACAAATTATTTGCTCCCTTCCCTTAGTAGCTAGGTTCTTCATTGAAAAAGCTAAAAGTAAAATTTTGTTTATCATTCTTACCTTGCATTTTAGGAATTTCATATACATCATCGTGGTGAACCTAAAAGGAAAATTGTTAAGCAAGATCAACATAAAATAAATCTCAATTTACTTATGAACGCATTGGAACCGTAACGATAACATTTAGAAGGTCTAGGCTAGAGACGTGTTCCGACGTCGTAAAACATAGTAGTTGTCGTTAACTTGTCTGCGATACATTCCGAGTGTGATACCTCACTCCACGTGCGTAAGTATATCGTAGCTCGTCCACGTACTCTCAGGTATATCGGGCGGTGTTATAGTACAATAAGTATAAAGGGGTGCTCTCACTGTGCGGTTTCACATCAGACAGTGCTAATACGGACTTGGGCCTCCATGTACCTTCGGGTATATTTTGGAGGACAACTTTTAGGTTCTATCCATCCATAGTGAACCGAGTCGGCTACCCTGAAATTGTGATACAGCGAACATAGCATTCGGGGAGATTAACTGCCCGTACTTCTTGGTTCACCAGGAGGTATTTTGTAGTTCACAATTTCTTGGTAAACCCTTTTTCCTAACATTACCCTCTTTTTGTTTTTTTTTTTTTTGGTTAAAATAAATCAGTAATCATGGAAGAAAAAAATCCTACGCCCCGTCGTTCGCATAGATTAGCTTTAAAACCACCTTTACTGCCGAAAGTTACTTCTGGGAGGTGAAGGTGATCACGATCTGTCGAATCAAGTACAATTCGTACCTCTGGCGAAACATCATCATTTAAACCAGAGCTAGCTCAAATTGTTTTCACACATCTCGGTTCATTTACTGTTGTCGAAACAGAGTCTTGACAGCTACCCATGGTCACAATCCATTCAATTGTTGAGACCATACCTCTTGGACCCAACGTTGTTCAATCACAAATTGATCCAGATCCTGTCTCTTCTTTGCCAGCACATTTGAATCATGAACAACCAAAATTTGTTCCTACCTTGGTCATCCCACAAAGTTTTGTAGCTATTGAAACTCCTGTATCATATAGTCAATCGTTTGAAATATATTTTGGGCCTAACGGTGAAGTTCTTCCTCCTGGTTTAATTGCGATTGAAGAAATCCCACAACTTGATACACCTTTAAGTCCAACCCATTTTGTGGGAGATGTTTACCTGTACCAGTCTTTTCCTCAATCATTTCCATCTGCTTTTGTTGATCCTATTGCCATTCAGTCTCCCGTAGATTTTGGAGAGTATACATTTGGTCATATAGCCATGTCTGAACCAACATCTTCGGTTGGGTCTGTTGTTCCAATTACGTCAGCTCCTACCCTCGCTACTCCGTCGATGTTCACAACTTCACCAGAGTCATATTTGCACGGTGGCCCTTCAGTCCCAACAGGTTACAAATCATTATCTGGCACTTTCTCTGGTACATCTTCAAGACCATGGTCTTTCCAATGTCATCATCTGGTATTTTAACTGGTAGTCCTATATTTAGTACTGAACGATTTGATTCATTACATCCATCATCAAGGCAATATCAAGTTACTCCTTATGGGTTTATTCCTTTAAGTACCATATCAACTGGACTCCCAACATTTGGAGAACAATATTTTTCATCTTATTATCCTCCTTATGTTGGGGGGGAACCTTTGGTCACCCAATACGACAGTACTCGGTCACATTTTGGTAGAACTAATGTTGACATGAATGTTTGTCAATGGCAGCCCACTCTGCCCATCCAACCACAAGCGGTTGTACATTCATATTAACCAGTTCAACCTGTTACACCCACTTCAATACCACTTTTTAATACATCAATACCCCAGTTACAAAATCAAAATATTGTACAAAAACCTTATCAGGCAAGTTATTTGACTCAATATCATCAAATATTGGGTCACAGACTCAAAATCCTCTGGTTAATTTACAACAACCTGTATCAGGGATCATTTATTCAAAAGCTGGTGTACCATTTTATGGGATGTCGCAAATGCAACCTAGTTATACATATCAACCGAATCCAACTTACACTAATTTTGGTTATAACATTGGTGGACAGACCCCTTGGCAGCCACAGCCGCAAATTCCTCAAACTTCATATCAACAAGTATCATATCCAGGTTTTGGTCAACAGAATTCTCAAGCGTTTGCTATGCAAAACAACCCCTATCTAGGTTACCAGCATCAAATTCCATACGCTGGTGCTCAAAGACCTGTTGCCCAAGCAATTCCATCTTATCCTGGCTATGCTCAACTTGACCTTAATAGACAGTTGCCTTTTGTTGCAACCTTGGAATTACCATATTTAAACCGGTTAACCAATTATCCTATAAATTATGCTCCTTGATGGTCGGTGATACCTCATAAACTCCCCTCCGACATTCCTAAATTCAATGGAAAACCTAGAGAAGATCCATCAACTCATGTTATGACTTATCATTTATGGTGTTCATCAAATTCCCTAAATGATGATTCTGTTCGATTACGTCTTTTCCAGCGTTTGTTCACAGGTCCAGCTGCTAAATGGTACATTGAGTTACATAGAGCTTCTTTCGATAATTTCACTGCCTTATACACTGTCTTTTCGACCCATTTCTAGTTACCGATCAGATACGGAACTAGAACGGAGCTCTTGACCAACTTCAAACAGACTAATTCTACTCACATTTCCGATCATATTCATGAGTGGCGTCACCGTCGACGAATGGTTAAGACATTTGTTCCCGATCAGCTCCTTACTGAATGGTTCATTAAGTCCCTGTTACCATCTATAACTGAGGATGTGGCTAAAGGTGGCGTCGTCACAGAAGAGCAAGTTATCGCTCGTGCCCAATATTTAGACTTGATTTACACTCAGTCTAGCACGCTCTATGAAAAAATCCCAAATGTGCCACGATCTAATTTCAATGTTCCTCCTCAAATAAAGGACTCTCATGCCGAAGATGGCTTGATAGGCACTGCAAACACACACCACCCTACTGCATCTGATCTTGCTCCTACTTCCGAAATTAATGTCGTGTCACTTGACAAAGGCAAAAGTGACAAGCAACCAGGAGGTAAGAAAAAGGGGAAATCAAAGAAAAAGAAAACTTCTAACCTGCAGGAACAATCATCTGATCAATCGTCTGGACCACAGAAACCTCGTTATCCATGCATAATTTATAACGAGGAACACTTTGTTAGGAATTTTCCTCACCGTGCTGAAGTCTCAAAAATCATCAAGACTTCTCATGCATCAGCTGTGTTGACAGACCCATTTCCAAATCCGGACACAAATTTGGTTGCTACGGATCCAGCTCCTAGTTCCCAAGTGTTAATGTTATCCACTTCAAAACCTTTAAGAGATATTTTGGTGTCGACGCGAAATAAAGACTATGGTAGTCCAGCCACTGATCAACCTACTACCTCGACAACGAATCCATCTAATGAATCGGTACCACCTCCTGTTATTTATGAATTGACAATTAAGCCACCGAAGGGAGTAATTCATAAATCGACATATAATCCTCAGGCAAGAGCTGCACAAAATTATAATATAGTTGAAGATTTAGCTCAATCCCCTTCAGCTATGTCTGCTCTTGAGGTATTACAAAATTGTCCCTCCCAGAAACAGGCTCTATTGTCGGCCATTGGTGGAATTGATCCGACTGATTCTAATCTTGTCGTCTTTAATCATACGAGCTATGTGCTGCAATTACCAGTAGAATTGGCATTCTCCATCCAAGTAAATTTTCTCAATCGCCTTATTCATCTCACTATTATTGATGAGGCAGAATCTATGTGCATTATGTCTCTAAACTGTTGGAAGTCACTTGGCTCGCCGCGATTCTCACAATCATCAATGACATTGAAGGCTTTTGATGGAAGAACATATAAACCTTGTGGTATTATCAATAACCTGCAAGTTGAATTAGGGGGAAAAATAGTAAGTATTGATGTTGAGGTTGTTGACAGACCCATCGACTATAATATTTTACTCGGAAGACCATGGGTATATGCAATGACTTCTATTGTTTCTACATATTTTAGAATGATTTCCTTTTCACAAAGGTACAATCATAGTCATAAATCAATTATCCTTTTTTGCCTCCACTTCACAGGTAACTAGAAGCGTTTCGTATATTCACTTACCCCAAGTAGAAATTCCGAAAATTGGTGTAGGACTCTTAAAGTATTCCACTCTTATGGTAACCTTTGCATTACCGCCACCAGCGACATCAGCAAAAATTGCAAGCATAGAGACCTGCTACATGATCTCTTCCACTCTATCTGGCTTAAGGAATAGTACGGGTGATTCTGATATTTCTACGTTGGATGATGTTTTACCGCTCATCCCTATTGAGCTACAATAGTAATCAATATATTTGACTTGGGCGGCAAATCCGAAATCAGCATCGTCGAGTTTTTGGGTTGATCGTTCATTAGATTTTAGTACTCCATCTGATCCATTTTCCTCAAAAATTTTGACAAATGAAAATATTTTGGAAGCTATGATGGCAGAAGGAGAGCCATGGTAAGATCATCATCATCGTTCCCATCTTCCAGATTATGAAGAAAATAATCTCAGTGAACTATATCACCCATCCATTCAAACTTTATTTTCGAATTATTTTCCGATTAATGCAATTGAATCTGAGTGAAATTTATCTAATATCGAAGAAACGATTTCTATCGATATTTCGACTAAAAATGGCGTTGTATAAAATACTCATGTCAGTTTATCTTGTTCTCCATCAGAACTTGATTCATATCGCTCTCTTTTTCGTGAATTTCGTGACATATTCGCCTGGTCTTACGAGGAAATGCAAGGCATATATACTAGTATAGTTGAACATGTTAGCCCCCCTATGAAATTCTGGGCAAGCCAGCAGGGGGCTAGATTGTTTTGAGCCTTCAAGGGATGCCTTTCCCCTGAAAACCCATTCTCCTTGAAGTCTCTCAATTGTTGTGCCTAATACAAGTTCTCTCTGCTAGTACATTCCTCAAAAGGCCCATTATTTCCCTTTATACCTTTGCAAAATATCACCTTCCCCCTCTCCCTTTGTCAAACTCCCCTTTAATTCCCCCCATTATCCCTTTAAATCCTCTCTAAATCCTATTTTTCCCCTGCTTTGACCGTTCCCACCTTTCATTCCCCTATCGCTACCCCTGGCTGGCCCCAAATTGCATTAAAAATGAATAAAATCCATAAATTTCACCATTTCAGACCTTAGCCCCTCAGTCGTGGCCCCGCGCTCCTTTGTCTTCCACATGACCCGACGCCATGACTGAAGCCTTTCCCTACGGGGGGCTTTTCTCTATCCGTAGAGTCAAGCCATGGAGCCCCCGTAGTTGACTCCTCGGGATGTGTGATGACCCGATCGAACGATTTATATTCACTACGAGGGGTCACCCCATACTCTCATGCCCGTACACCATGGTGTCCCCGTAGTTTATCTCCGCCGTCCATTCATTTGTCAATCCATCGGCACGGAGCGCGCCCGAAATGGTGGACCCCGCCAGCCATACGTCATCCGCCCTGAAACCACCTATTTTCTTTGCACCACCGTTGCTCGCAGGGCAGTTTTCCCCGGAGCCCCAGCGATTCCACACAGCTGCTGCCACGTGTCCTTGTGTACATTTTCAAAACCACCGTTCTCCGCCGTTAATCCTATCCCTCGCTCGTTAACGTCCGAATGAGGACGGCGCGCGAAATCGCCGTGGACCGTTCGATCTCGGGTGCTCCATCCAACGGCTATCTCGCGTCGTAGCTGCCCGTTCGTTAATGAACCTGCACGTTTGTTAGCCGGTGTCCGCCGTGTATTTGGCCCACTGTCCGTCATCTCCCACCGTTGATCTCTCAGTGATCAACGGTCCCGAGTTATCTCTCTGCCATTGGCTATTCCTCTGTCACCTGGGTCTCCACGTCATTGTCCACTTGGCTGTCTGTACGCCACGTCACCCCCACGTGTACGCCCCATACATTCTCCGTTTCCATCACTATATCTTTGGTTTTATCGTGTTGTTAATGTTTTCATTTGTTTATTACGGGTATTCGCTCTGTGTTTCATTATTCCTCCACCAGAGCATTCCACCATTGTTTTCCACGATTTTTCCCCATTTCTCCATCTGCATGGCTGTTTCCTGCACGTCCATTTCACCCATCCACATCACCCGCCACCCTCACCCATGGATTTCTTCATAGTCTTCGTGTCTTGCAGGGATATTTGGAAGAAATGGCCGCCATGATACACTTCTCCGCTACCAGGACAGATGAACCCAAAGAAGATCTGTTTTAGGAGCAGAATTTATTAGAAAGGACCAAGGAAGGTGGAGACAGGGATTTATATTAAAGAAACAGACCTCAAACCCTGTGGGAGATCAACCAGTGCCATTTAAAGCTCGAGCTAACCTGTCAGAGGCAGAAATGAAGCAACAGAGTATTATAGGACAAAGCAAAGAAGATTAAGGCACGATAATGAAGATCTTGAGCCTTAATCGGTGTTTAAGAGGCAAAGCATCAGTTTACAGACCCCGAGGATCGATCAAAGGATCCTGAGCGTAGGCAAAAGGTAATATCAGGGTTTTTCGTCAGCAGAATGTTTTTCTATATCAGGTACCGGGCACCCATACTGTCTTATTTACACACCGTGTCCCTGAAAAGATTTCCACCATAAAACTGTTCAAAACCACCGGAGCATTTATGTGATAGGCCTTGCAGTAGTTTATTTTATTTCTGTTCAAGACACCAGGAGTACTTCAACCAAAATATGTCAAGATCAAATCAGGAACGGATCATTTTCTCACAAGGAAGGTGACAGAGATTAAATACATAGCATGTCAAGTAGAACGGGTTTCGGCCCTGCATTCATTGTTGCGTTTAAAGATACATTTAATTTCCACCTACTCCTTCAGTCGATCTTAGGCTCACCCTTTGCTATAAAGCACAGAAGGAAACATTGTAATGGTTGTTTATGAGAAATCAGTGGAATGCAAGCTTTGTTCCTATTTGAGACAAGTTCTCTGTGTATATTGTAAGATAGACTGAGACTAGATGTATTCAAACTGAATGTTCAAGCTATGGGCTATGATGTACCTGATTGGTGTTGTTTTTAATATGACAAGCATGTTTCTTTGGATCCTGATCTAAAGCAGCTGGTGATGTTTCCTCTTTCTCTGTATTTTTGATTGACTTGCTCTTATGTTATGTTCCATTTCATTTCATTTCTACTGGTAGGCAACAGAAGTATAATATAGGATTCACCCTCGATAGGTGCCCTATGTTTCCTGCTCTCCCTACCTCAATGTTTTCTTCTTATATGTGTATTTGAATGTTGATTTCAATTGATTTAACCAGTGTAGTGGATGATATTGCCTGCTCTCTGATGTATGAATTGATGAAGTCCATGTTTAGATGTTCTTGGTAGGATTTAGCTGGAAGGTTTGGGAACACTGGGGATTAGTGTTAGCCTTGTCCACTAGGATCCTTACGCGACCAGTTAACCTTTCCAAGATCCCTTGTCTTGCCTCTAATTTTGTCCAAGCAGGCCTGGAGTTAAACGACCTCTTGCCTGATCTATAGACAGATTTGGATGGTTCCCCTTCACTCATTTTCAATCCTTAATGTCCCATCCCACCAATCATCCTTTAAGATCCAAATGCTCTAGATGACTAGCTCAATAGAAAGCTTGCACATTGAACACAAATAAATCCTTTCTTGACTCCATAGCCCAATGGCTTTGATGTTCTCTGAGTTATTTGTCTCTGCCTAAGCTTCCTCTTTGCTCATCCTTGTCACATATTGGTCCTTCTTTTCCTGATTCCCTCCAACCAAACACAAACAATCAAACAAACAACCATGAGCCTACAACTAGCCTAAAATCACAACTTAGAGCTTTAAAGTTAAACCTTTAACTACCATAGAGAGATCCCTCTCTGGACCTAGGAGGGCTAGATCCTAAGGTCTGAAAGTGGTTCTATGTTGTCTCATCTTTTGGTCTCTGTCAACCTGGCCAAAACATGGGAACCCCAACAGAACACACTATTAATATGTATCCTGATGTCAAACTGGTGCATCAACGACTTCGTCATGTTCATCCGAAGAAAGTTGCTGCCATCAAAGCAGAGGTTGAAAAACTTTTGCGTCCTGGTTTCATTTACCCTATTCCACTAACTGAGTGGGTTTCCAATATCGTTCCTGTTATGAAAAAACAAGGAACCATTAGAGTATGTGTTGATTTTCGGGATGTCAATCAGGCTTGTCCAAAAGACAACTATCCTACTCCCTTTATCGACCAGATTATTAATGATTGTGCTGGATGCGAAATATTTTCGTTCATGGATGGATTTTCCGGCTACAATCAAATCAATATCCGCCGAGATGACCAACATAATATAGCATTCATCTGTCCCTGGGGCACATTCACGTATAGGAAACTTCCATTTGGTTTAAAGAACTGGGGAAACTTTTCAGAGAACAATGGATTATGCTTTCAATGACATCAAGCACATTTTTCAACCATATCTAGATGATTTACCAGCACATTCACGAAAACGAATTGATCACCCGATACAATTGAGAGCCATTTTCTTACGCTGCCAACACTACAAGATATGCCTCAACCCACACAAATGTGTGTTTTACGTTAGTTTTGGTTGATTGCTCGGATTCGTAGTCTCAAAAGAAGGAATTCGAATAGACCCACCGAAGGTACAGGCCATTCTTGATTTGCCTGCACCCTCAAACTTACTTCAGATACAGAAACTTCAAGGAAAGGCTAACTTCCTGTGAAGGTTCATTCCAAACTACGCTGAAATGGCTAAAGGACTTACTCGATTATTGAAAAAGGGGGTTCCCTTCCATTGGGACCAAGTTGCGCAAGATTCTTTTTATGTTTTCAAGGACCATCTTGTTCAAGCGTCATTAATGTATCCTCCTAATTATCAAAATGATTATTTCCTATATATCGCCGCAGTTGAAACGACCATCGCTATGGTTTTGGTCCAAGTAGAAGATGGAACTAAACATATGATATAATATTTGAGTCGTAATCTCAATGATACGGAAGTTAAGTACTCGTACTTGGAAAAGCTTGCCTTGGCAGCCGTTCAAGATGTCCAAAGATTTCGCCATTATATCCTGCTCTGAAAAACAACAATAGTTTCGGATTGTAACCCCATGACTTACATCTTATCACATCAATTGCTAGGGGGGAAATATTCAAAATGGATTGTCATTTTGCAGGAATTTGATTTGGAATTCATCAAATCCAAATCAAATAAGTCTTTAGTTTTGGCTGAGCTTCTCTATGACCTTCCTTCTGATAGTAATGCAACTACATCGGAACCATCTATTCCAGAAAAGTCTCTTCTTCTGATCGGATCATCTGATCCCTGGTATGGAGATTTATCATTTATCTACAAACCCAAACTTTTCGACCTAATACCTCTCGCTCTGATCAGCGACGTATTCGATACCAAACCAAAGATTATCTGATTGTCGGCGATACACTTTATCGTCGTGGTGTCGATACCATTTTAAGGAGGTGCCTCACTCATGAGGAGGCCGAAAAAGTGTTAAATGATTGTCATGTTGGGGCTTGTGGTGGACATTTATCTGGATATGCTACGACGCAAAAGATACTCTGCATTGGTTACTTTTGGCCTACTATTTTTCGAGATTGTATCCTCGCAGTCAGAAGTTGTCATGCATGCCAAATTTTTTATCGTAAAATCCGCAAACCACCAGCGTCAATGCATCCTATTGTCTCTGCTGGACCATTTACAAAATGGGGTATTGACTTCATGACCTGTAACCCTCCTTCGTCCGGGGGGCATGGTTATATTATTGTCGCATTCGACTATTTTACCAAATGGGCCGAAGTGATGGCTACATTCAACAACACAAGACAGATAGCTGCATTTTTTTTCTTTAACCACGTTATTGCGCAGTTTGGGGTCCCACAGGCTATAGTTACGGATCATGGGAAGCATTTTCACAACCATATGATGTCTGAATTGACAGCCAAGTTAGGAATGTCACATGATAATTCTACTCCTTATTATCCACAATCAAATGGACAAGTTGAGGCTATTAACAAAATTTTTAAACGAATGCTTCAACGAATGATAGGAGTCCGTAAAAGGAACTGGCACTTGATCCTATACTCCGCCTTGTGGGCGTATCGAACCTCGGTGAGAAACGCAATCGGATTCTCTCCTTTTCAGTTGGTGTATGGTCTGGAAGCTATCTTACCAATCCAATGTGAAATATCATTGTTTAAACTCGCGATAGACTTGTTACCTGACACCTCAGAAGAAGAAGTGTGTCTCCTTAACCTCATCCATATATATGAAACACGTCGTGAAGCCCAATTGGCTAACGAAGCGCATAAGAGACATATAAAGGCGCAATACGAAAAAAAATGTCTAGCCTCGCATCTACTCACAGGGTGACTTGGTCCTTCTTTATGATCAAGAAGTTGATGTTATAGGTACAGGGAAATTAGAACCATTATGGCATGGCCCTATATTGTCAAAATATTTCTTGCTAAGGGTGCCTACAAGTTAGATGATTACGATGGAATTCCATTGGCACAACCTAGAAATGGGTTGTATTTGAAACGTTACTATGCTTAATCATGAGCATAGTAATTTTTTGTATTATATTGTTTATATGTTTTTTATTTGCATTCACTACATTAATTTGTTTTTTAGATTTTTCTTGACATTAGTAATCTGATTTACATTTTATGGAAGATGTCTGAATCTTCGGAACCATTTGTTAGATATGTTGATGGTGCTAGTCATAGTACGCAGAATCTATCCTCTGCAGTGTGGGCCATTTTTGCTTTGAACGGCAAGTTAGTGAGTTTTCAAGCGATTTGTATCGGTAGATCGACGAATAATATCACTGAGTATAGCGCGTTGATCGAACTTCTCTCTATGCCATTTCATTTGGTATTAATTGCATAATCATAAGGTTAGACTCACAACTTGTGGTACTACAACTTACTAGTATTTACACTGTTATAAATCCAACACTTCTTAGATTGTTCCTAAGAGTTCGAATTTTGGAGAGAAATTTTGATTTCATTCAATATCAACACATTTCCATAAATCTGAACACTTTAACTGATTCATTAGCTAATCAAGTTTTAGACAGACATTTGCGACACAAGTAAAGAATACATTCACATCATTGAATAGGATTACGCATTAAACATAGGAAAAACTCTGGAAAAACATAAATAGATAGTTATATGTTTTTACAAAATTTGTGCCCAAGACACGTTGGTCTTCTGACCTCAAAATGTATGCAAAAAATCACAAGTAAACTAGTGGTTCTCATGGTAACATGTTATAGATCTAGCAATCCTACAGAGCAACCGCATCCAACGGTAAGAAACCCCAATAGTGTGTCGCTGCAGTCGCATGGGTAACTCTTCGAGCCAGCAATATGGAATCCCAAAGGTTAATCCCTCTATGTGTTGCGGAAGCTCAGCTAGAGTCTCAGCCATATCAAGGTTCTGAAGGATTGCTCTCCCGACAGCCCTCTCTGTTGGCGCATCTGCCTCACGCTCTGGTTCCTCTACTGGTTGAATGCGACCAATATCTGCATTACATTAAACCTTTAGTTTAGTCTTGGAAAGAAATCAAAAACATAAAAACATTGTATAAACCTTAGGAAAATCAAAAACATGGTTGAATCATTCTTACCCATTGCACCCCACTGAGCACCTTCTGGTAATGCTAGATCTGGATCTCCTCGGAAGTCGACACCTGCGTATGCATACTCATCGATGGCGACGATCTGTCGCCGGAACTAGGCGAAGAATGTAATCGAGAACACAACGGTCGATTGGCCTGAATTCCGTCTCATGAGTTCCACCCATCTCTGCATTCGAGGATCTCTAGGACTAGATATATCCAATGTTACATGTTGTGGCTGCATTAATGGAATCCGTTCCAAAGCGAAAGAGATAAGGATGGAACCATAACTGAAATTTTTC
This sequence comes from Pinus albicaulis, assembly GCA_034641835.2. Classification (NCBI taxonomy): domain Eukaryota; kingdom Viridiplantae; phylum Streptophyta; class Pinopsida; order Pinales; family Pinaceae; genus Pinus; species Pinus albicaulis. The sequence continues at coordinate 224,056,851 of CM076575.1, forward strand.
TTCCTTCCTCCCTTTGCATTATTCAGTTGTTCCTTTATCTAAGATAGAATAACTTCAGACCAGTTGAAGACTATTTGCTCTAAGCACTCTAGCGTGTACCGCATATACGATTGGTTTGCCACATGTAGTGTAATGGTGCCAACAAGATTTGTGATCGTGAAGAGGATGGTTCTCAAAGGCATATCCCTGACATCCCAAATGTTTATTTTTCCATCTTTTCTAGGTTATGACCCTGGATAGCAATACTGCATAACATAATCCCTCATTTTTTCTCCTCCAACGGTAAACCTTGTGAGAGAAATCGGCAAACCTCTCCTCGACAAACCTGTGAGAAAATACACATCCTCAACTGTTATGGACAACACTTGATTTTTTATGTGAAATGCCTCTATCACTGGATCCCATGCCCGAACTAAGAACTCCAAGAGTTCTATTTGTTACCTCATTCCCGACAATTTGAAGTACTTAAGTAGCCCGCAATCTCTTAAGGCTCTTACAGTACCCAAATCATTCAAGGCAATCATATCTTGTTCTTCGTGTTCTCTTTCTTTCCATTTAATTGTCATTATAATCTGATGGAAACCTGAAAATTAACCATAAGATCCATTAGATACCATTCATTGCAAAAAACTAGGCAAATTTTGGACACATTATGAAAATAAAAAACTTCAACTGCGCCCAACGCACTCCCTGGGCTGAGACAGTGCATTACACATGCAGGTACCCTTCACTGTACGAGCTATGCAACGCAGGTTTCAACATTCAGGGGTGCATTTCCCTCATTTTGGGAAGAATTTACCCTAGGGGCCTCAAAACCATAAAAATTGCAAGGAATGGGAATGAAATGAATACTGAAAGGAAGAGGAGGTTCATGGCACTAACCTAGATCAAACAGCAATGAAATCTGTCCACAGAAATGATCGCAATCAACGACTAAATTTCGAGGGAAAAATCAGGTTTAGAGCTCCAAAATGCAAATGGTAACTATGGAATGGTAAAAATGAATAGTGAAACTGCTTTTTATAGTCACTTAATTGTTTGCAAGATAAATTTATTGCTATGACTATAGTTTTATTATGTTTTTATCATGAAACAGGTATTTTTAATCCATTTGATGTTGTTCTAAACAGGAAATACAACTAATGAACAGATTAGTCGTGCAGATTTATTCAAAGAATGACTTGACCACAAAGCATACTTTTTCTCCTTATTTTTCGAGCTTTGATAAAAATGAAAAAGGATTAGAAGCGCACTTCTATCTCTTTTTCGAGCTTTGATAACAGCGAAAAAGGAACCTTTGGAGTCTTCTTTTAGCTCTTTTCAAACTTCGATAATGTGAAAAGATTACCGAGCACTTGTCATTTCAAGCTCATTAAAGTAAATGAATTGATGTCTACTTAGTATAAGTTTAACCCTTTTCTGGACTGAGATAGATTATTTACGAAAAAGGAATACCTTGGTTAAACATGACCAAAGAGGTTCTCTCAGATATTATTTTACACTTTTTCGAATCTAAGAGACAAATTTACGAAAAAGTACCTTTGGAGTTCTCTTTCGTCCTTTTTTTCAGACTCTCTAAATATGAAAAAGGGTGGGCTATCACTGTTGTTAAGCTCGTTAAAACATAAAATAGCGACAGGCTTGTCGATCATGGCAAGAATCGAGTTTCATTCATCGCTAGACTCGTTAAATTATTAAATAGTGATACTTTATTTGCCCGAAGGGTTGAATTATAGATCAAGAAAATGTTATCCTCCTCAAGCTTGTTAAAAAATAAAGAGGTACTGGTCGACAAATGACCGGGGAAAATTTGGGAAAAGTAAGTAAAGTTTCTTTTTGGTAGCAAGTCGCTCTTGAACATGACACTTCTTTCACACCATGTCCGTGACTGTTTGGGTTGGGTAATCATCTTGACAGTTCATTCACACCTATGGTTCATCATACCTTCACTTCAGTTTTGGGTCAATGTTGCCAACTCATCACAGTGTCGTCGATATGTTCAAGAGAATTCATCCAGTGATTAAAAACTCATCCATATGCAATACTCGTAAACCTTCATTTTCATGACCGTCATCCTTGAAAATTTCTATATCAAGTCATACCCTTTTCTCTGAAATCAGTAACTCATGTTTTGAAATAACGTGACTTCCTGACAACAACAAATAAATATCCAGGAAGTTCACTTAGAAACATCAGATTCCAGTACCATGAGGCTTGTTACAGCATCAACAAGATCCTCACTTCCGGACCTTTGATCGAAAGATTTTTTTTGTCGTTCGACATCAAATCATCTATTCACGCCTTAAAAAATGTACTGCAGTATATTGAGGGCCATTGATATTAATGGTGGTTCTCTCTCATTTGTTAACAGCTCACATCATTGACTGGTAATCAAATGATGTCTTTCCATGTTCGAAGACAAATCATATATTCGCATGGCTAGACTTGTACCCGAATGATCGAGTGAACGAGATAAGAAGACCCCGGATCTAGTTTCATCCATCTGTGCTGCGATTTAAGGATTGTTGTACACATCATCTGTATGGTGACCTTACATATAGATTTTCATCCAAACATGGGCCTATACTTGTAGGCGCGTCTGCATCTGGGCAACATTCCAATGTAGACGACTTTCTGAATTATGTACATGTTATTAGATTGTTTTATGTGCTGACTATGGGAATGCCAAACCTCAACAATTATGATAAATAGAGGATATATAATGATGAAATGTATTGTAATATTGATGCAAGTGACCATTCCGCTTCGTTTCCAGGCTCATCACAGCGCAAAGCATCTCAATCAAATGTTCTTATTATTTGGATCTCATGCTTTAGGGGGAAATTGTTATAGGTCAATTTGGGCACCATTCCCAATGACCTGGTTAATTGGGCATCATATCCATGACCAATGATCAAGGGTCTATCATTCCCTATCATTTCAGTTGCTACATGCCTAAGATAAGAAACAAGACAGATCAAGCAAGACTTTCATCAAGCAAGGGTTTCCATGGTTTGAAGCTTATTATTTAGCAAATGTGAGCTCACCAACACAGGCTCTAAGGGGCCTAAGTGTGTTTCATATGTAGGTATCCCCATGCAAGGTTGCTCTGCAAAGCACTTCCCGACATTCACAGGTGCGTTGGTCACATTGGGAGCGAAATTCTCATTGTTCCGGAATCTCCACTTGGCTAGTGCCTTCTAGAAGAGATCACATGTGTCAAGCTTCGGATCCAAGTGTCCATTTGGCATCTACATTACTGGAAACATGTCTTGCCTATTTTTGGAAATCTATTGATTGCAAAACAACCCACAGTTCATCTATAAATTGAACACAGATCTAAGTGTTTGAAAAGGAATAATTTGAGTAGATAAATGCTGGAGAATTTTCAATTGAGAGCTTGGTTTGTGAAGCTACTACTAGAGAGATTTATGTTGTGATGAGACTTGGGAACTTTGCTGGAAGGTCACTTCAAATCAGTCACTAGGTTGAAACCTCTCCTTCTATCATCAATAAAGAGTACTTCTTGTTTTTCCCTACATGCATCTATGTTAACTTTGATTTTTTATATTGTAAGATCTTGGTTGATGAATGTAGTTTATGCTTTACTGATTAAGCTAACTAGCTTGAATAGATATCTATATTATTGTATCTTCTGTTGTTTCAGTGTTCTTTCTTGCAGGAATCATTCAACTCACAAACCGCTTGAATTTGAAGCTGCAACAAAAGCAACAAAAGGAGCAATTTGGAAGCGACTGAAACAAGTAAGCCTCCAATCCTCTCTGTGTATCTATTCTGAGTTAGGAGAAATGGTAGTATAGTCTTTCACTTGTTGTTATAGACTAACACCTGTCTAGGGAAGCGTAATTTATCCGTAGATTACAATTCTGGCCCAACAACCATGATAATTAGCCTCAGTAATGCGCAATATGCTCAAATCACCTACAGTAATATGCTATTCCTAGTTTCCCATCAATGTTATACGTTATATGTAGCAGTACAACACACAATTTCTTTAGGGATTGCAATGTATTCAGGGGAGCCATGTCAGGAAATCCATAGCAGTCTTCCAACAAAGACAACGAATAGTCGTCACTTGGGCTACACCACCACACTCAGCCACCAAGTCGATTTCCCCGACCAACGTACAATATAAATGCAACAATGAGGAATTGAACAACGAATGGAAAATGCTGGTTCTAAATTAATGAATCAACCAACGTACATATAAACTCAATGAACCAGCGTAAATAATGGACACACAGTAAACAATTAATCTCGGCTTTCACCAGCACCATGGGTAGAAAAGAGCAATGTATTCAACCTCGGTGATCAGCATTCAATCTCAATGCATATACGAATCAACACTTGATTCAAGGTGTTTATGAAATTTTAGGATGGGAATATAGAATGCACAAAAAAATGTACAGATTATTAATCCCTGTAATTTATAAAAGAGGGACAGAGAAAAGTGAGACTGTGGGAAAGGAGTGAGGGAGGTCGACAGTAAACGCAGCAACAGTGAGGAGAGGGGACCTCCAGCTCTAATGATAGTGTAGGAGCAGAGAGGATTCAGTGTACCAGGCATAGCGTGGACTATATGAGGAGTCGAGTTATGAATGGAGGTCGATTGCAGGTGAGAAGAAAGCACATAGGGCATCGTTTCAGAAACAATGCATAGTGTGGTGTAACGCTTAGGTAGAGATTTGAAAGACCCGCCTCCTAGAGAAGAGAATTAGGTCGAATAGAAGAGACACTTGCAGGCTCACATAAAATGCTTGAATTTGCAGACCCATGTATGAGGGAAAATGTATATTTTTGCTATTTTAGGATTATGGAATAGGTGTGAGAATGACTATGCACAGAAAGCCCAGAAAACACTAGTGTCTCAAACTTAGGATTGGCAAGAGTACGCCTACTCTGACACCATGTCAAATAACACATGGTATGCATGCAAGATGAAGGATAATTATGAGATTGCATCTATTATTCACAATGATACATATTTATAGCACATAGGAGTGACCCTTGGATTCCATATTCCAGAGTATCTTGGACTCCCTTTTACCTTTCACCTTCCACATTAACTCTAGGAGGATTAGGTTTCCAACACATTTCTACCAACATGTATGGTCCTATCAACACCCTTTTTTCCATATCACTCCATCTGATGGGAGTATTGCAACTCCACCCATACAATGCCTCAAACGGAATCATCCTCAGTGACTCCTGGTAACCATTGTTGTAAGAAAACTCAACCAACAGAAGGTACTCCCCCCATCTCCTCTGCGGATGCATCACATACATCCTCAACATCTCCTCCAAAATCCTCTTGACCCTCTATGTCTATCCATCTGTCTACGAATGATAAGTTGTGTTGAAGGACAACTTTGTCCCCAAACCTATAAACAGCTCCTTCCAAAACTTGGAATTTAACTTAGCATCCTTGTCTGACACAATATTATTCGGAACACCATGCAATCTCACTACATATATGATGAATACATGTTCCACATCACTATTTGAATACATAGTCTTCACTGGAATGAAGTGCTCTACCTTAGTCAACCTATCCACCACAACCATGATGGAATCATGTTTTTTAGATGTCTTCAAAAAACATGTGATGGAATCCATGTAAATGACCTCCTGTTTCCACTATAGAATCGGAATCGACTGTAGCAATCCACGTGGATGTTTACACTCTACCTTTACCTACTAACAGTCTAAACATCCAGCCACAAACTATGCCACATCCTTTTCTATATTCGGCTAATGATAAAACTTCTTCACTATTGTTAATGTATTTTGGTATCCTGGGTGACCTGAGTATAGTTTCGCATGAAAATCTCTCGATATAGTCTTCCTGAGCTCACTATTGTCTGGCACATGTATCATATTCCTAAATCTGATCAAGCCATCTGCTGAGAGACGATAGTCCACATCCTGTGCACCTGTACCTGCACCTATACCACTACATGTACTTGTACATGTTCATGTACTCTACTATAACTTGTGCCCAAGCTCCATGTACCTATTATCCTGTTGTCATTCCTGTAAGGTCTGATCATGTAAATTTGTCCCATAAGAACTCATAGTTGCTATATGATTCACCTATATCTACCTGCTAAGAGAATTTTCAACCATGTTCTCTTTACCCTTGATGTACTTGATCTCAAAGTCAAACTCGCTAATCATGGCCAACCATATAGCTTTCCTAACATTAATATTCAGTTGGTAAAACAATTATCTCAACCTACTGTGATCACTCATCAATATAAACCTCCTGCCAAGAAGATAGTGCCTCCATATATTCCATGCATGGATGATCACTGCCAACTCAAGATAATGTGTTTGATAATTCTGCTCGTGCTCATTCAGTTTCCATGACTCATAACATACTACATATCCTTCATGCATAAGGACTCCACCAAGTCCTCTCTTGCAAGCATATGTACATACCACAAACTATTTTTTCCCAATCTGCAATCTTTAACATTGAAGCATTTGTCAATAGCTACTTCAATTGTACTTATTGCACATTCCTCTGTCCATTCAAATTTCTTACCTTTCCTCTGCAATGACGTAATAGGATATGAAATCCGAGAGAAGTCCTTGATGAACCTCTTATTGTAACCTGCTAGTCCCATGAATTATCTTACCTCATCCACATTTCTAGGAGTTTCCCACTCCATGATAGCCCTTATCTTCTCTGGATCCACTGCTATACCTTCCTTAGAGACCACATGGCCTAAGTAATGTACCTCTATCTAAAAGAAACTGCATTTTCTAAGTGATCCAGAGTAAATTCTTGATACCCTTAACCAAGACCTTTTACTTCAGTTGATAAATTAGAATTGCATTTAAGTAAAGGCGTTAATGAACATAAATGAATAATTTTCTATTGTAAAGAAGAGGAACATAACATGTCAAGATTATCAATCATAAGAACACGTCACTTGATAACGGAGTTCGTCCAGGAGGGACTACATCTCCGGGCCTCGGTGTTAAGATGGTGTAGGCCGCTGCATTAAGTGTTGTAAGAGGAAGATGTACATGGACGTGTTTCTCTAACATACAAGGAAAATGCCCTCACGTAGGAGTGGTTAGACCTCTCTATGAGATGTTCCACTACGGAACTCTCATTCACAACAAAGCTCCTATCAATATGATAGCAACTCACGCATAAAGACTATGAGTATCCCGCCAACGTGGAAAACAAGGGATATCAAACGACATATGTGTGACGATGAGTATCCCGCCAACATGGCATCAAAGGGATCTCAAAAATAATACAAGTCCATGACATAAAGTACATCAATAACAAAACAAGATCCCACGACTCATACATCAACAGGGATCTGAACAGCACTGTGCATCTTAAGGACAAAGAAGTACATGAAATTAACAGATCATATACCTCATGTTGAATATGATTAAAGAATGGCTACTGTTGCTGCTGGATCTGAAAACACCATCATAATCGTGGCATCCAAAGGTGTGAAATCGACTGCTCGCTCGTTGAAAACTGACACCTGCAACGTCACTTCAAAAAGTGACCGAAAAATAGAAATATCAGATGAAAATTTTGAATATTCCATCAGATTCTTGACGTCGAATAGTGCAAAAATGACTGTCCATTTGCTGAATTCTAAGAAAGTGAAGATCTGGGGAAAAAGGGAATCTTTTAAATTCCCCCTAGATTCCTCCACGTAGCTGCTCCATGGGTGGACTGGAAATATGCAACTCAAAAGGCAAATCCACCTTTCCACTGCGTTTCCTGCAAAAAACCATGAAAATGACTATAAACTTGACTATATTACAATATGGAGAAAAATTACCTCCCCGGGAAAATTTCAAGGCTCATGGTTCCACTCCCTGTTTCTGGGCCTGCTCATGGTTCCACCTACAAATTTCCTCGATCCGCATGTGCGCTCTGCTCCTCCATTGCCCTGGGTGCACTGGTGAAAAGAGAGGTTTAAGTATAAAATCCTGGGAAAATTTCACAAGGCAGTCAGTTGGTGTAATGGAAAACAAGGTAATCCGTTAAGGGGAGGTCGGGGGATCAAATCCTACCTCCCCCAAATCCGAGTTCATTTGTTTTATTGGGGAGATTTTTTAATTTTAAATAACAAACACATTTTAATGGGGGGTTGGGCCCGCATCGGGTGGCCCGCCCCAACTTCCCGCCAGCGTTTAATTACAATGGCCATGTTATATATATATGTTATGGTTGGTGTTGGATGATTGGGGCCCGTTCACTACAAGGAAAAGACCCTCTAGCGGAGGTTATAAAGGAGGTTTTTAGTGTTATAAAATTGGCCAAAATTGTCAAAAAAACATTTTCTACAACATCCGTTTACGGTTACGGAGGTTTTGGCGGAGCTTTTAACGGAAATTCAACACAATTAACAAAAAATGGGTGGCTAGAGGTTATTACGGATGTTTTTTTCATCAGTGCACTACTCGGGCTTGAAAGCACCGATGCGTACATCTAGAAGGTGGCCCGATTAGGTTGAAGGAGAACGCACCGGGCCGTCAAGGTATAAAACCACACTAGGCGCATTGTTGGTGATACAACGCAAGGGGTCGTTCTAATTGGTCTTGGTATTTATGCGCCCATAGGTCGACTCAACGCATTAGTGCGTATAATTATAGCAATGCATCGGTGCGCAGTATCACACAAATTTACCGAGATTTATAATTGGTATCGGTATTTGTGCGGTGCCCATAGGTCATATAAATGCACCGGTGCGTAGAGACACATAAACGCGCCAGTGCACAATATCACACAAATGCACCGAGATTTATAATTGGTATTGGTATTTGTGCGGTGCCCAGAGGTCATACAAATGCATCGGTGCGTAATTCCACATAAATGCACCGGTGCACAGTATCGCACAAACACACCAATATTTTTAATTGGTTTTGGTATTTGTGTGGTGCCCATTGGTCATAGAAACACACCGATATACAGTAACTAACACTCACCGGTTTTCATTTTGTATTTTTTAGAAACATCGACCTGTGACAGTGCAATTAATGTGATTGTTTTAAATTCATTATTCATCAAAATTCGACACATTATAATAGTATTCATATTAATTAGCTTTTTATTAATGCATTTGAATGTGATGCTTGGATTAATTTGTTATATCATATCATAATTCTTGTGATTTTTTAAAATTCATTATTCATCAAAAGTCGACACATATATATCTTATAACAATATTGATATGAATTAAATTTTTATTAGTGCATTTGAGAACGACAATGGAGAATGCAATAGAATAAATTAAAACATATATGTGTGTGTGTGTGTGTGTGTGTGTGTGAATAAGACAGTGTTTGTCATCCAAAATGAGACAGTTATTGGTATCCCTCTGTCTTTCAATTGGGACACTATGTCCATTACATTAAACAAAATGTCTAATTTCACAGGATAATACTTCAAAAAATACAACGTCTTGCTTTGATATCTAAACATAGTGATCATCATTCTTCGCTTGAAGTGTTGTCACTGCTAGAGCTACTTCCATGACTTGGGTTATTTTCATAAATGTTTTGTTCTCTGTGTTGATTGTTTTCTTCTTCTTCACCTTCCATCTACAAACATAAAAATAAATTGTAATGAGTGTATATACATTGGTGAGAATAATGAAAATTGCAATATTAAATAATATACATCAATGTAAATCGAAAATAAATGACGTACCATTGCAACAATTGACTCATAAAATATATACATTCTTTCAAAACCATGTAACATGCCATATTTCAAGATTTCATCTGTTGGCTTAGTTCCATACTTTGTTTCCTGCAAATTTTATACCCCATAACAAATCATATATTTAATATAAAATAATTTTTTTGTTCTATTAATTATAGACGGAGCTAAGTAAAACAAGATCGATAGATGCTTACAAATTCCACAATTAATTTCTGATATGCCAACATATACTCACAACCCATATTTAACCCAATTTCAATCAATTTCTCTGATGGTTTTCTGGTAAGAAGCATGATATTTCCCATTTGAGGATTTTTGGTTCACCTGTTTACATTCATGTGATGAAGGATGCCAGGAAGAAGCTGGAGCCGACCGCGGAGGTTGGGATAATTGTGGGGTACACTGATACGCCCCACAACTATCGTGTGTATTTTCCAGACAGTCACAAGACTATTGTGCGACGAGATATCAAATTTTAGGAGGAGAAAGCCATGAAGTGTTCGCTTGAGAGGGAGCCACACTTGCATGCAGATGAGGAGCTATTAGTTCCTAAGGATGAGTCTCAGGATGTGGATCAGCCACAAGATGAGGTTCATGGAGTGGAAGAGACCACTCATGCAGCACCAACCATCAGAGGGTGGAAGCGCACTACAGAAGCTGAGCAACTGGCTCAAGATGCAGAGAAGGTTGTAGGACCACCTAACGCACAGCGCAAACGGAGACAGTCACCTGATCGGTACACTGGATACATGCTCTTGTGAGCAAGAGTATCGTGACAGAGCTATCCTCTTTCGAGGAAGCTGTGGAGGATCCCGCATGGGTAGATGCCATGGTGGAAGAGTATGATTCGATTGTCAGAAAAAGTGCATGGGATATTGTCCCGAGACCGGAAGGGAAATCAGTGATGGGTTCGAGATGGATCTACAAAGTGAAGCAGGCAGCTGACGGGAGTGTGGAGAAGTACAAGGCAATATTTGTTGCCCGAGGCTTCTCACAGATAGAGGGTATCGATTATGAGGAGACCTTTGCACTTGTCGCAAGGTATTCTTCCATACGGACGATTCTTGCTCTCTCAGCGCAGATGGGGTGGCACATTCATCAAATGGATGTGAAGACTGCGTTCCTCAACGGGGTGATTGAGGAGGAGGTGTACATAGAGCAGCCCGAAGGTTTCGAGATCTTGAGTCGCATGTGTGCGAGCTCAAGAGAGCGTTGTATGGGTTGAAACAAGCACACCTCGTGCTTGGTACACATAGATAAACAGTTATTTCACCGGACTTGGATTCTCCAAGTGAGGCGGATCCTAACCTATACTAGATTGTGGTGGAGGGTAAGTTGCTAATCATTGTACTTTATGTAGATGATTTTATTTTGACGGGTGATGAGTTGATACTCTCTCATGCAGGATCTTTCAAAAGAGTTTGAGATGAAGGACTTGGGCCTCCTTCATTATTTCCTGGGCTTGGAAATTTGGCAGCGCAGTGATGGACTATTTATTTCCTAGGGTAAGTATGCCCGGGAGATACTGGAGAAGTTCAACATGCATGGGCACATGGCTTTGTTGACACTCCTCTTCACAGTGAGGTTGGAGAAGGAGGATGCTACTTCGGCGGAGAGTAGTGGATGCCCTTGTTTATCGACGGTTGGTGGGGTCTCTTATGTATACGGTCAATACAATAGACATATGCTATCTTGTTAACAACTTTCACAAGCTATGGTTAAGCCCGACCAAGCTCTATTGAAAGAGCGAGGCAAGCATGTATTGCATTATCTTAGAGGCACATCGGGATATGGACTGTGGTACAGACAGGAGGATGAGGTGAAGCTATGTGGCTTCACGGATGCAGATTGGGCAGGGAGCCCAACAGATAGAAAGAGCACATCTGGAGGGATCTTCAGTATGAGGTCGACAGCAGTTTCTTGGTACAGCAGGAAGCAAAGATCTTTGGCACTCAGTTCAGTAGAGGCCGAGTATATGGCAGCAAGCTTAGCTGCATGCGAGGCTATATGGATGAGGAAGATCCTGGTCGGGTTGTTCGGTTCACACTTGGATCCTACTATGATTTATTATGATAACCAGAGTTGCATTAAACTCTCGTCTAATCCAGTATTTCATGATATATCCAAACACATCGACATCAGGTACCATCATATCAGAGATTGTGTGCAGCGGAAAGTCATGTTACTTTCATACATTCCTACGGAGAATCAGGATGCTGATATCTTGACGAAGGCGCTCCCCAGGAGAAAATTCGAATACCACAGGGGCAGGATAGGGGTTTTGGATAATCCATATCTTGTTGAGAGGGAATGTTGAGATTGCAACAAGATGACGAGCTTAGTGGAAAGGAGTCGCCTTCACTAAGTGGGCCCGCAGGATATTTTTGGCGCAAAGTCTATTTTTAGACATATGGATCATGTTCTATGAGTTGCAGGATGCTATTTGTGGATGGTTGGTCAAGTCGATAAAAATAGATGGGCTTCTATTTTTAGACATACTGGGCGGAATCTATTTTTAGATAGCGAGTCTAAAAATAGATATGTTGAATATTATTAGCTCTTAATAATATTTGGACTCTAAAAATTATCTTATCCTCTTGGAGAACTTCAGTTAAGTGCACAGAAGTGGCACATGCAGCTGACAGAATGAATTACACTATTCCTGAGGGTTAAGTGAAGCTATTGCATGGAGACTTCAATTAGAACTCATGTGACAGAGTTTGGTGGAGTTGATTGAGGAAGTTAGTGGTTGTATTGATTTAACTCCGGTTAAACATAGTTGAGCTAGTTGTATCTAGTCTAAGCGATTGATACACTAGTGATGGTGTGGATAATTATTAATTAATTCACTAATTATTAACTCATAAATCAACTAAAGAACAAATCAATTAGCCAGTGCATGAAACGATTTTAGTGGAGACCAGTGAAGAGGTAGGTGAAAGAGCAGTGTGACTATCAGTTGTGACCATACTGGTGCATGAGTTTGCACCACACATTGATGGAGATGCCAATGAGGATTGCACAATACACACCAGGTGGATTCAAACTCATATTGGGCCATTATTCATCTTGGATTGCACAGTAGAGGTAGGCTAACAGGTGGAGCAGATTGGAGCATGTGTTTTGTTAGATCTGAGCTTGTGTAGTGTGTAACAATTGGAGATTGTACTGAGATATTGTGAGGAGTTTGTACAAAGATTGTTACATGATCTCTATCATTATAATATACATATAGTTGGGGGTTTTTAGCTTTAATATTTCCCATAAATATTGTGTTTATATGTGTGATTGTTTATGGTTTTGATGTGCGCATGCGATTGTTGATATTTCCGCAATTAATGATCAATAGTAGAAGAGGTTATGTATTATGCATGAAGCTCAAATAGTGTGTGATCGGGATAATCTCGGTGAATAATTTTAACGGTTATTCAAATTTCTACATGGTATCAGAGCGATATTGATCATTGGAGCAATTGAAAAACATTGAAGCGGTTGAGTTTTGTGTTGGTGGAATTCGAATTTGCAGTAGTGTTTTTCTTGGTGTCGAAGTTGAGATGTCTTTCAACGGATTGTGATTGGAGTATGCCCTTGAGGGTAGCTTGAATTATGTTGCATGGAAGGATAGGATGGAGGCGGTGCTAGATGACAATGGGTTGAAGGAGTTCATATATGCTAAAGTCCCAAAGCCTACTTCTAGTGATGCTGCCGTACTTGAGGCATGGCAAAAGAAGACAGCAAAGTGTCGAAGGATTCTATTGGAGGGTGTGAAGGATCACATAGTGTCCAGCCTTCATGGTAAGGCTTCTAAATTCTTGATGTGAAAAGCCTTTACAGATTTATTCGAAAGTAAGAGCGACCAGAGGAAGTTGGCGATCAAGGATAGACTCAGAAACATAAAGATGGAGAAAGGTGACAGTATGCCCAAGTACCTCCACGAAATCACCCAATGCAAGGATGAGCTGGGAAGTGTTGGGGTGACTTTTGATGATGAGTACTTGGTGAGCTTGGCTCTCCTTTGGCTTTCAAAGAGTTGGCATTCCTATCAGGACTCTGTCAATGGTCGGGAGAAATTTCCAGGATGGGAGCAACTTTGGTTGGATCTTGTGCAAGAGGAGATAAGGCGGAGTACCAGGGACGGATATTCATCAAGGAACTCTGATGAAGAGAATTGCGCTTTGGATGCCAAAGAAAAGAAGGGGAAGAGAAAGAAAGCTTCTCATTCCGGTGTGAAAGGCAAGAAGCAGGACATGTCCAAGGTGAAGTGCTTTCACTGTCACCAACATGGACATTATGCCACAAATTGTCTGCAGAAGAAGAAAAATAAGCAGGCTGCTGGATCTGCAGCTGGAGAGGCCTTAGCCTCACAGTTTGAGCTATATTTTTCGTTGATGGCATGCTTGGTCTCAAGTGTGATGGGTTCAGTGTGGTTTCTGGACAGTGGTGCGTCTTTTCACATGACAGGAGATCGAGATTTGTTTACTGATCTGGATGAGAAAGATCTTGGAGTGCACATCGAGATGGGCGATGATGGTAGATACAGTGCGACCGGTATCGGTACCATTTCCTTTGAGAGGGAGTCTGGTAAACCTTTCGTATTGAAGGAAGTGATGCATGTTCCAGGATTGAAGAAGAATCTTATCTTTGTGGCGATGTTAGAAGACAAGGGATATGATGTTGTCTTTAGCGAGGGAAAGGATTTCCTGCACAGTAAGGCAACTGGTGAGACCCGAAGGATAGGGGTTCGAGTTAAGAACCTTTATCAATTGCAGGTAGATGGCTGCGCAGCAATGGCAGGCAAGGCAGAAGGAGTGGTGAGCTGGGATGATGGCGAGTTGTGGCACCGGAGATTGGGCCACCTTCACCATGGAGCTTTGAAGATACTGCAGCAGATTTCTACTGGGCTTCCTAAGGGCACTCTTGCGCAGTCAGATCAGTGCAAGGGGTGTACCTTGGGAAAATTTGTGAAAGCCACCTTTCACGAGAAGGATAGTCGCACCATGACGATCCTTGAGAGAATTCACACAGACGTGTGTGGACCTTTCTCAGTAGCTTCGACAGCAAAGCACAGGTATTATGTGATATTTTTTTATGATTTTTCTCGTAAGTGTTGGATCTTCTTCATGCAGAAGAAGAGCGAGACATACTCAAAGTTATGTGAGTTCAAGGCACTGGTTGAGAAAGAATCGGGGAAGCAAGTGAAGGCTCTTAGGAGCGACAATGGTGGTGAATTCATCTCTGGCGAATTCAAGGACTTTTGCAGTGCAGAAGGAATTCGAAGAGAGCTCATAGCACCTCATAACCAACAGCAGAATGGGGTTGTTGAGCGGAAGAACAGAACGATCGTGGGTGTTGCACGAGAGATGTTGCATGATCAGGGCCTACCCATTCACTTGTGGGCGGAGGCATGCAATACTGCAGTATATGTGCAGAACCGTTGTCCTCACAGGATACTTCGCATGAGTACACCCGAGGAGGCGTTTTTTGGTAAGAAGCCTGATATTTCCCATTTGAGGATTTTTGGTTCACCTGCTTACATTCATGTGATGAAGGATGCCAGGAAGAAGCTGATGCCGACTGCAGAGGTTGGGATATTTGTGGGGTACACTGATACGCCCCACAACTATCGTGTGTATTTTCCAGACAGTCACAAGACTGTTGTGCGACGGGATATCAAATTTCAGGAGGAGAAAGCCATGAAGTGTTCGCTTGTGAGGGAGCCACACTTGCATGCAGATGAGGAGCTATTAGTTCCTAAGGATGAGTCTCAGGATGTGGATCAGCCACAAGATGAGGTTCATGGAGTGGAAGAGACCACTCATGCAGCACCAACCATCAGAGGGCGGAAGCGCACTATAGAAGCTGAGCGACTGGCTCAAGATGCAGAGAAGGTTGTAGGAGCACCTACATCACAGCGCAGACAGAGACAGTCACCTGACCGGTATACTGGATACATGGCTCTTATGAGCAAGTGTATCGTGACGGAGCCATCCTCTTTCGAGGAAGTTGTGGAGGATCCTGCATGGGTAGATGCCATGGTGGAAGAGTATGATTCGATTGTCAGAAACAATGCATGGGAGATTGTCCCAAGGCCGGAATGGAAATCAATGGTGTGTTCGAGATGGATCTACAAAGTGAAGCAAGCAGCTGACGGGAGTGTGGAGAAGTACAAGGCAAGATTTGTTGCCCAAGGCTTCTCACAGATTAAGGGGATCGATTATGAGGAGACCTTTGCACCTGTCGCAAGGTATTCTTCCATATGGACGATTCTTGCTCTCTTAGCGCAGATGGGGTGGCACATTCATCAGATGGATGTGAAGACTACGTTCCTCAACGGGGTGATTGAGGAGGAGGTGTACATAGAGCAGCCCGAAGGTTTCGAGATCTTCAGCAGTGAGTTGCATGTGTGCAGGCTCAAGAGAGCATTGTATGGGTTGAAACAAGCACCTCGTGCTTGGTACACACGGATAGACAGTTATTTCACCGGACTTGGATTCTCCAAGAGTGAGGCGGATCCTAACCTATACCAGATTGTGGTGGAGGGTAAGTTGCTGATCATTGTACTTTATGGAGATGATTTGATTTTGACAGGTAATGAGCTATTGATACTCTCATGCAAGGAGGATCTTTCAAAAGAGTTTAAGATGAAGGACTTGGGCCTCCTTCATTATTTCCTGGGATTGGAAATTTGGCAGCGCAGTGATGGACTGTTTGTTTCTCAGGGTAAGTATGCCCAGGAGATACTGGAGAAGTTCAACATCCATGGCTGCAAGCCTGTTGATACTCCTCTTCCTGGTGGTTGGAGGAAGGAGGATGCTACTTCGGCAGAGTTAGTGGATGCCACTGTTTATCGACAGTTCGTGGGGTCACTTATGTATCTGGTCAATACACGACCCGACATATACTATGTTGTTAACCAGCTTTCACAAGCTATGGTTAAGCCAACCAAGCTCTACTGGAAGGCAGGCAAGCATGTATTGAGATATCTCAGAGGCACATCGAGATATGGATTGTGGTACAGACAGTCGAATGAGGTGAAACTGTGTGGCTTCACGGATGCAGATTGGGCAGGGAGCCAAACGGACAGAAAGAGCACATCTGGAGGGATTTTCAGTATCGGGTCAACAGCATTTTCTTGGTACAGCAGGAAACAAAGATCCTTGGCACTCAGTTCAGCAAAGGCTGAGTATATGGCAGCGATTTTGGCTGCATGCGAGGCTATATGGATGAGGAAGATCCTGGTTGAGTTGTTCGGTTCACACTTGGATCCTACTGTGATTTATTGTGATAATCAGAGTTGCATCAAACTCTTGGTTAATACAGTATTTC
Organism: Pinus albicaulis; assembly: GCA_034641835.2. Taxonomy (NCBI): domain Eukaryota; kingdom Viridiplantae; phylum Streptophyta; class Pinopsida; order Pinales; family Pinaceae; genus Pinus; species Pinus albicaulis. The sequence goes on from CM076575.1 coordinate 224,073,907, forward strand.
ATGACAGATCTAAACACATTGACATCTGGTATCATCATATCAGAGATTGTGTGCAGCGGAAGATCATGTTACTTTCATACATTCCTACGGAGGATCAGGATGCTGATATCTTGACGAAAGCGCTCACCAGGAGCAAATTTGAATACCACAGAGGCAGGATAGGGGTTGCAGATAATCCATATCTTGTTGAGAGGGAGTGTTGATATTGCAACAAGATGATGAGCTTAGTGGAAAGAAGTTGCCTTCACTAAGTGGGCCCGCAGGCTATTTTTGCCGCAAAGTCTATTTTTAGACTATGTCTATTTTTAGACATATGGATCATGTTCTATGAGTTGCAGGATGCTATTTGTGGATGGTTGGTCAAGTCGGAAAAATAGATGGACTTCTATTTTTAGACATACTGGGCAGAATCTATTTTTAGATTGCCAGTCTAAAAATAGATATGTCGAATATTATTAGCTCTTAATAATATTTGGACTCTAAACATTATCTTATCCTCTTGCAACACTTTAGTTCGGTGCACGGATGTGGCACATGCAGCTGACAGAAGGAATTACGCTATTCCTAGGGTTTAGTGGAGCTATTTCATGATAACTTCAGTTAGAACTCAGGTGACAGAGTTTGGTGGAGTTGATTGAGGAGTTAATGGAGTTGTGTTCAGTTTAACTCGGTTAAACATAGTTGAGCTAGTTGTATCTAGTCTAACTGATTGATACACTAGTGTGAGTGGTGTGAATTAATTATTAATTAATTCACTAATTATTAACTCATAAATCAACTAAAGAATACATCAGTTAACTTCAGTGCATGGACAGTTTCAGTGGAGACCAGTGGAGAGGTAGGTGAAAGAGCAAGTGTGACTATCAGTTGTGACCATATTGGTGCATGAGTTTGCACCACACATTGATGGAGATGCCAATGAGGATTGCGCAGTGCATACCAAGTGGATTCGAACTTAGATTGGGCCATTATTCATCTTGGATTGCGCAGTAGAGGCAGGCTAACAGGTGGAGCAGATTGAAGCATGTGTTTTGCTAGATCTGAGCTTGTGTAGTGTGTAACAATTGGAGATTGTGATGAGAGCTTGTGAGAAGTTTGTACAATGATTGTTACATGATCTCTATCATTATAATATACAGATAGTTGGGGGTTTTCAGCTTTAAGCTTTCCCATAAATACTGTGTTTATATGTGTGATTGTTTATGGTTTTGATGTGCGCATGCGATTGTTTATATTTCCGCAATTAATGATCAATAGTAGAAGAGGTTATGTATTATGCATGAAGCTCAAATAGTGTGTGATCAGGATAATCTCAGTGAATAATTTAACAGTTATTCAAATTTCTACATGGTATCAGAGCGAATATTGATCATTGGAGCAATTGCAAGACATTGAAGCGGTTGAGTTTTGTGCTGGTGGAATTCGAATTTGCAGCAGTGTTTTCTTGGTGTCGAAGTTGAGATGTCTTTCAACGGATTGCGATTGGAGTATGCCCTTGAGGGCAGCTCGAATTATATTGCATGGAAGGACAGGATGGAGGTGGTGCTAGATGACAATGGGTTGAAGGAGTTCATAGATGCTGAAGTCCCAAAGCCTACTTCTACTGATGCTGCCGTACTTGACGCATGGAAAAAGAAGACAACAAAGTGTCGAAGGATTCTGTTGGAGGGTGTGAAGGATCACATAGTGTCCAGCCTTCATGGTAAGGCTTCTCCATTCTTGATGTGGAAATATTTGATAGATTTATTACAAAGCAAGAGCGACGAGAGGAAGTTGGCGCTCAAGGATAAACTCAGAAACATAAAGATGGAGAAAGGCGACAGTATGCCCAAGTACCTCACGAAGTTCATCCAATGCAGGGATGAGCTGGGAAGTGTGGGGGTGACTGTAGATGATGAGGACTTGGTGATCTTGGCTCTCCATGGGCTTCCGAAGAGTTGGCATTCCTATCAGGACTCTGTCAATGGTCGGGAGAAATTGCCAGGATGGGAGCGACTTTGGTCGGATCTTGTGTAAGAGGAGATAAGGCGAAGTACTAGGGACGGATCTTCATCAAAGAACTCAGATGAAGAAAATTGCGCTTTGGCTGCCAAAGCAAGGAAAGGGAAGAGCAATAAGAATGCTTCTCAATTCGGTGTGAAAGGCAAGAAGCGGGACATGTCCAAGGTGAAGTGATTTCACTGTCACCAACACGGACATTACGCCACTAATTGTCCACAGAAGAAGAAAAATAGCGAAATTTGCTTGGATCTGTATTTGGAGAGACATAGCCTCACGGTTTGAGTTCGTGATGCGCATGCTTGGTCTCAAGTGTGATGGGTTCGGTGTGTGGTTTTACGGACAGTGGTGCGTCTTTTCACATGATAGGAGATCAAGATTTGTTTACTGATCTGGATGAGAAAGATCTTGGAGTGCACATCGAGATGGGCGATGATGGTAGATACAATGCGACAGGTATCGGTACCATTTCCTTTGAGAGGGAGTCTGGTAAACCCTTTGTATTGAAGGAAGTGATGCATGTTCCAGGATTGAAGAAGAATCTTATCTCTATGGCGATGTTAGAAGACAAGGGATATGATGTTGTCTTTAGCGAGGGAAAGGCTTTCCTGCACAGTAAGGCAACTGGTGAGACCCGGAGGATAGGGGTTCAAGTTAAGAACCTTTATCAATTGCAGGTAGATGGCTGCGCAGTAATGGCAGGCAAGGCAGAAGGAGTGGTGAGCTGGGATGATGGCGATTTGTGGCACCGGAGATTGGGCCACCTTCACCATGGAGCTTTGAAGATACTGCAGCAGATTTCTACTGGGATTCCTAAGGGTACTCTTGGGTAGTCAGATCAGTGCAAGGGATGTACCTTGGGAAAATTTGTGAAAGCCACCTTTCACGAGAAGGATAGTCACGCCACAACGATCCTTGAGAGAATTCACACAGACGTGTGTGGACCTTTCTCAGTAGCTTCGACAGCAAAGCATAGGTATTATGTGATATTTCTTGATGATTTTTCTTGGAAGTGTTGGATCTTCTTCATGTAGAAGAAGAGAGAATCATACTCAAAGTTCTGTGAGTTCAAGGCACTGGTTGAGAAAGAATCGGGGAATCAAGTGAAGGCTCTTAGGAGCGACACTGGTGGTGAATTCATCTCTGGCGAATTCAAGGACTTTTGCAGCGCAGAAGGAATTCGAAGAGAGCTCATAGCACCTCATAACCCACAGCAGAATGGGGTTGCTGAGCAGAAGAACAGAACGATCATGGGTGCTGCACGAGCGATGTTGCATGATCAGGGCTTACCCATTCACTTGTGGGCGAAGGCATGCAATACTGCAGTATATGTGCAGAACCGTTGTCCTCACAGGATACTTGGCATGAGTACACCCGAGGAGGTGTTTTCTGGTAAGAAGCCTGATATTTCCCATTTGAGGATTTTTGGTTCACCTGTTTACATTCATGTGACGAAGGATGCCAGGAAGAAGCTGGAACCGACCGTAGAGGTTGGGATATTTGTGGGGTACACTGATACGCCCCACAACTATCGTGTGTATTTTCCAGACAGTCGCAAGACTGTTGTGCGACGGGATATCAAATTTCAGGAGGAGAAAGCCATGAAGTGTTCGCTTGTGAGGGAGCCACACTTGCATGCATATGAGGATCTATTAGTTCCTAAGGATGAGTCTCAGGATGTGGATCAGCCACAAGATGAGGTTCATGGAGTGGAAGAGACCACTCATGCAGCACCAACCATCAGAGGGCGGAAGCGCACTACAGAAGCTGAGCGACTGGCTCAAGATGCAGAGAAGGTTGTAGGACCACTTACAGCACAGCGCAGACAGAGACAGTCACTGGACCGGTACATTGGATACATGGCTCTTGTGAGAAAATGTGTCATGACAGAGCCATCCTCTTTCGAGGAAGCTGTGGAGGACCCCGCATGGGTAGATGCCATGGTGGAAGAGTATGATTCGATTTTCAGAAACAGTGCATGGGAGATTGTCCCAAGGCCGGAAGGGAAATCAGTTGTGGGTTTGAGATGGATCTACAAAGTGAAGCAGGCAGCTGACGAGAGTGTGGAGAAGTACAAGGCAAGATTTGTTGCAGAAACTGTCACACAGAGATAGAGGATCTACCTTCATAGAGACCTTTGCACACATGTAAGGTATTCTTCCATACGGACGATTCTTGCTCTCTCGAGGCGCGGATGGGGTAGCACATTCATCGGATGGATGTGAAAGTTGTTGTTCTCAACGGGGTGATTGTTGAGGAGGAGTGTACATAGAGCGGCCGAAGGTTTCGAGATCTTCAGCTGTGAGTTGCATGTGTGCAGACTCAAGAGAGCACTGTACGGGTTGAATCAAGCACCTCATGCTTGGTACACACGGATAGACAGTTATTTCACCGGACTTGGATTCTCCAAGAGTGAGGCGGATCCTAACCTGTACCAGATTGTGGTGGAGGGAAAGTTGCTGATCATTGTACTGTATGTAGATGATCTGATTTTGACGGGTGATGAGCTGTTGATACTTTCATGCAAGGAGGATCTTGCTAGAGAGTTTGAGATGAAGGACTTGGGCCTCCTTCGTTATTTCCTGGGATTGGAAATTTGGCAGCGCAGTGATGGACTGTTTGTTTCTCAGGGTAAGTATGCCCGGGAGATACTGGAGAAGTTCAACATGCATGGCTGCAAGCTTGTTGATACTCCTCTTCCTGGTGGATGGAGGAAGGAGGATGCTACTTCGGCGGAGGTAGTGGATGCCACTGTTTATCGACAGTTGGTGGGGTCGCTTATGTATCTGGTCAATACACGACCCGACATATGCTATGCTGTTAACCAGCTTTCACAAGCTATGGTTTAAGCCAACCAAGCTCTACTGGAAGGCAGGAAAGCATGTATTGAGATATCTCAGAGGCACATCGGGATATGGATTGTGGTACAGACAATCGGATGAGGTGAAGCTGTGTGGCTTCACGGATGCAGATTGGGCAAGGAGCCCAACGGACAGAAAGAGCACATCTGGAGGGATTTTTAGTATCGGGTCGACAGCAGTTTCTTGGTACAGTAGGAAGCAAAGATCCGTGGCACTCAGTTCAGTAGAGGCTGAGTATATGGCAGCGATTTTGGCTGCATGCGAGGCTATATGGATGAGGAAGATCCTGGTCGGGTTGTTCGGTTCACACTTGGATCCTACTGTGATTTATTGTGATAATCAGAGTTGCATCAAACTCTTGGTTAATCTAGTATTTCATGATAGATATAAACACATTGACATCCGGTATCATCATATCAGAGATTGTGTGCATCGGAAGATCATGTTACTTTCATACATTCCTACGGAGGATAAGGATGTTGATATCTTGACGAAGGCGCTCACCAGGAGCAAATTCGAATACCACAGAGGCAGGATAGGGGTTGCAGATAATCCATATCTTGTTAAGAGGGAGTGTTGAGATTGCAACAAGATGATGAGCTTAGTGGAAAGGAGTCGCCTTCACTAAGTGGGCCCACAGGCTATTTTTGGCGCAAAGTATATTTTTAGACAGATGGATCATGTTGGTAAGGTGCTAGATGCTATTTGTGGATGGTTGGTCAAGTCGGGAAAAAATAGATGGACTTCTATTTTTACACATGCGGCGGAATCTATTTTTAGATTGCGAGTCTAAAAATAGATATGTCGAATATTATTAGCTCTTAATAATATTTGGACTATAAACATTATCTTATTCTCTTGGAGCACTTCAGTTAAGTGCACAGATGTGGCACAGGAGCTGATAGAAGAAATTATGCTATTCCTGAGGGTTAAGTGGAGCTATTGCATGGAGACTTCAATTAGAACTCATGTGACAGAGTTTGGTGAAGTTATTGAAGTAGTTGGTGGAGTTGTGTTCAGTTTAACTCGGTTAAACATAGTTGAGCTTGTTGTATCTAGTATAACTGATTGATACACTAGTGAGAGTGGTGTGAATTAATTATTAATTAATTCACTAATTATTAACTCATAAATCAACTAAAGAGTACATCATTTAACTTCAGTGCATGGACAGTTTCAGTGGAGACCAGTGAAGAGGTAGGTGAAAGAGCAGTGTGACTATCAGTTGTGACTATACTGGTGCATGAGTTTGCACCACACATTGATGGAGATGCTAATGAGGATTGCGCAGTACACACCAGGTGGATTCGAACTCAGATTGGGCCATTATTCATCTTGGATTGCGCAATAGAGGCAGGCTAACAGGTGGAGCAGATTGGAGCATTTGTTTTGCTAGACCTGAGCTTGTGTAGTGTGTAAAAATTGGAGATTGTACTGAGAGCTTGTGAGGAGTGTGTACAATGATTGTTACATGATCTCTATCATTATAATATACAAATAGTTGGGGGTTTTCAGCTTTAAGCTTTCCCATAAATATTGTGTTTATATGTGTGATTGTTTATGGTTTTCATGTGCGCATGCGATTGTTTATATTTCCGCAATTAATGATCAATAGTAGAAGAGGTTATGTATTATGCATGAAGCTCAAATATAGTGTGATCAGGATAATCTCGGTGAATAATTTAACAGTTATTCAAATTTCTACACATAAAGAGGGAGAAGAAAGGGCAAAAAAAAAGAATCTAGGGTTTCTTTCTAAAAATGGATTTTGTTTTTTATTTTTTTTCTAAAAATTGTAGATAAGTAAAAAAACTGCAGAAAAAGTTTAAAAAAAAAAAAAAAAAAAAACAATAAACTTTGATTTTTTTCTTTTACTGTGTAAAAAAAACTGCAAAAAAATTTAAAAAAACAATAAACTTTAATCACGTGATCGTTTGAAATTCTATGCTACAAGGTTTGAATCACCAGAGGTTTGGAATTCTAATTATCTGAATACTTTTGTTTGAATGTATTTCCCTGCTCCACAGTGCTCTCATGCTCTGTTTGCTCCAGGTATGTCTCCTGCAAATCTCTGACTGGAAATTTTTTCAAAAATAGTGAAACAATAAAAAGTGTTTAGTATTTAAAGAAATTTTTTATGAAATTAGATTTTCAAAAATATTTTGTCGCCCATTTTTCAATTTTCCGCTTTTTTTCACTTAAAGAAAATAGAGTTGCGCTTTTTTTATTTGCGGTTTTTCATCACCGGTGCGTCACGTAATAGCACCGCACTGGTGCGTCTATTTACAAAATGGCACTAGTGCACTAGATTACGTCGGGCGCACTGAAAAATAATAATAATAATAATAATCTGTTTTTTTTTTTTAATTTCACGGAAGGGCCGACATGGATTAGGATCCGACTATGCCAGTTGTCCCGTGGGTTGGATGTCTTATGCCTATATTTAGCAATGCAAACCCTATAAATCTAAATTGAAAAGCCCTAATTCTGAAATCACCAAAAGAGGGGGAAGGAAGGGCAGAAACAAAAAGAATCCAGGGTTTGTTTCTTAAAATGGATTTTTTTTATTTTTTATTTTCGCCTCAAAACTGCAAAAAAAAAAAAAAAAAAAAAAAAAAAAAAAAAAAACGAGGCAAAAGAAACAAAATAAAACTTTGATTTTTTTTTCTTTTACTGCGTAAAAAACTGCAGAAAAAAAGTAAAAAAAAACAATAAACTTTAATCACGAGATCGTTGGAAATTCTATGCTTCAAGGTTTGAATCACCAAAGGTTTGGAATTATGATTATCTGAATACTTCTGTTCGAATGTATTTTCTTGCTCCACAGTGTTCTCATGCTCTATTTGCTCCAGGTATGTCTCCTGCAAATCTTTGGCTGGAAATTTTTCAAAAATAGTGAAATAATGAAAAGTGTTTAGTATTTAGAGAAATGTTTTATGAAACTAGATTTTGCCGCCCATTTTTCAATTTACCGTTATTTTTTTTTTCCCTTAAAGATTATAGAGTTGCACTTTTTTATTTGCGGTTATTTGTCACTGGTGCGTCACATAATAGCACAGCACCGGTGCGTCTGTTTATAAAACGGCACCGGTGCATCTGTTTATAAAACAACACTAGTTTATAAAATGACATCGATAACAAGAAGTCCATTGTTAAGGCACAAAAATTACTTTTAGGTGTGTGCACCAAAATTTATTGTTGATTTTGCTCAAATGCAGGGAGAAAATATCATAATGATATGGAATGGACAATTCTTCAAAATCCAGCTCGTTTCATAGTATTTCTCAAAGTCCATCGCGGAGTTCTCCCTATCCATCTCGAAACGTAATATTTACTTCAGATTTTATTTATATTTTCATTATCTAATTGAATTTATGTTTTTTATCCATGTCAATCATGCACAGCTTAATTAAATTCATAGTGTATATAAATTTGCAGGTTCATGATGCAGATTCAGCATCGAGTTCAAACGCACAAAATATTCAAACAGCTCCAAAACGTCGGAAGCTCTTATCAGGAGATGCATACCACAAGGCGCATTTGGTAGATGAAAATGGACAGCCGCTTCACCCTGCCAATTGTAACAATATTGCATCTTCTAGCCACAATCCCGAGACAATGATGGTAATAATTATAATTGTTTGGTATATTGATTAATGTAATTATTTCAACACAAAACCAATTTATAATCATGCAATATTATCAACGTGGTTACTAATTGATATCATATATTTTGTACTAATCATGTTCAAATATTTTTTTAAATTATTAGGATTCCAGTGATGATGAGCTACTACCTACCATCTTTCTTTGCACCCCATGACAATGTCAAATCAAGAGAAGATTGAATTAAGAGTAAAAATCGGAGAGGAAAGATACCAAGAATGGTTGAATCAACCACCGATTCAATTTTAGCTATGTCCAGATTCATCAATTAGGAATGACTACAGCAATAGTAGTTCTTCACAAGCTGGCAATGGAGGCAATCAAATAGAGGTTGGTATGGATGATTACTTAAGGGATACGACTGCCATGGAGACAATGTTGTTAGATGCATTCCAAAACGATGATCAGCTAGGGGATGATGCTCATATCGCTGATACCTTTTCGAAAGCCTTAAATTTGCTTCCACCACCCCTCTCTTTGGACCTGATGGTCAGTCAAAAGTCTACCCAATTGAGGACAACGATGTTACTATACAACTTGAAAGCAAAGTTTGCCTTGTCAAATGCATGTTTCTCATAACTTTTGAGGTAAGTTACCATAAAGTACTCCCTTATATAAATTTGAAATATAATCAGTACACTACAATGAATATTACAAATGGTAAATTTTATGAATGTTAATAATTATATCGACATTAATGTACATTTATTAATATATTTTTCCATGATCACCAACTATAGGTTATTCAAAGATAAGGTTCTTCCGAGTGATAATGTCTTGCCCGGTAGCTGCGAAGAGGCAAAGAAATTGTTGAAAATATTGGGTGTTGAGTACAAATCATATCATGCATGTCCAAATGATTGTATTCTATATAGAGGAGAATATGCAGACAAAGAGATGTGTCTGAAATGTGGGCATGACGGGTATGATAAATAAAAAAAGAAGGGTAAATCACGTATCGGTCCTCCTTTTAAGATGTTGAGGCACATGCCTATAATCCCAAGGATTCAAAGGCTCTTTCATTGCAAAGAATTAGCTATGTTGCAGGGATGGCATGCCTCACACAGAAGTGAGTTGGGAGTTATGCGAATCCCAACAGATTCAATAGCCATGAAGCATATAGAGGATACATGGCCAGAAAAATTCAAGGATGAAGTACGAAGCCTACGACTCAACATAGCCATGGATGGCGTCAACCCATATTCCCTCCAGAACACCAACTATTCTGTTTGGCCTGTAGTAGTGATCAATAACAATATCCCTCCATGGTTGTCCATGAAGAATTAACATCTTATGTTGGCTCTCATAGTCCCTAGTAGAAGACAAGTGAAGAATATGGATGTCTACTTACAACCACTGGTAGATGAATTGAAAGAATTATGGGATGGGATACATGTATATGATGCATCAAGACCCATTGCAACAGAGAGGAGTTTTACGTTGTATGGCATATGTGCTTACACGACACATGATTATCTAGGCTTGGGAGTTTTCTCTCGTAAATTACATGTTTAATTTATTGATTTGTTTATATATGTAGCAATATTCTTTCACATATTAGTTATTTAATTCGTTGTAATATTTGCTCTGATCTTCATGATATTCTTTAACGTGCCATGCATATTAATTGTATACAATAATCTCGCATGTCTTGTAACAAAAGGGTATTTTGGATGTAAATGTTGCAGACCTTCTTTGAAAGCTAGATGGTCCAAGGACCTATGAAAGCCAGTGTATGATTGCTCCAGGGTATTCCTCCCAGAATAACACCCTTACAGAAGAGCAACATCCTCTTTCAATGGTAAACGAGAGAGAACCCAAAGGCCTCCAATAATGACACCATTTGAATGGCTTAGAGCATATGAGAGAGAGAAGGATAAGGATTTTATAGAAATGTTCGATTCAAATGGGGAGCCTATGTTCGATGATCCAAAATTATTTGACACCTATGTTGAGAAATTGCCCATTCGGATGAAAAGGAAATCTATCTCTTATATCCTCCCATATTGGGAGAATATTAAGATTACCCACTTATTAGATCCCATGCATATATTTAAAAATGTTTCATCTTATTTATGGAGGCACTTATCATCGAAACAAAGAGACACATTGGTTGTTAGGAAATATCTTATTACTTCAAAAACACAAAAGAAACATTGGCCAAGACGATTAGAAAGTACGAGATCAGAGATAGGCGCTGGTCCCTCTAATTCATGGTTTTTCAAAGAAGGTGATGTCCCATGGATTTTAAAAAAAAAGATGATATATCTTTGGCAAAGGAAGTTATAATGGGTGTGAGGGTGCCAACTTCATACGGGTCTTCACTACGGTGCTGCTTCACCGTGGATGACCATTTTTCGGGGTTGAAATTGCATGACCATTTGAATCTTCTAAGAGTACGTATAATGTCAAAAGCATGATTTTATTATTTGTTATATTAATAAATTTTATCCCATGTGGGGATCATAAAACATAACTAATTTTGTATATTATTGCACGTGTTTATAACTTTGTAGTGTCATTATCCTTTATTCGTGCATGGGTGTGTTAAACATGAATTCCTTCAAGACCTAGGACGTGTCATATCTAAATTATCTGCATTTGTACGTTGGATAACGTCAAAGGAGATTCATGTGGCTAGCATACCACGATGGCGTCAAGAGATAGTTGAGATTATTTGTATGTTTGAGAAGGAACTGCCGACGATTTTCATGGACTTACAGGTTCATCTTCTAATCCACCTAGTAGATGAGGTTGAATTAGTTGGGGTGGTTTCTTGTCCTTGGATGTTCTTCTTAGAGAGGTACGTGCAGAAATTTAAAGGTTTTGTTCAACAAAGGGAAAAACCCAAGGGGTCTATGGCAGAGGGGTAAATATCGTATGAGTCTGTCTATTATGCCAGTGAGTACATCAAGCAAATCAACAACAGACCAGACGCGGTGATTTGGGACGATAAAAGGGATGAAGACAAAAGAGAAGGGGAGTTGCTCAAAACGAGTGGAAAAAAGCGCTTGATAAAGAGTAAGCGACTTATAATTTTTCAAATTTACACAAAGTTAATATTCATGTTGAACTTAGATATAATGTATATTTTGATCTCTAAGTACTATATAATGTCGGTTTGATTTCATCAGCGAATGCAGAAATTGAAGCAATCAATAAATTTGTTCTTACAATTCTGAAGCGACACAACCGTGGGTCACATTGTATGAACAAAAGAGGATGAAATGGGATAGTGACAGGAAAGAATTCAGATGGTTGAATGGTAGAAGTGTGCCTTATCCCGATCATTTAAAAGAAAATATGCCAAAAATATTCCCCAACAGTTGGGTTGTTGACCAAGTCAGAGAGAAATACGGTGCAACTAGTCGTTACCCGTGTGTTGAAGAAGATGCGTAAATGTAGGGATTGGGTGCAACAACTCGATAATAATATTTTTAATTTATATGTAAATTTTAAACTTATAAGACATCAATCTTTCATATTTTAACTGTTGGATTATTATAAGACACATGAAACTATGATTTTTTTAACTTTTTTATAATAGATGAATTGTTCCCATCTATGTGGGCATATGGACACCATTTTTGCACAAAAAATGTCGATGCTGGAAACATCACACAAGACTGTGGAGTGGAAGTTGAGTTCAATCAATTTAGTCGATCTAGCCACCGTGATCAAAACCTAGTACGAGGGACGTTAGGTTACGTTAGAAAGATACAAGAGATCATTGAAGTGGATTTCTCTTCTTTTCACTGTGTTATTTTTAGGTGCAAGTGGTGGGACACCTTTGATCGGAATAATGTAAAGGAAGATCGCGATAGTAGGCTGATATGTATCAACTCTAGAAAGATGTGGGATGAAGCTAAGGAGCCCTATGTTTTCCCCAAACACTGCAACCATGTGTTTTTTTACCCAGATGTGTTGCATAGGGATTGGTGGTTCGTATTGACACATGACCCTAGATCAAAACATATTTTTGAAAACAATAGTGTTATCATGCCATGCGAGCTGGAAGATAATGAGGGTGATGATGAGAACCGAGAGTGATATGGTACATGTATTATTTCATCAATATTTATACGTTTTAAGATGGGTTTTTCGAAACATTATAATATATATGTATTTTGAATTAATTGGTAATTTGCATTGTGTTATTGTTAAAATCAATATTTCACTTGATAATTTGCAATTATGTTGATCTCAAAAACAATGGCGTACTATATAAATTAATTATTTTCTTTTGTATCTAAGATCATAATAAAATAATGATAATTCTAAAGTACATGAATTTATTTGCATTATTTTCTAAACTTTATTATGTTACAATAATTCATATTATTCTAGATTTATTATTTTACAATTATTTAAAATTTTACAAATTTACAAATTTAAATTTTTTAATAAAACCATTTCACATTAATACAATTTAAATTTTCACATTAATACAATTTAAATTTTACAAATATTTTACTTACAATTACAATTAAAATTAGAATTAGAATTTTACAATTTCACATACAATTACAATTACAAATTTAGAATTTTACATACAATTAGAATTACAAATATTATAACAATTTTACAATATCATGATCATTTAATATTAAATTAATTAATAAGCATCACATTCATGATAACCATCGTAAAAAAATCATATTTGACTAAAAAACACATTCAAAATCGCTAACATCGTCGTGATCATGGTCATCCAACAAAATACAATTAACATTATATATTAACATCATCACAACATATTAAACATCAAATATGCATCTCATGTCAAATAACTCATGCTATCACATACACATCTATCTGCAAGTTGCACATTCAATGAACATATCTAACATGACCTAACAATATACACATCATGATGATCACCAACATGTAAATTAAGTACAACTACAACATGAACATAAAATACATGGACCATATATATATATATATATATATATAGTGTCAAAAATATGCAATTGTAATATAAATGTCATGGATCAGCTGGTGGTACAACATCAAATATAGCAGTACTAGTCGAGGCCTGCTGAGTCAATGGTGCAGCCTCGACGGCCCATGGTCCAGCCTGCTCATGATCATGAGTATTAATGGATGTTGCAAGTTGCTGACTAGACATGGTAGATGGTCCAGCCTGATCTCCATGATCACTGCTGCTATATGCTAGTGGAGGTTGCTCCTCTGGCGCGGCAGGTGAATGATCATGAGATGATGAGTCGCTGCTCGTGGACTGTCGATCACATGATGCATCTCGACCACGTCTATAATGGGCAACGGTCCTCCTCAGCACCAAGGTCGTAGCTCCTATGACATGTCGTATCAATCTATACATGTCATGCAGCATGTCTCTCCACATATATAATAGCATACCATCAGCCATTATGTCTCTCATATGAGCGGGCCTGATGCCCTCCTTAATAATCAATGCAGTGAGTTGGTCGCCCAACTCCATCCTGTATCTGCTATCAAGCTGGCCCTGATCATCATCAGGGTACTCCACACGGATTGGATCATGTGGTGGTGATGGCATGTCCTCGCCATCAAAACACCCAATGTATGCAAAATATATACAAGTACACAACAATAATTCGACAATTTCATTACACAATTTAATAGAAACAATTTAAAGAACATGTTAGAATAAATTTAAATAAAACAGTAATATTACCTCTATCATCCGACGGCTCATCAGCTGTGAAGAGGATGTTGGCACACCCTCGCCAATCCAAACCCGCATAAGGACAGGGGACCATAATGAAGGGATGCTTGTCAACATTGGCTAACAACTCCAGTGCATAATTCAATATCCTCGTTGGAAACATAGTCTCGCCCCTTTTAGGCATCATCTGCCCCCACATGTGCATTTGTGCTTCGAACATCAGTCTATGAGGCTACCGAACAAAAGTAGACCTCATCTCTAGAAACCTCTCAAAAAAGAAACAAAAAATCTCTGAATCAAAAGGGAAGTTGACCCTCCTTTGTGCATGAGCACGACATCTATCTAAGGTTGTACAAAATTGCCGCAAAAAAATGGTAAACCACCTAACAATTCTTGGCTTCTGTACTAAAGAATCAACATAATATAGAAGCAAGAAACTAATATGTTGTTCGTCACTGGTGTTGTGTGAAATGGTCGAAATGATAAGTGAGAGGCACTACACCTCCTCACTACCAAATGCACCAATACATAACTGACCTCCAGTGACCTGAAAATATACATGAGACAGTACTGATGCTCCAATGTATCTTTGAGAGTACACTAACTGACTCCCTACTACATAGCCAGCTGGAACCTCTGGGAATGAGGTAAAATCCACCCCTCTCCTCGATATCCCTATAATGAAATATATATCCTCCTTAATGGGCGTGTAGCATTGGTTACGGCCAACCCAGAAAGCCTGTTGGTGGGAATTCCACCTTCGGATAAGATGTCTCAAAAACAAACCATGGCCCTTTAGGGAAGTAGCCTCCTCATAAAACTTGAGGAGGCCTACGTGCCTTAGGAGCCGCTGGGTAGCTGATGTAATAGGGCGAGGGTATGCATCTCTCTCCCTCTCTCGTGCCTCCCACGAGCGAACCATGTTATATTGTTCCGCCTGTTGTTGTTGTTGTTCCCCCTCTTCTCTCCTTTCACGTCTCTGAAATATTGACATATTAAACACAATTTTTTTATTAAAAGAGACATGTATTTAGAAATAGACATATATAATTTTTTTTGGAAAAAAAAAAAAAAAAAAACAAACAAAACAAAACAAAACAAAAAACAGTCGGTGCACTAAAAAAAACAGTCATGCACCGGTACTGGTGCGTCTTTTTATGAGCGCATTGGAGACGGTGCACCTGATAATATGAAACGCACCGGCGGTGGTGCTCCATAAAATTTGTAGTGCACTATTGACTATGTACGGTGTCAGGAGTGCATTGTGCTGACTAAACTCTACACCCCGGGGCATATATTTAAGTCAGCGAACCGACCTCCTGCCATCATTACATAGTCAAGGTTGCGGTCTTTTACCAGGCCACACCGTTGACCCTGTCGAAATATGGAAAGCGGTGCGCTGACAAAAATACCCATCCCGGGGCAGATATTTAAGTCAATGCACCACGTTTCCGCTATTCCACTATGTCAACAGTGCAGTCAGGTAACCAAACGCACCGTACTTCAAAAAAAAAAAAATGGTGCACCATTGATACCACCCCAAAACCGGTGCGTATACCGTTAGCACCGGTTTATCAGGCCGCACCATTGACCCTGTTGAAATGCAAAATGTAGTGCAGTGACAAAATTACCCGCCCCGGGGCATCAATTTTTGTCAATGCACCATGTTGTCGCTATTCCACATTGTCAACAGTGCGGTCGGGTAAACGACCACACCACATTTAAAAATAATAATAATAATAATACGGTGCACCTATTGGTACCGCACCGTAACCGGTGCGGATATTGTTAGCACCATTTGTGGTGCGGCTTGTAAATTTACAAGCAGCACCACGAACCGGTGCGAGCCGAACGGCTCAAGCGCACCGCTTGAAAAAATAAAAATAAAAAATAAAAAATAAAAAAATAAAAATAAAAAATAAAAATAAAAAAAATAAAAAAAAATCAATCAATCTTTTAAATGGTTAATTTTAAGGTTATTTAAAATTTTAATCCGCTAAAATGCTTAATTATGGAAAAACAAGAAAAATACCTGTACATTTGGCCGTCGAGGAGGCATATTAGCTGTAGAATTTGCAAAAGAAAATTTTCCCACCGTTTTGAAAAATTCAAGCTGGAGATTGGTGGGCAATGCACAGCAGTAGTGCGTGCAATGGGTGCAATGGGAGCACCGATGTCAGGGCGGCTCAGACAAGGCTAAATTGCACCGGTTCTTGAGAGCTCTGTAGCACTAAGAAAAGTGAATAATGCAGTTTTTTGGCCGTAATTTTTATTTTTTTAATTTAACCCTATTCCGGTGCACGGGGTTTTTATGGGCGCACCGGTGCGGTTTCTTAATACCGCACCGGGCGGTTTCGGTTTTGGCGCGCTTTTTTATGATGCACCGATGCAGAAGAGTTGTAAAGCACTGACGCACTATAGTAATACGATGCACCATGTAGGTGTGTATGGAGCGCACGGTGTCCAGTGTGCCAATGTTTTGTGCGCATCGGCGCATTCTCTTCTTGAGCGCATCGGTGCGATTTACTATTATAAGCGCACCGGACGAAAACATCCGCAAAAACCTCCGCCCACCAATGATCCAGGTGGATATTGGTGGCCACCTGCCTATTCCACTTGGGGCCCCACCATTGTCTCTTTCATATTTTTTCACAACTTACTATTTTTAGCAATTTTTCGGGTCCTGAACTTCCGGAGCCATTTTGAAGCCCCAAACGGAGATAGTATGCCGAAGTTACGTCTCCGGGAAGTTGAAACACAATTTACCCAAACGGGGCCCATAGTTTTGGCGCTTCATCTCCTAGGGTTGGGTTTTTGGACGTTTAGAGTTCTCCATTATTTCTCCATAATAAATAGGCCCTCGAGCCTCATTGTAACACAATTCAAAGGTCTGTAGCCACCACATCTCTTCTTAGGGATTCGCTACCAGCACCCTAGCTATTTTATTTCCATCATGTTTGTAAGCATATTTCTGTGATTTGATATTAACGAAATGAAGCCTTATTTCCACTGTATTTCTATGTTTATGGTTATTTCCGTATTTTGTTGCGTTCCTGCATAAATTTGGATCAGTGGTATCAGAGCGGTCTGCTTTTTTCTCGATCCTTCTTTGCATGTCCCCAACGAGGTCGGGGTATAAGGAGTTAGGGATTGATCTGGTGGAACCTTTGCAAGATCAGCCTCGCAAACCCCAACGGACGCCCATGGTGGAGGAAAAGAAAGATGAGGGGCAGGAGATCCTATCAAAATATTGCTCGAGGAGGTCCTCGAAAAACAAAGGAACGCGATGATGGATAAATTTGCCCAAATCCTTCAACGACTGCCCATTGACGGCGCATCTACATCCAGCAGCCACTCTAGAGGCGCGACTCCCTTTAAGGTACAAGTAAACTTTTACATTCCCATATTTGAGGGTCAAATAGATGTAGATGTCGTAGATAGATGGTTGAATCTATTAGAAGGATATTTCTCGGTTCATGACTTTTCCAAGCGAGAGAAGATTATTTTTGCACTCCTCAAAGCTACCCCACATGTCAAGGATTGGTGGGAAACCTACTACAAGAAAAAGGATGAGACAGAACCCTCTCCGTTCTCAGTCGTACCCACTTGGAATTCTTTCCGAGATGCCATCAAGGAACAATACTATCCCTTGGGGAGCTATGAGGACAAGTACATACAATGGACCACGCTGCGACAACAAAGGGATCAAGATGTGCATGAGCTAATGAACCTGTTCCATTCCTTGCACACAAAGTTGGGTATCAAAGATTCAAAGAAAAATTTGGTGCTAAAGTATCGTGGTTTTCTTCACAAATACATTCAGGAGGAAATGGAGTTCCTCGACATCTCCTTGCTTGGTACAACATACCGGTATGCTGCCAAGATTAAGCAGAAATTCAAACAGAAGAAGCGAGACTTTGGATCTGCGAATCAAAATCAAGGGAAAGGTGCCCCCAAACCGCAAAACAAAGGAAAAATCCAAGGCATTGCGACCTAAGACAATCTGCCAAAGACATAAGAAAATAACAACACCGCGAAGCCAAAGAAGCACACGAGAAAGTGGTGTGAGTTCCATAAGAGCTCCTTAGCACAGTGGATCCGGGCCAAACGATCGATGGTGGCCGAGATAGGGCACAGATCTGGTGTGCTCAAGCACAGATGAGCAGTGAGTGAATGACAAAGGGAAAGTTATTGATGCGGAGCCCAAAACGCCCTTTGTTGCCACTACGAAGGTGTCCGAGAAGGAGGAACCAGAAGATCCAGAGGAGGAAGAGCGTCTCTTCCACTCCCATATGTGGGTAAAGGGTTCCCCGCTATGGTTCATTATCGACAATGGGAGCCAAAAGAACCTCATTTCAGCAGATGTCGTGAAGCGGTTGGGCTTGCCGACCACAGCGCACCCACAACCATACACCATTGGGTGGCTTCACCAAGGATGGGATCTTCGCGTCAGCCAGTAGTGTCGCCTTCCCTATAGCATCAAGCCCTTCACGGATGAGCTATTGTGTGACATTGCTCCTATTTATGTTTCTCATGTATTATTAGGCCAACCATACTTGTGGAAGCGACATGTTATGTATGATTTCCGGCCTCGCGCTATTATTGTTACTTTGGGAAATAAATTATACAGGATACTAGAGGTACCACCGCCTCCCACTATCTCTTTAGTTACTGCAAAACAATGCAGTAAGCTCATTTCCCAAACCATGAATTTTTTTTTCCTGATGATCCGCCCCCAGGGCAAGAAGAAGACTGTGGCCACGACCTCCAGACATAGCCCCTCTACGTGACAACAACAAATGGACAAGGTTGTGGAGGAGTACGGGGACATCTTCACCTCACCCACGGGGGTGCCTCTACATTGTCAGGTCAAGCACCCCATTGACCTGACCCCAAGTGCGTTGCTACCCAATGGACCGATCTATAAGTGCTCTGTTATGGAGAATGATGAAATCAAGAGGCAGATTCGGGAGCTACTGCAGAAAGGTCACATCCGGCCAAGTTCATCGCTTTGTGGGAGCCCAATCGTGTTGGTACAGAAGAAGGATGGGACTTGGAGACTCTGTATTGATTATCGGGCGCTAAACAAGATCATTGTTCAGAATAGATACCCGATCCCATGGATTGATGACCTTCTAGACCAACTCAAAGGGGAAAAATATTTCAGCAAGATCGACTTGAAGTCTGGGTATCACCAAGTACCAATCGAACCCTCTGATGTGTGGAAGACTGCCTTCAAAGCCAAGGAGGGCCTTTTCGAATGGCTCGTGATGCCTTTCAGATTGACAAATGCTCTTGCAACCTTCATGAGGTTGATGGATGACATCTTGAGTCCATTCACAAACTCATTTGTAGTGGTATACTGGGATGACATTCTAATCTTCAGCCAGACTTGGGAAGAGCACCTCTACCACATCCGAGAAGTCCTCCAAACACTGCGGCAACACAAGTTTTGTGCCAATTTGGAGAAGTGCACTTTTGGCATGACCCAGGTTCAATATTTGGGATACATTAATGATGAAAGGGGGTGCATGTGGATCCAGCCAATATCCAAGTCATTTGGGATTGGCCAACCCCAACCACCCTAACAGAGCTTCGCATCTTTCTGGGTCTTGCTAATTTCTACCACAGGTTCGTGTTGGGATTCTCTCATATCACTTGGCCCTTGAGTCAAGTCACCAAGGGAGGAGTGAAAGAAAAATTATGTTGGTCATAATCTCAACAAAAGGCATTCGTAGAATTGAAACATCGCCTTTGTTCTACCCCAATGCTCATATTACCAGACTTGCAACAACCATTTGAGATCGAGACAGATGCCTCTGACTATGCTATTGGGGCAGTTCTTACTCAATAAGGGCATGCAGTGGCATATCACAGTGAGACATTATCCAAAA
Source organism: Pinus albicaulis (assembly GCA_034641835.2). Lineage (NCBI taxonomy): Eukaryota > Viridiplantae > Streptophyta > Pinopsida > Pinales > Pinaceae > Pinus > Pinus albicaulis. The sequence goes on from CM076575.1 coordinate 224,093,997, forward strand.
CAGTTCGAAAGTATCCCACTTATGACAAAGAAATGTATTCCATTGTGCAGGCTTGTTGATAATGGAAGCATTACATTTTGGGGAAGGAGATAATCATCCACACAGACCACCGACCCCTGCAGTTCATACAGACACAAGGGAAGTTGTAGAACGATCGCCATCAGAAGTGGTCCACATATCTGCAATAATTTCATTTGAACATCAAGTACAAGAAGGGTAGCACCAATAATGTTATATACTGCCTCAGCCGACCACCGATCATGGCCATAACCACTGTTCTCAACTCTTGTGGGCATGAGACTTCTGATTGGCCACTTCTCTACAAGAACGATCCAGAATTCAACTACACATACAAGGAACTCTTGGGGGGTATGCAAGTTCCAAATTTTCGCCTCCAGGATGCACTATTATGTCACCTCGGACACATTTGTGTTCCTTAAAGTGAGCATGCCAAGATGATATGGGAAGCGCACTACAGTCGAGTCACTGGGCATATTGGGGTCGAGAAAACAGTGGCAGTACTGCAAAAGTATTTCTATTGGTTGAACCTTCGACAGGATGTTGGGAAGTACATCAGGTCCTGCACTAGTTGTGCCATTGCCAAATCGACCATCAAGAAGCAAGGGCTTTGTACTCCGCTACCTACACCTAGTCGACCTTGGGAATCCATCTCCATGGATTACATGTCAGGCCTTCCTTCTACCAAGCGTGGAAACGACTGTGTTTTCATGGTCGTCGACAGATTCTCAAAGATGGCCATTATGGTGACCTGCAAGAAGAATATCACAGCAGAAGCCACTGCTAGACTCTTCTTTGAATGAGTGTGGGTGCACTTTAGGATCCCACGGTCTGGTTCCTCAGCACATTTTAGTCCAGCCTCTGGTCAATGTTGGACACCAAGCTCACCAAGTCCGCATCTTTCCATCCCCAAACTGATGGCCAGACAGAGGTCATCAACAAGATGATTGTACACATTCTATGCATGTACAATTCAAAGCATCCACGCACATGGGATGAGAGCCTTCCCTATGTACAACACAGTTATAACCAGGCTCTCCACAGCTCAACCGGCCACAGCCCCTTTCAGGTGGGCTTGGGATTCCAGCCACTATGTCCCATTGACGTAGCCATGCCATTTGTAGCTACTCAGGATGATTTAGCTCATGTCCAGTCTGAAGCTGACAAAGCAAACAACTTCATCGAGCGCATTCAGCACATCCGCCAACAGTTTCATGACATATTGGACAGATCCAATGCTAAGTACAAGAAATGACATGATTAACATCGGGTGCCACACAACTTCCAAGTGGACGAAAAGGTGTGGCTACATTTGCAAAAGGAGCGCCTCACTGGACCCCACCGCAAGATTCGCCTGCTTCGTTATGGGTCGTACACCATCACCAAGGCTGTAGGGAACAATGCCTTCAAGCTCAGTATTCCACCATTCCTTGGTCTGCACCCAGTATTCAATGTAGACCGCCTTCGTCCCTACTTCCCACCCCTATTGGACACCTCTGACATTGCAGAAGAACTCACACCAATAGAGTTAAACCCAGACTGCATGGAACAAGCCACCACAGACTGTATCATGGACATGAAAATCAAGAACACTCGCCGATAGAAGATCCAACTGTATCGGGTTGTCAAAGTTGGCTAACTTCTACACCAAGGCAATTGGTTCACCAGGGATCAAGTTCAACAGAAGTTTCCTCATCTCATAGAGGAACTCAACGCAATGGGGACCATTGCTTCCTAAGGGGGGAGGAATGATCCAGGTGGATATTGGTGGCCACTCGCCTATTCCACTTGGGGCCCCACCATTGTCTCTTTCATTTTTTTTCACAACTTACTATTTTTAGCAGTTTTTTGGGTCCTGAATTTCCAGAGCTGTTTTGAAGCCCCAAACAGAGATAGTATGTCGAAGTTACGTCCCCGGAAAGTTGAAACACCAATTTACCAAAACGAGGCCCATATTTTTGGCGCTTCATCTCCTAGGGTTAGGTTTTTGGACGTTTAGAGTTCTCCATTGTTTTTCCATAATAAATAGGCCCTCGAGCCTCATTGTAACACAGTTCAGAGGTCTGTAGCCGCCACATCTCTTCTCAGAGATTCGCTACCAGCACCCTAGATATTTTATTTCCATCATGTTTGTAAGCATATTTCTGTGATTTGATATTAATGAAATGAAGCCTTATTTCCGCTGTATTTCTATGTTTATGGTTATTTCCTTATTATGTTGCATTCCTGCATAACCTCCGCTAGAAACGGATGTCTGGGGTATTTTTATAAAGGGTTCCTCAAAAACATCAACTAGAGGGTATTTTCCTTGTAGTGGTTGGGCCTTAACAATATTTTATATCTTCTTCTTTTTTTAAATATCATATGTGATTTGTGTGGGTGGGGTGGTGGAGGTGGTGGCCCACCATCCCCTTTTTATAGTTATTTTTTTGGTTTATTAAAACAATATAAGCCTTTTTGAAAATTCGTTAATTTGATGGAAGGAGTCAAATTAATGACCCCATAATTTTTCCCGAAATCCTGTCGGAGCTGGTTGGAATCCGGTGGCCAGAAAAGTGCAAAATTGTGCCTTCCTTAAGCCTGCCAAGCCACCAAGTCAACTCGAAACTTTGACCAGCTCTAACTTTCGCATACGAGCTCGATTTGACGAACCATTTGCACCGTGGCGATCAGGATCTTCAACTTGAACCTAGTTTGAGGGAAATAAAAACACTTTGATTTTTTAGCCTTCTTAGGCCCTCTTTGTCCTGTGTGTGTCTCTGGATCCACCTGGATCACTAAGCTTGGCATACAACTGATGCTCTCATAGAAATCTCAATACTGTTGCTAAATTCTCAACATGTTCTTCGTCATTCTTAGAATATATCAAGATGTCATCAATTAATACAATACCAAACTTGTCCATATAAGGATGCAACACAATATTCATCAAGCAAATAAAAGTAACTAGAGCATTAATCAAACCAAATGGAACTACTACAAACTCATAATTTCTGTACCTGGTCCAGAAAGTTATCTTGTAAATGTCATTTTCTTTGATGTGTACTTGATGGTATCCTGATCTAAAATCAATCTTCGAGAATAATACTGCTCCCTTCAATTGATCAAATAAGTCATCAATCCTTGGTAATGAATATCTATTCTTGATGGTCACTTTGTTCAACTGCCTGTAATTGATGCATAACCTAAGAGTATCATCCTTCTTCTTCACAAACAATATTGGTGTATCCCACAGTGATACACTTGGCCTAATGTATCCCTTGTCAAGCATTTCCTTCAACTGTAAATTCAGCTCTACCAACTTTGGAGTTCTCATTCTGCAAGGTGCCTTTGATGTTGGTGTTGCCCCTGGTACCAACTAAATAGAAAATTCTACGTCCCTGTGAGGCAACAACTTTGAATTCTTTGTTGGAAACACATCTTGAAATTGTTGTAAAACCGGGTACCTACTCAATACCTCTGCATCCTCATCCTCCTTACCTTTATCACTATAAAATAGCCAAACCCATTTCTGCGACTACGCTTTTCCTACATAGCTGTCATTGTCATAACTTATGCTACTTGCTTCTTACCCTGTAAAATTCTTTGTTCCCAGTTGTCATCCAAGCACTCGATGGCTTTGTCATAACAAATAGTCCTGTGAAGATATAACCAGTCCATACCCAACAAAATAATGTATGATCCCAATGGAAATACATTAAAATTTGTTGATGTAGGAATACCATTCATTTCAAATGAACAAGCTCTTACCCAATGATGAAATCTCTTCTTTGTACTTGCAGCCAACTGCACTAACCAAGATTCAGCATGCACTTCTTTAGTCAAACCACACTTATCCACCAAGTCAGGGTTAATATAACTATAATTAGATCTAGGTTCAATCAAAATAGAAACAACTTGATCACAAAGCTTATTGTCCATCTCAATGATAGATGCATGGTGACCCGCCTGCCTATATCCAATGTTTCATAGATACGAGGAATGCTTTGCCCCCCCAACAGTCTGCGTCTCTTGTGCATTATAGATCTGAGGCCTACCACCCTGATTACGTGGAAAATCTCTCTTAAGATGTTCCTTACCACATGTCAAACACTCCAACCGCCCTGTACCATCACCTCTATTATGTTGTTGTGACCCATGTCCCTATCTAGTTGCATTAAACTTCTTGTATGTTGCAACATTCTCTTTCTCTTCTGCATCTTGAGGCCTTGTTCTTTTCAGCTGCCATTTACATTTACCTTTTTCTTTCCCTTTCGTCCTCGCTGAGATTCATTCTTACGCTTTGATTTCTCATAAAAATTCTTCAATTTCCCAATAACCTCCTCAAGTGATTGAGGTTCATCATACTCAATATGATCTCTAAAAGCTAATGGAAATCCATTGACAAACCTCTGAACTTTAGCCTTTTCATCCTCAAGATATGGTACATACATCAATAACTCCCTGAACTTGGTCGTATACTCCTCATTTGTCATCAATCCCATCTTAAGCTCATAGAATTCCTTGGATTTTTTTCATAGCACCTTTCTAGCTATGAAAATTCCTAGATCTGACAATCTTAGGAATCCTACTACAACTATTTGAGTTTACTTCTCCTATTATGTAAATTACATTTACAAAATTAATTTAGAATGCATCATGAATTATTGAAGCAAACTACTGAAGCAGCCTACACTTAATAAAATATGATTCCAAAACAAGGAAACTGAGCAAGAAATCAATCACACATAAGACACCTTTATTTTGGACTAAGTCCCCGGAAAAACCCAATGCGGGAAAACTGGTGCAGCAAATATGATGGTTTTTATTGTTAAGCAGTAGTTTCTAAATACAATCTATGGATGCCTTGTTGGCTATCCAGTATGGAGAAATCACGACATACAAACATATAGTGAGTTTTGCCTCACATTGCAAGTCCCGGTTGATCCGGATCTAAACTGGCGAATCCCCAGCTCCCTTTGTGTTGCCTCTGCACATTAGATGCATGGGCCTACGTGGGGATGGTTGTGGATGGCGTCACCTCCTCTCTGAATCTATTTGATGCTCTAAAAATTAAGTTTCAGCCCTTCAGGCTCAAAAACCCCGATCTCCAGAAAAACTCGGATCGTCTCTCGGAAGCACTGCACAGTCCCTGCATGGGCCTGTGTCACCCCTTCTAGGGACTGCGTCACCCCTTCCAGGGACTGGGTCATGCCTCCTGGTGGCTGTGTTGCTTCTTCTGTTGGTTCTAATACCTCTTTACTATGTACTCTTGGTCCCAAAGAAGATCCTTCAACCAATTATTTCCTCTCCCCTTCACCGCAATGAATCACTTAGATCTGATCTTCATCCGAGCACTGCTCTGTCAGAAATTTCTTTCCAAATGAACCTCAAGCCTTCCTTTATAGTATTCTTGTTGAGATATCAACGTCTAAGATTAGATCTATAATCAACGACTAAGATTATAACAAGACTTGATCTTCGCTTTCTAGATCATTCTCATTATGTTTTATTAATACCTTTTAATTATTTAATTTCTCTAAGTTAGACTTAGGGTCCCCATTAAAATAAATAATTTTTACAATAAAACATAATCCGAGTGGAATTTTCACAAACGGTTTCTAGGTTCTTTGGAATACCAATTCCTAAGCCTCTCCACAAAGTTTGGGGCTTAGAGAACTTCTGATGCTACCAAAAATCAACACCCCCTCTTAGCGAGGAAAGTGCTCTAACAATATGCATGTTGCATACTACTCTGACCCTGAAGCATCCTCTGTGCTGCTGATGTCTAACAAACTATCCACCAACCGCTGCGTTGTTGTTGCAATTGTACTGTTGCCCATGACACTTCCACTGCCACTATTGTATCTGTACTACAACTCCCTCTCAAGAGTTTCATCTTCTATACTTCTAACACTGCCACTGTTAACACTTTATCTGCACTACAACTCAACTGTTGAGAGAAGCAACTGAAATCACCCAAAAATTGAACGAGTGTTCAATGAATGCACCTCATTGTTGAAGAATCCGACTATTGATAACCACTGCATTGTCCCTCTGATGCATTGTGTTGTTGCTGCTCTGTAATGTGTTGTTACTGCTACGTTTTTGTTGCTCTTTACTACACTTCTCTAGAAGTAGGCATTGCTACCTATTTCAACTGTCATCTCCATCATTCCTCAGCTCCCACTGAAAACTCCTCCATCCCGCTACAGTTAATATGGGCTCCCGTCGAAAGGTAATTATCCATGAGGTGGGCTCCTCAAGGATCCTGCCCAACTGAAGTTTGGAGTAAACTGCAGTTCGATATCACCACAGTTCTCACCTGGAGAAGCATGGGCACTCATGGCGAACTCATCTTGATTGATCTTTGCGGCTGCAACTTTTGGCTCATGCTTTTCAACCTTGTCCTTTTAATTCAAAGGAAATTGTGATGCAAAGTGGCCCATCTCACCATATTTGAAGCATTTCACCTTCGAGGCATCTCTCTTCTGTTTGTGTTGCCCTTGTTACCCTTTCGATGCAAGGGCTGCATTCTCCTCCTCCTCTGAACTCTTAGATCTGCTCACGCTGCTACCATCAATCTTGCCCTTGACTAGATATATCCTCAACTCTTCCTCCTTAAACGCGAACCACATATTCTCCCAACTAGGAATAATAGCCCTGCCCAAAATTATTTGGACAAAATCTTTCCACTCCTCTGTGACTGCTTTAAGGGCTAGCCTCACCATATTTTCCGAAGATGGGGTGGATCCCACGACTGCCAACTGGTCTCGAATCTCTTGAATTCTTGTAAGGAATGGAGAAATGTTCTCCCCCTTCTACATCTAGATCATCTGGAGCTTTTTCTCCAAGTACATCTTCTGTTGATCGAAATTTCCTTTGTATAGTAAGGACAAGGCCTCCCACATCTCCCTAGTGGTGTTATTTCTAGTTACATGAGAGACTATGTGATCCTTGACACCATCAAGGATTAGTATCTTAGCCTTAGCCATATCGGGCTTGTAATTCTTAAGTTGATCTAGATTTATAGGTACACCAACCACATTCACCACGAATTTCTTGAGATCATATTCATCTAGAAGGAATTGGATCCTTTCCTTCCAAACTACGTAATTTGAGGAACCCTCCAACAAGTCCTGATCTCTAAGCCCATGAGATGCCATCTCAGACAAAAAATTATTGAGCTGCTCCCTCTTCTTTTCCCTTTTACGCAGCACTAGGCAGGCTTACGCACTCTTGTGGAGCTGCTGCCCAAATCTGCTGCTCAAATCTTGGAAAAATGTTGGATTCCTTGGCTAGGAACTCATTGAGGAAGAATTCCCTGCTATGTGCTCTTTTCTTTCTTCTAACGCTTCTCTGCCCACCTATCTCGATGTTTTCAAAGTGGAAAAAATGGAGGAATCAACTTGCAAGGCCATCTTTACGAGTGGGACCAGGTTTGGAGAATTGAGGTCTGAAACCTTTTGGAGCCACTTTGAGGCATTAAACAACATTTTCTATCATAAAAATTCTCTCACTTAATAGTAGGACCTCAACATGTTGTTCTAGACTTAATGATCTTTCCAACATTGTAATAATCACATCAATTGGAGTTCGTATGTAAAATTTATGCCTATCACAAGTTGAGTTACCATGTTTGACCACCATGGAATAAGTGGATTCCACATCATGCCCTATTAATCATGCATGTGGGAATAACCACATGATGAAAATGAAGAAGACTCTAAAATAGGGGTCAAAATTGTAAATATAGTTGATAATTGAAGGAGTCATAACTAACCCCTAGTTGGATATCGAGCTATGTTAAAATTGGACCACTAGGAGAAGAAGGGGTTCCATTATGTTTGATTGTACCTTATTCCACACTAGAGCAAAGGAACTAGGAGTAGGAGTTATAGAACATAACAGAGGGAGTTAATGTTTTATAGTAGCCTAGTAAGCAACATGTTTTAGGCAACGCCATCGAAAGTTCCTTCTCCTTTGTACTTACACTTCCATTATAGAGAAACAAGAGTAAAGTATTCTCACCTTCTAACTAGGTTTTCTCTCTTAAGGGTTTACTAAAGAAAATATTTGTGTTCATTGTTGATAGTGTGTAATTGTATTTATTGTTCTACATTTTTATAAATTTGTATTTACTTCCTACATAAGTAGAAAATCAATAATTTACAAATCTAGAATTTAATGGGATTTAACCTTAATAATATAGATTTAGGTTTATTTTTATTAAATATATTATGATAAACTATCTAGTGAAATATCCGTGGTAGTTTACGGATCATATAGGTATTGGAGCATGTTTCTTTTGGGAATCTCATGGGAAGTTACATGGGATCAAGGAAGTGATTTAAGAAGAAACCTAGTCATGGTCGGTGAGTTTGTTCACAGTAACCGTGACCCGACACAAGAGATATTCACGAGGATGACAGTGCAGGTGTAACAACTCAGAAATAAAATATACAAACTAATTACATAAAACAACTTTATTAGTAATTGACACAAACATTCAACAAATTTGCATAGAATTTTGAAACCATTAGCAATGAATATTTACCTATAGACTGGAGATGTATCTTATTGTCGATTATGGAGTTGTGGCACTACTTAAATCTCGTTGACTGCAACAAATTTTTTGGGACGACTCTCCACCCAACCGTAAGATCTGCTGCACAGTTTCTTTCTACAGTTGGCCACCCCCCGAGCCCTCGACCAACTACTACTACCAAGGAATCCTTTATCTCATAGCATTCTCCTCTAGTAAGAATGAATGAATGTTTATCATCTCCCTTTTCGTCCATTAAATAGACAATTTTTTCAAAAAATGGAAGGGGATTGGAAAAGGATCTGCATGCATGCAATCCATGTGTCAACATGCCAACTATTATTTATTTGTCTTAAGTTTTACTTTACTCAACCTTTTTCTTAATTTAACTCTTGTTTATTTTATTCCTTTTTATTTTTTGATAAATTTACTTATTCTCACTATTTTTATAGTTTATTTTTATATACATTTATTTGGAACTTCAATTTATTATTTATTATTTTATTAATTTACTATTATTATATTTTCTTCTTTATTTATTATTTATTTGCATTTATTGTATTTTCTTTATTATTTATTGTTTTGTTTATTTATATATTAATATTATTTCATTTTATTATTATTATTACTATTATTATTATTATTATAGGGCTTTACATACTCTCCATATTTAAGGAACTTCGTCTTGAAGTTAAGTTTAATCATTTAACTTTTTATTCTTTTATTTATTTATTTATTTATGACTTCATGTTTGCCCTGCACGCTCTACTAAACAAGTATAACAACAAGCATCGAAAGTTACACAACATCGGGGAAATCCCAAGGAATCTCAAGTCCTTTTTTCCCAAATTTTGGAACTAAGCATAAAGCCTCATCGGTTTATACCATAGGCCCAAGGCTCAGACCTCATTTGCCCTAAGGCAGACATCTGGTCCCTGTACTTAATGACTCTGGGCATCTCGCGAGGCTAACCCAACTCCCTCCACACTCACTAAGGTGCACAACCCCGGGCATCAAATTCCTCACATCCCCTCTAGACTTCAACTTCCCAATCCAATATCAAACACTCGACCTCCTCACGTTGGTCTCATAGCCCTTCAAGGGCTATAGAAGACATAGGAACCACTAGCATATGTAGTGTTGATTGAGTTTGTCCCACACCCATATGGCGGTACATATTCCCCCTTATAGGTATGGGCTCCCAAAAGATCATCAAATAAATTGGCTCTCTTGGCCCATTTGTGGATTTACTGTCAATCACCACATCTCAACATGCAACCAATGCAATAGTTATAATTATAACATCATATAAAATTATACACACGCCAACTCTTGCATGTCATCATGAGAACATAACATTATTGTTATCACAACATTCTGAATAGTAAAATTGCATGCTCATGCATGTCATAGAATTTGCAAGCAATAACCACATGCTTCACATCCTGAAACACCATCATAAGTTATAACATCAACATGTCTATATCAAAGATATATCATAACACCACATAAATATGATAATCATCTCAATATATATCAAATATAGAGCAATAATACATTATAAGCATTCTTATCATGAACCATCTTTAAAAAAAAATCAATTTCATTTTCTTGTATAAACAATGGATAACAACTATGAAATAATATTATTCAAAATCCATCTAGGATCTAGATTATCTCATCGATACTATTAGTGTCATCTTTTCATCAAGTTACCAATTACATTTAGATAATCATTTATTGTTCTTTCTACTAGGAAGTTGTCCATTTACACAGTAAGTATAGTCATTTAAGTACATCGTTAGCTCTAAATGAGTCTCATCAACTTGATCCTTAATCTCTAGTCATGTGCGCTTCCTTCCCCAAGGAAATTTAGTAAGATTCGTCCTTAAGATATTACTGTACATATAATCATAACTTAAATCCTCAATATCAAAGTTAAAATTCCATGATCATTATACATATTTTTCTTATCCATTCTAGTACCATTCTACTCGATGACACCCAAACACTAAGTCATCATTGTTTAAGTCTCATGTCATGTTTACTCAATGTGCATAAGGTATAATTAACCCCTAGTGGTTTATCCATTACCCAGTAATTATCCTTGTTCATTTTAGAATATTAGCTTGTCTCACCATGTTTCCAACTTAGTACCCCTTGATCTCTTTTATCGAAGATGCAATGTTCTCCAAGTCAGACTATGGGTTCTTCCCCTTCCCTTATGGCTCATTATATTCGTCTTTAATTAATAATTTGAAGCATAAAACCACTTCTATCATTATAATCCACCCAAGTGTTTCATGTGGCTAGTATGTTTTGGCAATAACTCCTTTCAACGCTAATATCATAAATTTAATATGTTACTCCATATCAAATCTCAAAATATCATCAATTCTAATGGACCCTCATTCCTTGATTACATTGCAATTTTGCTCTAAGCATATAACATTGATATTGATCTTGTCCTTGAATTAGTCAAGTGTACAACATCCCAAGCATAAAACTATAGACATGTAATGTAAAGAAGTCCCATCCAAAACTCAAATGAATGGAAGTTGTTCACTAAGATTATAAGGCCTTTGCTTAAAATATTTGTCATTTTATAATTACATATTCTTGAACCTTTCTTTCTGGATAGCTAAAATCTTTGTAATTGCATACTCCTAGTCCTTTCTTTAGAGATCATATCTAGTTTATAAAGTTTAAAGTTTACAATATTCGGAAATGAAAATATGTCCTATTCTTTTACTTTTGTGGAAATGATGTCACGTTATAATTACGCTCTATTTAAAAGTTTTAAGTGATTAACATTAATAGACCCAAAAAAACGTACCTACTCCATGTAAAGCCAAACGTACCTACTCGATGTAAAGCCTCATCCTTTTTGTTTAAATTGTAAAATATAATATTTTATATTTATTAATATTACATTCCATTAATAATATCATATTAACTAATTCCAAATTTATCATACGCGAAAAATTAAATCTATAAACATCATAAGCATTTTCTCGAATATTTCTAATTTTTAACAGAAAAGAAATGTGATTCTTTTAAAGAAATCCAAGTTCATTTCAATCTTAAATCCATGGTATCATTAATTCTCTAGAGTTTGGCTTATTGGTTGAGTTTCAAAAGCATGAATGTCATAAACAAAGGTAAGGCAAAAACTATTAATGGTTTTGTGGAAAATTTTTTATAGATATGTTTTTGTCATATTAAATGATTTAAAATTTTAAAAAAAAAAACACACAATGGTCCCAAGATCAATGTATACAAGTTATTTGTAACATACATTGACAAACCTAATATGATTATACCACATTAGAATTAGATTCACGTTAGAATTAGACTACATATATTAGTGTGTTTAGGTTTAACTTTTCAAGAGTCTTCGAGACCATAATGATCAATAGGTCCTCTTCTCCTATAATTATACACATAATTTTCTAGAATTTAAACAAATTTAAATCAAAACGTCTAGCATTATCTATATCTTATCTATCTATTCTTCCATATTCAAAAACATGAAATTTCATCCAACCTAAATAAAACTTACCTTCCTACTTTTGTGTATACAAAGACACATTTATATGGTATTGGATCCCAACATAGATCCCTTGCAGAAAAGTAATGTGCACTCGAAGAACTATCCAAAGTACAAATTGTACATGGAAAAAAATCAGCATCTTATGTAGTGGATAGGTGAAGAGATAGCTTGGTTCAAGAATCAAAGTTAGATTTCAGTTCACGATTACGATATCATTTTAGACTATCTAATATGGTATTGGATTCCAACATCTCCTCGTTCATCAAAATTCCAACATCTACTTATGTAGCAAGTAACATGCACTAGAAGGGATGTCCAAAAATGTAGTTGGATAGTGGATCAATGATTCCAGGTGCTTTAGTTCTGCTCGACGAGAATCCTGGTTCAGAATTAGACTATTGTTATATGTATGCATATTTGTATAAAGTGCACAATATTAGACTTCACCATCTATCCATGGAGGAACGTAGAATGCAATGGAAGGATTGTTTGGAGGACAAAATATAATTGGAGATGTTAGCATCTTTTTTTGTGATTTGGATAGACCACACAACCTAGTTCAACCCAACAAGAATCCAATTGATATTTTGGTTTGGATTTGTAATGTTGGTTGAGACTACGAAGCGCCAAAAAAGATGTAACCCAATATAATTTTAGAATTAAGCAAAGTGTAATATTCCCTTTTTTGGTGTCACCTATGACAGGGCTAGGAGGGACTCCCAGAGTTAGGAGTAGATCGATCACAGGTACAGGTTGGTGTCATCAGCGGGCCTAGGGGCTTTTTGGAGGAGTTTTGAGGAGTTTCTATGTGGTCTGGTGGCATTCGCTTGATATATTCCATCATCCAAGCAGTTTGGCTTTCGTTCCGGTGCATTTCGACAACTTTTGGAAATTTGAGTTATTTGTGGGCTTAACTCGGCTAATTACGCTCACGGTGGCATTCCGGGAGGAATACATGACAGAACACCATAGTGTAATAGCTCATTGGAACCAGCACGAGGATACCTCCATGATGAGATAGTTGGAAATGAGTTTCAGTGACTTGGAGGAAACCTGGTAGTCAATTTACTCTTTTCTGCATTAAAAATGAATATTTTAATAAGAGGGAAAAGTGCTCCATGAATAAAATAATAATAAAATAATGCTCTAGAAGGCTCCAAGAGATCTATAAAAGAAAGGGAGGAGGCCATTGAGGGATATATTTGGGATCATATCATTTTCTTGTATGAGAGATTTGAGACGTGGTTCTCTACTTCATCCGTAGCCCCCAGGATGGAAACCCTCGGGTGATTTGTCAGTGTTGGATGGAAACCCAACTCTCTAGAGGAGACTTCATTCAAAATTTTCATAGAGCTTCAGAGATATTGGAGTGAGGATTATTCAGATCTTCAACGGGTGCTTCAGTGGATTCAGTAGTAGCTGTTGCCAAAGGGAGAGTGCAACAATTCAGTTTTGGGGGTCATCGCAGTGTAGCAGTGCAGCAGATTATCTTGGTGACCAGTTTTACATCTCAGCTCTTTCTGGGTCAGATATATTTGTAAACCCCGTTATTATTTATAATAAAAGTCGAGATTCTTCCTGTTCTATGTGGTATTGGATTGCAGTATTTTATGTGTTTTATTTTACATGGCAATCTTCTGTTAAATGTATGTTGATTTTGCGGCATAATTTCGGGTTTAAGAAAATTCACGAAAATTTAGTAAAATATCCCATTTGGGGATATTACAGTGGTATCAAAGCCTTGATCTTGGCTTAGCCTGCATGTTTGCCATTTTCGGTTGCAACTATTTTGGTCAGAAGGGCCTACACAGTCATTGGAGGAGGCTCATTTGTGGGAGCTGCATTGGCGGGATTTTAGAGTTAGGGTGTTGGGAGATTGATAGGAGAGCCATTTGAGGAGGTTGGCTGAGATTTTGGAGAGCAATGATTGACAGTAGCAGCTGCAGTGCTAGAAAACGAAATTGGAAGAGGGCCAAACTACAAAGGGTCAAATTTTGAAGGTTGGAATTAGAAGAAACCCTTTCTGGGTTTTTCTGGGTTTTAGGAAAGGATCACCTTCCCAAATTCCTAGAATTTTCTGAGTAGTTTTCAGTGGGTAAATCAGAGGCCGAAGTCAGGCAGCAATGTAGTTTCTAGAGGAGCTTGCTAGAGCGATTTCCAGCAATATGTATTTGAACTGGTTGACAAAAACTACACCTACATCACTATAACAACTTAGAAAAACAGTGACCACATCATTGGTTGAACCATGGATGAATTCCTAAACAGCTTGAGAAGAATAAAAGTTGGTTCCTTGAACCACCATGCAGCAGAATACCAGAAAACAAAATAGAACAGCAGACCCTTCTCCAAGACGGTACATAATTTGCTACAACAAAGGCATTTGAGGAATTTACATAAGGAGGAAGAAGTGGGAAATTGGCTTTATGCACTTGGTATGGACGTAAAGAGTGGAAGATCAGAAAATGGCTTTCCCATGTTAGAAAAAATGGAATCTTGCCTTTCAAAGGTAGAGAAATCTGATTGGATTTTAAATTGGGCTTTGAAGCCATCTATGCTTGATTGGCACAAGCTAGATTCTTATAACATCCAAGTGAGAGAGTCAAGCTTATAGTTGCCTCTTGTTTCAGTGATATTTTGAGGATAATAGCACCCTTCCCTCCCTACAATGATGACATTATGAAAAGAATTTTCAGACTAATAGTAGGAACCTTTCGGGATTTGGACAACTGTGCAGGCTCTACATTTGGGAGGAAGCTTAAGGTTTTAGAAGTCATGGCCATGACCTGGACTCATGAGATCATGTTTGACCTTGAGTGTGATGGCTTGATTCTGTAGATGTTCCAATGCTTCTTCAACATTAGGAGACATCATTCTGGCACAGTCATAGCACACATGCAGTCCATCCTGTCGTCATGTATGGGAATCCGTGAGGCCATTTGCCGGGAGTTGCAGACTAGGCCGTTGAGCATTTGGAGGAGAGAGCAGTTGGTCTCACCTGCTGCTTATGAGCTAGCCCAAGGGCTAGTTGAGCAGAACATTGAGCTTTTCAGGAGACAATTGACCAGGGAGGAGCTGCTCCAGTTTGGTGGATTAGGCAGCAGAAATGAGCTGAGGAGGAAGGGACTTTGCTTCATCTGCAAAGAACCTTAGGGACCTGATCACTCATGCTTGAGTGATGTAGATGATGTGGCAGAGGTAGAACAAGAGGGCATTCCTTTTGTATGCCAGGGTGAGGACTCTTCTTCAGATTAGTCCATGGGATCAATTGAGGACGCTTCTGGGGAGAGAGAGCAGTCATGCAGAGATGATGACAGTAGACTAGAGTTGTGTTCCAGTGTGCAGGGTGAGCAGTTAGGGGACTCTACGAGAGATACTTTGGGTGATGAGTCACTTGTGACGATTCAACCAGAGCAGCATATGATGGAGCCTGAGTCAATAGAGGAGGATACTATGCACATCAGGCGTAATATTCCTTCAGGGGAGAGCCAGATGGACACTCACATTGAGTCTATGATGGATATGCGACTAACCTTGGGGTCAACCATTGAGGTGGAGCAATCAGATGCACAAACATTGAGTACAGTGACAACAGTTGCAGATCCATATCCTCTAGAGGTGTTGGAGGTTGATGGAATGGCTCTGCAGGGGGCTAGTAGATAGCAAGAGCATGACACTCCTAATCAGGAGCGGGAGGAGCTGTTGGAGATGGTGGAGCATCCATCTGTGGACCAACACATTGATGAGGTGCAAATAGGTGCACATGTAGTCAGCAGAGCTACGGTACCCTCATGGAGTAGCACTCTCCAGGAGTACATAGATGGGGCTTGCAGCATATCTTGCCCACTTTGGCCCATTATAGAGAGAGGGGTTTTCTTCTACAAGCAGCTTTCATTGGTAGACTGGATAGAGCAGCGTGAGTTGATTATGAGCTGGCGACAGTTCTTTGGGCATATTTCATATGCAGTTGACACTACATTGGATTCTTCTTCCAAGATAGATTGGCGGGAGATCATGAGTTGGTACCCTCTTGATGGTACGATTTTCTTCATAGGGAGCACAATAGATCAAGGGCCCTTAGACATAGCAGATGTTACTGGCAGTGGGGCACAGGTCGTCATTTCTTCAGCACTCCATCCCGATTTCAAGAGAGCAGGATCAGCATGGGATTGAGTTAGGACTTAGATTGGAGAGAGGTGATGAGTTGGTACGCAGTTGGTGGGGCAGCTTATACAGTTAGAGGTATAGCACAACAGGAGCCAGGGAGCATTGATGCTTGTTGGCGGACTTCACTTCATGGGGCATCAACTATAGCTAAAGGCAGTGCGCAGTCCAAGCCGTGGGACTTGGGGCGATGTTTGGCCATGGTGGCATTGGGATCCGGGAGGATTGTTTGTTGACTGGTATATTGAGAGATCAGTTTGGGATCTCGACATTGAGGGGTCCATTCCAAGTGGTTTGACACAGGTGCATAGTAGCACCCAGAGGTTTGTATGGGATCTGGGCATTGGGTCTCAGTTGCGGCGGGCCAACAAAGTGGCCCACATATTTTGATTGCTTGAGGGCAAGCAATCTTGGGGCGGAAGGTCTGTAATATTCCCTTTTTTGGTGTCACCTATGACAGGGCTAGGAGGGACTCCCAGAGTTAGGAGCAGATCGGTCACAGGTACAGGTTGGTGTCATCAGCGGGCCCAGGGGCTTTTTGGAGGAGTTTTGAGGAGTTTCTATGTGGTCGAGTGGCATTTGCTTGATATATTCCATCATCCAAGCAGTTTGGTTTTCGTTCTGGTGCATTCCGACAACTTTCAGAAATTTGAGTTATTTATGGGCTTAACTCAGCTAATTACGCTCACGGTGGCATTCTGGGAGGAATACATGACAGAACACCATAGTGTAATAGCTCATTGGAACCGGAACGAGGATACCTCCATGATGGGACAGTTAGACATGAGTTTCAGTGACCGGAGCAGACATGGTAGCCGATTTACTCTTTTCTGCATTAAAAAGGAATATTTTAATAAGAGGGAAAAGTGCTCCATGAATAAAATAATAATAAAATAATGCTCTAGAAGGCTCCAAGAGATCTATAAAAGAAATGGAGGAGGCCATTGAGGGATATCTTTTGGGTCATATCATTTTCTTGTATGAGAGGTTTGAGACGTGGTTCTCTACTTCATCCGTAACCCTAGGACGGAAACCCTCGGGTGTTTTGTGAGTGTTGGACGGAAACCCAACTCTCTAGAGGAGACTTCATTAAGAAATTTTGTAGAGCTTCAAAGATATTGGAGTGAGGATCATTCAGATCTTCAACAGGTGCTTCAGTGGATTCAGTAGTAGCTTTTTCCAGAGGGAGAGTGCAACAGTTCAGTTTTGGGGGTCACCGCAGTGTAGCAGTGCAGCAGATTATCTTGGTGACCAGTTTTACATCTCGGCTCTTTTTGGGTCAGATCTATTTGTAAACCTCGTTATTATTTATAATAAAATATGAGATTCTTCATGTTCTATGTGGTATTGGATTGCAATATTTTATGTGTTTTATTTTACATGGCAATCTTGTGTTAAATGCAAGTTGATTTTGCGGCATAATATCAGGTTTAAGTAAATTCATGCAAATTTAGTAAAATATCCCATTTGGGGATATTACACAAAGCAATTGTAAATCTATTTAAAATTTGTTAGTAAACTCGACACTGCATTTTGGGCCAAAACTCCGAACTCTTGGAGGTGATAACAGAATCCAGTATCAATCTAAGGATTGCACTTTGGATAAATAAGTGGATACTAGTGGTATTTGGAATTAATCCAATATAGTTTTGTCCAAAGGTTCCAATCTTGGTCAAATTTCGCGAGCACCAGTGGTACTTGGCATGTAGGATACAAAATAACAAATCTCAATCTCAAGTAATAACTGACTATAGTATCAACACATGAAGCAGATTAGATGTGGCCTTCTTCTTCAAGTAATGAACTACCATCTCCTCTTCCATAGGATGAAACTTGAATCCCAGAGGAAATTCCATTACAACAATCACAAAATCCCACCGCAAAGTGTTCCCTAGAAGGCGCCCAAAACATCTGAATTTAAGCTTCTTGGGGGATGGTTATATTTCATCAACAGGTCACCTGAGTGGCCAAAGAGCTCTACTTTGTCACTCAAGATTTGACAACAATGAGTTAAAATATCCCAGAATCATGGGATAGTTTATTTTATTACTCAATATATATATATATATATATATATGCTCACAACATATTTCAAACATATATTATTATTACTATTATGAAGAAAGGATCTCATGGTTCGATCTCTGACCCTCATTCTTAGATCAACTTCTTTGCACCAGATCTGGAAGAAATTAATGTAGATAGGAGTCCTCCAAATACAGATTTGAGTCTGTATGGGTGAGGTTCCAGTACAATCACCCTCTCCCATTTTGGCACCATGAAGTTCTCAAAGGTATTGGAAACAAGCTATGGAAATATATGAAGACAGATAATGATATAATGGAAAAATGAATGCTCACTTTTGTTAGGATTTGTGTTGAGATAGATCTTAGTAATGGCCTTCTAGATCGAATCCACTTGACGCATAAATGTTTCAAGTGGAATCAAATGTTAGATTTTGAAAGAACATCCTTCTGATGCCCGATTTGTCATCAGACAAGGAATCTGTAGAATACTTGTCCCCAAGGAAATAAAGAGACTAAGAAAATATAGCAAAAGCAAAAGGGTTGGAATTTTCCATATCCTCCTTCTTCCGATGACAAAGATGAGGAATTAGACAAGCATCATAAAAAACCAGAAGAAAAATATCAACAAGGATTACAAGTGGGGAAAGGCGAAGAAAATCATAATGATGCTACAAGACATGTCGACAACTCCAAGGACTTAGAGGTTTTGTAGGCTTCAAGGAAACAACAAGAGAAAATGGGAAACAACCAAGGAGCAACTGGAACAAAGATAATACATGCATCTGAGAGTTCTAATTCAGATAAATAAGTACCAACAAAATTAGCAAGAAAAATTATAGCAATTGTAATGGCCACTCCCAATCAAGGAGTCTAGAAAAAGTGATCTGAATGGGAATATCAGTTATGCTATGCTAAGATCTTGTTCAGAATATAAAGATTTGTGACTAAGGTTTTTCCTCCAAATGGCAAGTGGAATTAGGTGGTTTGATGTGTTTTTGTTAATTCAAGTTCATGGATTATTTTGCATGAAAACAAACATAAAATTAAATCATGTAATCAACAGTCTTAAATTAGCAATTGTTTAAGGAATTCACCCCTCCTGGGCTACATCTCCTCGAATCAGTTCCAATGGCTTGATCCCCTCTCATTAAGCTCAATGAATGAAACAAGGAGTGCATCAAATGTTGAACAAGGGAATGATAAGTTTCTCCTACAAAGAAACATATTGTTGCAAGTACATCATCCCATAAGCATGCTAACCTTTAGTCAAGCATGAAAACAATCAGCAACAATAGGCATATTACATCAAGATCCTAAATTCCAGTTTCAAGAGCTACAATTGCACCACATAACACCATGTAGTACATAAAAAAAAATATCTCCTTCAATGACATAAAGAGGAAATAAGTATGAGAATTTACAACATTGATGAATTTGTTGTTTCAAAAATAATATGGAGAGTAGACAACCCTTGCAAGGCCATCTTCAACATCAAACTTCTCAATAAGTTGTTTCAACACTGTGGTTTATCATGGCACCCTTAGGCTTCAACCTGCAAAAAAATCCTATCTAGAGTGCTCTATGGATCCTGAGACCTATTCCATTGAGTCAAGAATAGTAAAAAATTATACCTTAGCCTCTTTTCACATCCAATTTGGTCGAAAACTCCAGGAGTTATGACATCTCCTAGTTCTCCCACTATTCGCTCCACAAGCTGCACAAAATCGGGCCACTAACCACCAAATTTGCCCCATTTTCTGCTAACATGCCCACAATTCCGTTGAAATTCGGGCGGATTTGTTGAGCGCTTTAAATGTCTCCTGAGGCCTTAAAAGGTCAGAAAAACCTGGGCATATGGGGGCCATTAATGCTGGCTCCTCTCCCTAAACCTCAAACATTAACTGCAGCGCGTTGGAGTGGTCACATGGACTGTTTGTAGTGGTGGTTACGATCAGCAGACTGGGTGGCTAACTCCGCACCCCTGATTCTTGGGTCGTGGTCATATGTTTTGGGGGCTGGCCCACTCCCCCCTCCCCCCCCACAAATGGTGCATTATATTAAATTTAAATATATGTGGAGTGCATATAATGTTAAGAACCATAACGCAGAGGAGTTGGTAATGGTGCATGTTAGTTTGATGGAGGTCTCAGGTTCGACCCTCGACTAGTCCCTCTGGTCCTTAACCAAATTTTTACAATGCCATGAGAGGGACACATGGCGGCCCCAAGCTGAGCCACGTCTCTCCTCCTCATTGGCCTACTCATGACCAATAGAAACCTGCCAACTCTCACCAAGATGCACCAACCACCATATGCCACTTGGAATTCATTCACCAAAGAGATGGGTTGACTAGCCCATTGACCTGCCACGTCAGTAGTACGGACTACTGATTGGGCTCCTTGTCAGCACAATTTTTTTGCCAATTTTTCTTGTTTATGAAAACAGATAGAACACGTTCCTGAAGCCATACAGAGTCCATTTCGCGCGAAACAAGTTGTGCTAGATTCATAACAACAAACACTACGCGGTCGTTCAGGTTTCACATCATTATGAGAACTCTGATTTTTGAGAAAAAATTTAGCTCCTAGTCGCTCTTCCCCACTAAAAAGCTTTTGGACCCCAAAATCTCACTTTAGTAATTCAGTTTCTGAAGGTTCAGTTCCTCCATTCTTCCAAACTCGATCAAACCGACGCTTGTCGTGCCTTGACCAAGTGTAGTTGTTGACGAACACCCATAAAATTAAAGTGCCTTAACCACTGCAACTTAATCATCGCACCATTAAAATTTTATGAATGAAATGAAATGGAAAAGTCATTTGCATCAACTTGAAACTAAAATGATCTTTTGCTTCGAATCATCACATGCCTCTTGCTGTTTGATTCCCCGCTAAAAAGCTTGTCACACATGTCAATGCATGTCAAGAAGCTACAATAGAAGAAATATTATCAAAAAAATTCCTCCAACATTGGGCTGCTCCCAAAAAACCTATTATCGAGATGAACATCTTGGGCATTGACCAATCCACATTGGTGTCAAACTTGGAGAGGTTTACCTTCAACTTACCTCATCCAACATTATAGCCCAAATACATAAAAGAAGTTTGACCCGTAACCCAACTCATACTTTGACATCTTCACAAACAAATGTTCATGCCTTATGACATCAAGTATTTTTCTCTCATACATGAGATGTTCATAATGGAATTTTCTAAAAATGACAATGTCATATAAGTGGACTATCACCTCTAGAGATGGCTCCAAATCATCCTCATTCTTATGCATGAAAGTAGTAGGAGTATGGAAAATATCATAAAACATAATAAGCCATTCAAACAAATTGTGTTTGATGTGAAATGTTGTCTTCCACATACCTCCTTCAACAAATCTTCTTTGATGAAAGCCACTCCTTGTGTGCCTCACAATACAATGCTTTCCATTCTTTTTGGACACCAAAACCATAGGTGCACTACATGGCGGAAGATATGGTTGAGTGATTCCATTGTTCAACAACTTTTTCCTTTGCTTTGGTATCTCTGCACTTTGCATTTTTGACATACGATGTATGCCAATGTCACAAGAAAACATTTTTTCTGTAAAATCTTTACCAAGGATAAAATCCAAAAAGACTTTAGCAAATAAACCAAACAAGTTTCACATAGTGAATACTTGTGTAAATGAGTGCCTAACACATTAGTATCCCACTACATGTGCTGCTACTACTCATACAACGGTTTGAAAATGCTTTCTAAGAACATAATTTGAAATGCATTTTTACAACATGGCAATAACTTGACATCTAAATTTTCCATTAAAAATGACTATTCACATGCTAAACTTAGCATGACAATGCTCAAAGAAAAACATTGTTGCATTTAAAGTGATTTATTTATGAATATCAACTTTTACAATAGTCAACTATGGGACATGCAACTAGTGAAAAACAATATTTACAACTTCAATTGGACCAATTGTCTGCCCACTTCTTACCCAACCAGGTAAGTGAACCCTTTATTTGTTCTTCCTCTTCTTATAGAACTGCAACATGTACGGTTACATCTTGCGCCACTCTTGCCATGATTTCTTCCTCTTTAAGTACATGCACAACTTGCTTGCCCTTTCCAGGATGAAGATATGGAAACAATTTCCAACATTTTGCAACCCAATGTCCATTTATTTTGCAGTGAGTACAAAATTTCTTTTGAGCTCCTCTTGGCTCACATGCCTCAAACTTTGTATTAACTTTTCCCTTCTTGGGTTTCTTTCCAATAGACATGTACATCCTTTTGAGAATTGCTTCCCTCTTTTCTCACTTATCTACACTATGGTTAGATGAAAGGCAAAAAGTACATGGAAATACGTTCTTCAACAAGTTGTTCAAATTTTCATTTTGTTTCCATCTTGAAAAATGTTTGATACACTAGGATGTTTATACCTCTTTTGCTTTTTTTTTACTTGCTCCTCTTGCATGAAGAAATTGCATGACGAGTAAAACTTTCATTGTGAGAAGAACTTAATTTCTTTTCTTCTTCATATTTTCTATCTCTCTCTTGAGATACCTTCAAGTCTTCTTTGTATTTGAAGAACCAAGCAGGTACTATTTCCGGGTGAAAATTCCAACACCTTGCCTCCTCCTGTCCTCTTTTGTGACAAAAGGTACATGATACACAATAACTATCATCAGAAGACCATTCTTCTGCTGCAACATAACCCAAGCCTTCATACTTAGGTCTCTCCTTGGCTTCTATTGGATTCTTGATGCCTTTTTGGTTCACACCAAGACCTCTTCCCCTGTAACCGATTTTATACAAGAGCTTGGATCCAATTCCATTACTGTACTTTTCAAAAGTTGCAAATGAATTTTCTTCAACACTTTTATGAAAATAAGAAGCATGAAAATGCTTACCAATGGTTCCATATTTTTCTTGATGTACAAAGATGTTTGAAAAATCCCTTTTGATCTTGGATGTGTCCACTTGGACTCTTTGGTTGTCTTCCTTCAACTCCCCAAACTTAGGTATTGATTGAACCTCATCCTCCACGTCATGTGGACAAAAGGCACAAAATTGTCCATCATATTTTCCTGAAGGACTTTCCACACATGAATCTTGCATAAAGGTTGTTGAAAAACATGAATATTTTGGAGAGGATGGTTGCTTGAAACCATTATTGTCTCCTCCTTCCTTTGAAGAATAGTCTTCACCTGGAGGTGGTGTAGAGCTTTCACCATGCAACTTGGTGTTACTCTCTTCATATAGAACCTTCACCATATCTGCCATGTCTATTAAAGCCTTTATGGGAGCTTTTACATATTCTGACATCTTGGTAGACTCTCCTCCTTGGAACATATTTTGTTTGACCCCTCAATCTGGAACTTTGAGGTAGAACTAGTGGTAGAGACTTGCTCTCCTTTCCAAAATCTTTCTCCTCACTTGAGCTTAAAAACACCTTCACTTGAAACAATAAACAAAACCTTCTTGCACAAATCAAACCATGTGCTCTGATACCAACTTGATATCAATGGGAATATTATTTATGATATGCTAAGATCCTGTTCAGAATATAAATATTTGTGACTAAGGTTTGTCCCCCAAATGGCAAGTAGAAGTAGGTGGTTTTATGTGTTTTTGTTAATTTAAGTTCCTGAATTCTTTTGCATGAAATCAAACATAAAATGAAATAATGTAATCAGCAGTCTTACACCAGCAATTGTTTAATAAGTTCACCCCTCTTGGGCTACATCTCCTTGGATCAGCTCTAATGGCTTGATCCCTTCTCATTAAGTTCAATGAATGAAACAAGGAGTACACCAAATGCTGAATAGGGGAATGATAAGTTTCTCCTACAAAGAAACATACTAATGTAAGTACATCATCCCATAAGCATGCTAACCTTTAGTCAAGCATGAAAACGATCAATAACTATAGGAATCTTACATCAAGATCCTAAACTCTAGCTTCAAGAGCTACAATTGCACCACATAACACCATGCAGTACATAAACAAATCTCTCCTTCAATGACATAAAGAGGAAATAAGTATGATAAGTTACAACACTGGTGAATTTATTGTTTCAGAAACAATATGGAGAGTATACAACCCCTGCAAGGCCATCGTCAACATCAAACTTCTCCATAAGTTATTTCAACACTATGGTTGATCATGGCACCCTTGGGCTTCAACCTGCAAAAAAGCCTATCCAGTGTCCTCTATGGATCCTGAGGCCTATTTCATTGAGTCCATAATAGTAAAAAATGGTACCTTAGCCTCTTTTTGCATCCAATTTGGTCAAAAAATCTAGGAGTTATGGCATCTCCTAGTTCTCCCATTATTTGCTCCACAAACTGCACAAAATTTGGCCACTAACCACCAAATTTGCCCCATTTTATGCTAACAGGCCCACAATTCCGTCGAAATTCAGGTGGATTTGTTGGGAACTTTAAATGTCTCCTGAGGCCTTAAAAGGTAGGAAAAACTTGGGCATATGGGGACCATGCACCCAAGGGCTAGTCCTTGATGCTGGCCCCTCTCCCTAAACCTCAAACATTAACCGCAGCACATTGGAGTGGTCACATGGACCGTTTGCAATGGTGGATATGGTCGGCAGACTAGGCGGCTAACTCCACACCCCCAGTTCTTGGGTCCTGGTCGTGTGTTTTGGGGGTTGGCCCCCTCTCCCCCCTAATGGTGCATTGTATTAAATTTAAATATATGTGGAGTGCATATAATGTTAAGAACCATAGCGTAGAGGAGTTGGTAACGATGCATGTTAGTTCCACGGAGGTCTCAAGTTCGACCCCCGCCCGGTACTGTCAGTCTATAAACAAATTTTTACAATGCCATGAGGGGGGCACGTGGCGGCCCCAGGCTGAGCCACATGTCTCTTCCTCATTGGCCTACCCGTGACCAATAGAAACCTGCCAACTCTCACCAAGACGCACCATATGCCACTTGGCAGTCATTCATTCGCCAAAGAGATGGATTGACCAGCCTGTTGACCTGTCCAGTTAACATGGCACGTCAGTAGTACGTATTGTTGATTGGGCTCCTTGTCTGCATAATTTTTTTCCAAATTTGCATGTTTAGGAAAACGGACAGAACACGTTTTTGAAGCCATACGAAGTCCATTTCGCACGAAACGAATTGCGCTAGATTCAAAACGATGAACACTACGCGGTTGTTCAGGTTTTGCATCATTATGAGAAAATTTATTTTTGAGCAAAAAATTAGCTCGTGAAAAAAAAATAAAAAATAAATAAATAAATAAATAAATAAAATAAAATAAAATAAAAAAATGGGAAAACAAGTTATTACTATCACACTTAATCCCCGAATTCTTTATGTGATTTTTTTTATTTGTTTTTTTTTTATGTGCATCAACTCAAAGGCTAACCAGATCGAATGCCTTTAGACATCTACAAAATGTAATTTTGTTTCTTGGTTGAATAAAATTATGATTTTTTCCTATAAAAAAAAAAAAACATATATAGATCTTTAGACTTGGGCCAGAAGCCATTAAATTGATAGGCTAGAGCTCTAGCTTGGAGAACAATGAAAATTCCACTCACTTGTATTAACTTTACTGATATATTCGGTGCTTTCTTCGTCTTCTCAACTAGGTAAGGCCCTAGGATAGTCAGATTTGTGGTTTGTGATGCAAATTTCCCTCTCACTGCATCTTTGAAAGAACTTGGACCATTAACCACTGATGTTGTTCCAGTTTGAATGCTCGATCCTAAGGCTCCACCCCAAAATCTTAAATTTGTGATGATTTTAGAATTGTGATTGATGTTGTACTCTTTCAATTTAATGACATCGTCTTGTAGTGATTTCCTTGTATAGATCAAGCTTTGAAGATTTGTTGGAATAGCCAACTTTTCTTGAATATTTTTCTTAAGATCTCGTACCAAATCCCCAACCGAAACCCTCATGAATATTGATTTCCCACCAATATTTTTTTTACAAAGATTTGGAAATGAGCTCCCATCACCATATCTGAGTTCCGACTATCGAATTCTTCTAGATCTCTTCAATATTGCCCAAAAAAATCACACACATATATATAATGAAAATGACTAAAAGAGCGATATATAACTAACATGATATTTAACCGAGAATTTATAGATAATTAAAGGTAACCTTGACCTGAATCAGACACAAAGATCATAACTATTTAAAGGTAAAAAATTTGGGTCGTTACTACACACTGGGAGTGGAGTGCAAGTAAGGAGTCGTACTAATTGTTTCTCGTATATATTTAGTGGTTGGTTTCATATAATATTTTATTTTCCATACATTTCTTTCACGAAAACACAATAGCAGTGCTCGGTCTGATTCATATCCCTCTCAATGGCCCTAACTTGTGATCCATGTGTTTTGATACTCCAAATTTGATTTGAACACCCAAAAGAGATTTATTTGTGGCTGTAGAAAAGACAAGAAAGAACAATTGCAAAATTGACAATATGGACAGAACCTTGGAATAATAATAATAAGAGGAATAATATTATATAACACATCATGGTCTAACTATCGGATTCTAGTCAAAGGAAAACATGATAAATCTATGCGCCAAGATTGAGCAATAATGTTGTGTAAAGAAGGATGTCTACCTCGCACTATGTGCTATGGTCGAATTTTGAATTTGGTAAATGAGTTTTGCATGCAAAGTAGCACACATGTAATTTTGTTTGATTCTTGAGATTTAATTTTTGGATAAAAAATAAAGGTCGAGGATAGGCTTTTTTTTTTCCCTAATAATATTTTATCAAGGAAAATTATTAACCTTAAATAGGGTGTTCAACATTGAAAAAAATATTACAAAACACACACACACACTATTTTGAATGTATATATTGTCACAAAAATTTAAACTATAATGTTTATTTTCCGATTAAATTTGACTAAATTGTTTCATATCAACAAAAGCAAATTTAATTATAAATTCAATAAGTATTTTTCTCAAACATATACCTAGAGGTCACACAAAGTTGAAACCCACTATACCATTTGTAACAACCTATAATTAAAATATACAAACTAATTACATAAACAATGTCATTAATAATTGACATAAACATTCATTTGATTTTCATAGAATTTTGAAACCATTAGCAACAAATACTTACCTATAGACCGGAGATGTATCTTTTGTTGATTATGGAGTCGTGGCACCCCCAAAGAGAATTCTCTTCAAATATTTCATTTCCAATGGTATCCTTTCTCACTTATTTCCTTTCCATTCCTATTCTAGTGTGTAGTACAACATAATCGATAAAAAAGATCATTGCATTTTCTTTTAAGGTAGTGTTTACTATATCTTCACTCATTAAGAAATTTATTTCCCCACTTGGACGTATATTTCTAGTCTATTTATCATTTAATGATGTTGAAAATTCTCTATTTTAGTTACATTCTTTGAGCATTTGGATTTATATATCCATGTGATGTACATAAATGTAAAATTATTATTCTTTCATTTCATTCTTTGTAATTCTTATATGTTTGTGTGTTTGTGGGTTGGGGGGGGGGGGGTGGTTGATGCACACACATATTCCATGTAACTTGGCATCTCACCCTATAGCCCTTAGTCAATGGTAATATGTTTTCCATAGAGCTCAAGGTTGTACAACAAAAAGGATCAAAGTCATGAACTCAACACATCATTTGGAGGAATTGAACTTGGGTGGGGAGGATAACAATCTTCATCCCAACCCCCAACCACCCTAGATAAACCCAACTCTCACATGTGTGTGTGTGTGTGTGTGAGAGAGAGGGAGAGAGGGAGAGAGAGAGAGAGAGAGAGAGAGAGGGGGTCGGGGGAGGGGTATTTCATGTTTGAGATGCTTGAAGGCATGATAGCTAGTGCAATATGAAATATAAATTTGCATTGACCTCAAGGGCACTGATGACAACAAAATATTGTTCTCAAAACGAGAGAGAGAGAGAGAGAGAGAGAGAGAGAGAGAGTATTTCATATTTGAGATGCTTGAAGTCATGATAGCTAGTGCACTATGAAATATAAATTTGGATCGACCTCAAGGGCGCTAATTACAACAAAATATTATTCTCAAAACGAGAGAGAGAGAGAGAGAGAGAGAGAGAGAGAGAGAGAGAGAGAGAGAGAGAGAGAGAGAGAGAGAGGATATTTCATGTTTGATATGCTTGAAGGCATGATAGCTAGTGCACTATGAAGTAGAAATTCGCATCGACATCAGGAGCACCGATGACAACAAAATATTGTTCTCAAAACATTCCCTTGGAACCTAACATAACTAAGGGTGGTAAACATTGATGTCTATGGAAGGATGGCTAAGCCCAGAGGTCTTCCATTGAAATTGAAAATTGCAACTATCATTAGGTAAGACCCATCTTAACATGATAATGTGTTGACATCGAACATCAAAAGGGTCAATATATATTAGGAGCAATGGCGACTCTCTCTATTCTATCTAAGATTCGTCATTCAAGTGGGTAATGAGAGTCAAGATACCACTACATTTTTGGAATCCATGGTTGATTAACAGGAATGAAACCATGACTGCCAGGGGTGGGGGGGGGAGGATTTGGAAATCAATTAAAAGGGGACTAAAAATTGAATTATGAAGGGGTGAAGATATGGATCATGATGGATGAGGTCAAAATAGACAAGGGGAAACTTAGGACTTCCCTTAGGTGGAGCATAAGTGATGGTTGATAGGTTGGGGCAGTCAAAAATCAATCAGACAAAAGGTAATTTAGTGTGAGGAGCACAACCAACTACACTAATGCACTTGTCATTCATAGCACTAAGGATGTAAGAGCTTCAAGGAGAATGAAAAATGGGATCAAAACAAGGAGTACTCGAATACATAAAACATAGCAAGTAGTGGGTACCAAGTAGGCACAAATGAATTAGTGTAGATGTTCTGTTATCACTCTGAAATTTCCAAAGGTTGTTCAAAGCGTTAAAAATAAATATCATAGGTAACCACAAACCACTTTTGGAGCTTAGGATCTAGCCTTCCTAAACTCAGAGAGGGCTCTCTCTATATGATTTAACTTTGTTTATTTAATGAATATTAGGATAATTATGTATGCTTAATTGGATCATTGGTTTTGATTGATTGGTGGAATTAATGATTTAGATGAATAGGTGCTTCTCCATTTTCCATTGGGCTATGGAGTAAATACTTTGAAAGCAGAACAAAATTAAATTATAAAGAAAGTGTTACAAGGCAAGATAGGTTAGCAATATCAGATCTCAAGGCTGAATGGTGAAGTGATTTTTCATTCAGGACCAAGGAGCAACTAAGAATTCCTTAAATCAGATAATTAAGAAGGATGTAGAAAGTCAATCGGGATCAGAGGGCAATTAAGAATTCTCTAAATTGGATATCAGAGGAAAACACATAAATGTATAACAATTAAAAGTTGAGTGTAATGTTTAAAGAAAATTCTGCAGTAAAACTCCTGTTATAACATTCAAATTTAGAACACATATAAGTTTATGGAATACTTAGAAAGAGAACATGAACAATTGAAATTTATACTTCACTGAGATAGCTCAATACATGAATCTTGTAAAGAAATTTCTTTATAACTTGTTCTGTCTGTCAATTTGAAGTTGGTACAATAACCCTCAGGCAATAGATCGGTCAGCTACAGAAATATTCAGAAATCCACCCTTGATACTTCAAATGATGAATTATTTATACAAAGCATTACAAAAAATATTGTGTAAACTGACTAGGATTTATTCTAGGAAAATAAAATATCTTTATGCAAAAAGATAGTGACACCTTTCAACTCATTGAGATCTGGCCCTGATTCTTTGATTGTTGTTACCTGTTTGTTTCTTCATCTGTCTACTCTTTCACTTGTCTGTTCTTTCACCCTTTATAGCAAATCACACTAATTCTCACGTGTTTCTTCATCTAGGATTTTGAATTTCATTATCTTGTGGTAAATCTCATTTGCCTATGAATATCTGGCAAATATAAATTTATTTACATTAATGTGATTTACCTCATGCTGGAGGTAAAAGAAATTTTCTAAAGTTTGAAGTTGTTTTGCTTGGGCTAAAAGCTCTGGACATATCTCCCATTGCTTTTGATTAATCTGTTAGCCCCATCAGTGGGATGGGTTGTTGGCATTGCTGATGCTGGTGTAGATACTATCGAGATAAAAGCCTTCTTCTCTAGATGGTGTAAGTGTGTCATCCCTGTTAACAATAACTTTCTCTGTTTCAATTGTCTCTTCATGCTCTATTGTTGTACATAATCTTGAATTTATTGTCAAATGTAGTTTCTGCTGAGTAAAAGCCTTCAAATTCCTATCCTGTGGGTCTGGAGTAAGCAGGATGGAACTGGTATCAAACTGCTTCTCCATCTCCTCGTTCCGTTAATCACATGCAACAACAAAACAACCTGTGAA
The DNA here is from genome assembly GCA_034641835.2 of Pinus albicaulis. Taxonomy (NCBI): domain Eukaryota; kingdom Viridiplantae; phylum Streptophyta; class Pinopsida; order Pinales; family Pinaceae; genus Pinus; species Pinus albicaulis. The sequence continues at coordinate 224,124,693 of CM076575.1, forward strand.
TTTTAAAAAATGGTTTTCGAGGGGGTATGGTGGCTTCAGTCTTTTCTGTAAGTCGACATAAACATAGATAGGGAAATGAACAAGACAATGGATTTTTATGATTCTGTAACTTGGCGGTTTATCGCACGTCGAAGGGTGGTATGGCGGTTTGGGAGGGAGGGGGTGCGATAAAACCTAGAGGCGACGCGTGGCAGGGGAGCGGGTAGAGAAAACAACTTATTTCGCACCCCCACCACCCCCCACCCCCCCGCCCCCCCCAATTGGTTTTAAACATTGGACGTCGGGGGTTGTGAAAAAGGTCGTAGGTTGTTCGATGTGATCAACGTTGATCAGATGGTAGGAGGAGTTGGGAGTTTTCAAAGGACGCGGGGTCGGGAAATTATTTAGGTGTAGGTGTAAAATAAAATGGGGTTTATGAAATTTATTAAGTGGGAGGTTTAAAATGATGGCGGGGGGGTTAAATGAAGTGGGGTCCAATTGATCTTTTTGCGCTTTTAAACTTTGAAAAAGTGGGTTTTGTGTTTTAAAAACATAAAGTTTTATTTAAGGGGGAAAGGGGGTTTTAGCAAGGGAAAAGGGATTTTAGCAAGGGGAAGGTTTAGGATAAAGGGGAAATGAAGAGGGAAGGGATTTTTAGCAAGTGGAAAGGGTTAGAAAGATATTTTTGATAAGCATAATGATGCTTATATAACTTTTGAAAAGTATTCTACCTACCCTTTTATTTATCCTAACATTTTCTCTTTATTTAACTGGGTGCATTTGGGCTTGCTGACCCTTCTATTTTCTTTTGATAGGAAAACTAACTTATTTCTAACCTTCTATATTCCAATGGCTTAAATTAAACTTATGAGATCATTTTTATTCTCTACCTAACTACTGATCTGCTAATATTAAATGGTTTGTTCAGATCTTTATTCACTAACTATCATAACACAAAATTCAAAGGCATGAATAATCAATATTAGATTGTATGATCATCATGAATTGTGGTATTTTGAACAAGCTCCACACAATTTATTTGCAAAAGTAAAGTAAACTAAGAGTAGTGGCATTTGAATGTGCAACACTTTCAGAATTTATTTTTGCTTCTTTTTATGGGGATCATATTTTATATCTGTTTTATTTTTATTTCTTTTGGTCCTTTGATTATTCTTTTAGGACATACCCTATTTTCATTTTTAATATGGAAAAAATTTGCAGAAATTCAAAGGTGTGTACAATATTACAAGACTTAACATAACCAATTCAAAATTATGATCCCTATTATTATAGGACCCTAACATGTTCCAACCAAGGGAAACTAAGATTGCCCGCTAGGAAAAATGATGATGTATAGGTGAGGTGATGACAAGATAAGTTGCTTTTAAAATGACACTTTGTACACTTGTTGAATGAATGATAAAAATGTTGAGGGGAAATTCACTGTCATGGAGATGGGTTCCCCTAGTGATGAAATGGCTCACCATTGAGGCTAAGAACAGGTTAATTATGTATGAGGGGAAGGGGGGCCCATTGGCTAGTCTTTGAGGGTGGTAAATAAATAGAAGGGGGCAACACAAATGGTCTACTAGTGATGGGGTGATGAGAGGTTGTATGAGAACGTGAGAATACATTAGTTAGAACTGATCAACAAATGATAATGATCAAGAGTCAAAGGGAACAAGTTAGCATAATGAAGAGAAATGAGTACGCAATTTAATTGTTGAGATATGAACTATTTGACTCAAGTCCCAAAGGGTGAAGCAACGTGGGCACCAAAAATGCAAGGGGTTCTAAAAATGGGCTAGTCCATGGAGGTGGAAAAACTAACTAGCCATAACCAAATGCATAAGGATTGGGTGAAATTTGGATGCACGGTTGAGAAAATATGCCTTAAAGATGACTCGAGGGGCACATAATAGATAATGTAAAGAGCACAAAGGGAGGGCCTAATATTCTAGTTCGAAGAAGTACATACCCAAAGCGAGGTGAGACAAATGCTTACAAGTATCAAACATAGACTTAATACCCAAAGCAGGGTGAGACAAATGCTTACAAGTATCAAGCATAGACTTAATTAAATGCCACATGCATCACTTTTGATGCATAGATTCTGCTATAAAACAAATCCTTGCACATAAAAGAGTGGGTGTCTCCTTAATATGGAAACCCTTATCCAATTTCTCTTTAACACCACATTCAATTCAGCTCAAAACATACACAAAGAAGAGAGAGCCAACCAGTAACTAAAACAATTGCATAAAATACAACCAGAAATTTACAAATGCAAATCATTCCTTGGCCAAATATTACAATGGTTGGCCTCTCGGCTCTCACCCTTCACATAAACTCTCACGCTAATTCTCTCTATCTCTCCCTATCTCCCTCACTCTCACAAGCTTCATATTTATACACAATTATGAATTAACTCCAATCCATGATTTGCTCCACACAAATATCAACCAAAATCTAAACTAGATTTATTCCTTATTTGACTCAACTGAGTTCCATTGAAGGAATTCCCGATCCCTAAATTATCTACCTAACTCAACTCCACTCATATCCTCCATTTATTAAAATAATATTTACAATAATACTCACACTCACATTTTCTCTCTTAATTTATTAAAAATGAGCATAATAATTTATAAAATAATTAAAAATTCATCACCCCCTAATTACTCAATTAAATAATGAAAATGTTGCTTGATGCTCCTACATCAGACTCCCCATGTAGAAAAGTTTCCATAGACTCCTGTCTATGAGGTTTGCCGCTTTTCTGTAATAATGCGACAGCCACAAGTCTCAATGACTTGCTCCCTCCAAGATTCCAAACTCTGTTCTAGCGCTGGTCCTTTAAAGTATCAACTCCATTTTGTAATTCATCACTCACTCTATCAATCAGATTCCATCAGTCTTACAATAATTACTTCTGCCAATTACTCGGAGTAATTCCTCTTTGTCTTATGCTTCCGTCTCCAATTGCGCTGAACACTCAACTTTCTGAAATGAAGAATAATCAAGAACTTCTTCTTCATTGCAATTATAGTCATTGATTTCCCTTATAGGAACAACTTTCTCATCTGGTGTTGTACCTGCATTCATCAACAAACTATTAGTTTTAAAAAGATAAGACCTTTCGGCCTCTTTTGATGCTTCAAGCACCAATATCCCATCATAGATTTCCTGTATTTCAAGAGATCCTGTTTTGAATTGCTGGCTGATTTTATCTTTATCCTGTTGGTTCAATACTTCTCTTTCCTTTATGTCTCTAAGGACATAATTTTCTTGCTGCTCCTGATCTTTCATCTCATCTCCAAATACTTTCTGCTCAATTTCTCTGATTTCAACATCATATTTATTAAGGTTTCCTTCTATACCTACAGTCACATTATTATTTTAACAGTTATAACATTCAATCAACTCTATAAATGTTAAAAACATTTCATCCCTATCATGCACAACAATTGCAATCTCTTATGTATCAGGTTCTGCAAGATTCATTTCTCCTTCAGGTTCCTTAAGCCATCGTTCCAAGAACTCTATTTCCATGTGAAATCTTTCCAGCATTTCATCACAACCTTCATTCCCAGCTTCATTCTTCTTTTGGCAATCTTCCTGGGTTATTCTAGTTTCTGTATCATCACATTACAAAATTCTGTTAGCAATTTCATTAAACAAATTCATTTGTTTACCTCCTTGGAATATCACTTCAGCATTTTCATTATGCTTATGCTCCATAATAGCTTCAACTGGCTGCCTTACACCAAACAATAACTCATCTATGAATTCTTTCTGCTGCAACAAATCAGTACCTTCCTCCTCTGAAAGGCATTCTCCATCATACTTCACCTCAAGCGTTTCATTCATTTATGTGACAATTTCACCAGACTGTCCACCATCTTCCGCACATCCTGCAAACATACATAAACTACGAGATTTAAAAATACAAGGCTTTATAGCCTCATCTGCTTCTCTTGTCAACATATCTTCCAACTCTTCTGAACTATTCCAATAGTCCATGAGATCCTTCTCATTGATCTCATCATCCATAATTTCACCCTGTTCTGAGCCACAAATGGAAACTTCCATTTTCAACTCAGTCTCTCTGGGTTCTCCACATCTCAATTTCACATTCATCATCTGCTCGAACTTCCTCAGCTCTTCTGTCAACTAAATGTTTACCTGTTGTTCCCTCTTTGCGTGTAACCTCTGCCACTTCACTTTCTTCCTCATGGTCCAACCATGTCTCTAGTTTTTCGTATTTCTCTGCAACAATTCCATCAATAACTCAAGGTGAATTTCTATCTCAGTTTTCTCCCGCTCATACTCTTCATCAATCAACTGCTTACATATGCCATTTACCTTGGCATTTTCCTTCTTCTTTCTTCTGCTGTGGTCTTCATCAGATCTTTTGAAATGACTATCACCAGTCATCTTCTCCTCCTTTGTGAACTTCATTTGTTCACGTGTGGATTTCATTCGAATCCCCTTTTTAACAAGCCTCCATACTTGCCATCAACAATACAAGCTCTCTTCCTGCGCTTGACCTCTTGCGGTTCTCTGTCTTGGAATCATTTCTGGAAACTCTCTTACTCCTCTTTGTTGCAAACAACAACTTCAGTAATGCTTGTGTTACAATGACCAACTCTTTGGGTGTCGGGCTCCGCCGATTATGCACCCAATTACATTCAAGCCTTTGACTTGGCTTACGACTCTTTGACTCTAGACTTTACATCAACTCTTCATCTTGGATGAAAAATACACCCTCTTGTACAATAACTCAATGGTTTAACTTGACTCAAGATATCCAAATGAAATTTTCATTTGACCTTAACCTCTGATTTGACTTCAAGGCTTGACCCAATAATTACAATTGTGGATATTTTGACTCTAATTCATTTTATACAACATTCCAATGAACATCCACCCTTAATGCATTCTCATGATGTAAAATCTTCACTTTCTCTCATACTCCATCCTTATGAAAATATCACAAGTCACTAATTACATCATATCCCTTTATCACTTCACATGATACTTAGCCTTTAAATCAAAAAATGCAATCCGTTTTTCCCAAGATTTATTTTATGGTGAAAATAAATAAACCATTCAATTTTCAACATTCAAAAATACCTTTTTGAATTATCATACCTTATGCTCCCGTCAAGTTTATTAATAAACCTTCTCTTTGCAATTTCAACTCTCTGGATTTCACTTTTTTGTGCCACCTTTTTCACTGTAAATATTCACATGCTGCTCACCATCTTAGCGCAAACAGTTTACCTGCACTTCCATGCACCATACAACTGCACATTATAATTTGTACATCAATTCACATCTCTTCACCTTTGTACAAAGAACAATCTATTCATGTTTTCAACCTCTTTGATGAATAATGTACAATTCGTACATTGTGCTCATCCTGAATAACACCTCCTTAGGTGCTGCCACATGATGGTAAAAATAAGGATTCTACAACATTAAGCAATTGTGGTTTGTTTGTGTTTTCAACCTTGAAACACAAATCAAAAGAATTCTCCCATTTCCAACTACAAGCCTTGATCCAAAATGACACAACTAAGATTGCGAAGAACCCACACTATGCATAATAAACCATCTCATATATTAATGCATGCTTCTCTTGATGTCACCCAGGATAGCACATTCTCCTTTTCCATTCATTTAAGCAGAACTTAATTTCCTTTAAAACTGTTGTGGTGATAAACCCTTATACATCCGCATTTAAAACATTTTCACTTCAATTCTGAGCATGTTGACATATATATAAATCATTCCCGCAAAAATAATTATCTATAATTTCGATTTTGGTTAAGAAAACCAAAAATGTCAACATATAATATGCTTGTCCCACAATTTTACTTAACATACCTTTTCAATTTTATGCTCCCTTCTAATTTGTTCGAGTGAACCTACTCTCAGCCCATTGACTGGTTTCTTCACAAGCAAGATCTCCAAATGCGCTTACACATTTCTGTCCATGCGAATTTCAAATTTGCAATTTCAGTTTTACTGCTCCACGACCTTTAATTATCGCAGATCATGATTGTGCTTGCAATCATTGAGATCTCCACCGATCTCTGTCTCTCCTCGACACATGGCTTCCCTTCTAAGTACAAGCTTGGATTCGTTGCCTGTCACCTTAACTCCAGATTCATTCTTCACATATGATGGAACTGATTCGTTCCTCATCCCTTAATGTGCAATTCTGATTTCCATACCAATTTAAAGTATATAAATAATGATCCTTATTTAAAACTTTACAAGTTACAATTCCCTTTGTAGCTTCATTATTGAACTATACAAATATTATCTCATTACCAAAATTCGAAGTAAGTACTAAGGGAAACATTGCTATATGTAACAATGTGAACTAACGAAGTTCGTTTCATTATTGAGGACACATTACCAAACATGAAATCCACTTAAGGAAACACACACTGCATTCCCTTTTGAGTTTTCTGCCAATACAACTTACCACACAGGAAATCAAACAAATAGCAATTAGATAATATGATGTCAACTGACTGTATAGGCATATCGGAATGGCGTTGTCTGTTAATACAGATATCGAATGCTGGCTTTAACCATACCCCACGAAAAATTGCGTTGTGTTTCTCGTGCATTCTCACAGGAACTTGAACCATACATGTCGAAACGCATTATCGTGCAACTGCCTCACGATTTCTATTGTGACTGCGTTAAACTGTTAACACAACGTCAGTTCAATCCACACGGAACGCACACCATCCCTCTGCAGTGATTCATCTTCTCCGCCGCTTGCATCCACACACCAGGTCGCACTCCACTATGTTAAGATTGCTCCTTCACGGCAGTGCATTAAGGCTGTGGTCTTTGACAACCATGCCACTTTCGTGACACCTTTCACCTACGCCATTTCTTCATGCAAACTCCAAGTAACTAAAGTTGCACACCCCAAATCACAGTGTCTCAGTTGTACTAGTCTTCAATCTGCGATTGTGCTTTTAATCTCTGCCGCACTCCACTGCAAGGTGTTAAGACTACTCTTCGTGGTCGGCTATTGATACTGCACTCACGCAATGTGTTAAGGCTGCACACCATGTATTTGTTTTAAAACAAAATCGAACCATCCATTTCAACTGCTAACGCAGTATGGAATCCCATTCACGCTGACTGCATATCATATATCCAGTGAACTCGGTTCCTGCATTCACACACTCATATACAACATATATATATAGTTTGCAGAGATTAAATTCACTCAGGACGCAATTCACATATTTAAGTCAAACCTACAACAATCTATCACACACTAAACTCTAACCTCCAAGACCTCCGATCGCACCTCGCCAGGCATGGATCTCTAGCTTTGATACCAAATGATGCAGGGATTCTGCTATAAAACAGATCCTTACACATAATAGAGTGGGTGTTTCCTTAATATGGAAACTCTTATCCAATTTCTCATTAACACCACATTCAATTCAACTCAAAACATACACAAAGAAGGGAGAGCCAACTAGTAACTAAAGTAATTGCATAAAATACAACCATAAATTTACAAATGCAAATCATTCCTTGGCCAAATATTACAATGGTTGGCCTCTCGGCTCTAACCCTTCACATAAACTCTCACGCTAATTCTCTCTATCTCTCCCTGTCTCCCTCACTCTCACAAGCTTCATATTTATACACAATTATGAATTAACTCCAATCCATGATTTTCTCCACACAAATCTCAACCAAAATCTAAAATAGATTTATCCCTTATTTGACTCAACTGAGTTCCATTGAAGGAATTCCTGATCCCTAAATTATCTACCTAACTCAACTACACTCATATCCTCCATTTATTAAAAGAATATTTACAATAATCCTCACACTCACATTTTCTCTCTTAATTTATTCAAAATGAACATAGTAATTTATAAAATAATTAAAAAGGCATCACCCCCCTAATTACTCAATTAAATAATGAAAATGTTGCTTGATGCTCCTGCATCAACTTTGACCACTAGGATTGTCATATACTTATTAAAATTCTATAGTATCATATCATAATCTTTCATTCACCAATGCATTGAATGTTATTGTGATTAATTAATTAATCAATATATTCAATGATAGTTTGTGTATTAGTGTACCTACAAATCTTATGAAAAATATACTTGTTAATCATATTCATAATAAAAAAATCATGGAAATTTTGTTAATAGGAAATGAATGAAACTATAATTGAATTACTTGTATAAATGAAAACTATGCTAACAGAAAAATGCAACAAATACAAATATACAGGGTACCCTTCCTAGCTTGGGTTACATTATAGAGAGAGTTACATAACTAAAGGAAAATCACTTGATACAAAGATTGACATATGATATTAGGAAATAAACTATATTATTTTAACGTTCATAATCAAGCTACACCATTGTTTTATTCATATCGATATCTATGTATATATCCCCCTAGGCTCTCTAAACCACTTATTATATAATGGTTACGATAATCTTCTAGAGTGTATGCTAGTTATGGCAGTACCCATAGTCCCTGGCCTTCTAATAGGTGGAAATAAAAACATAGGATCATTATTGCCTTAATCGTTGCCTAGTGAAATCATTGACTACTTCCATACTTTAAGAATTTCATGGAAGCATTCATTAAATTCTTCACGCAATTCATTGACTGATCTCCAAGTTGATTTGGTGTTGATCTAGCTCGAATTGTTCCATTATGGTACCCACATTAGCCTGGAGATTGATCACATTGTGTCACTTATTCTATTTGATATGGGATTGGTTTAAGGAGCACATAACCATACGTAGAAGGCCAAGAATCATCTCCAAGTTGTGGTTTCCTATTTGAACTTGTGCATCCATATAAAACAACAAAACTGCTACAGGGATTGGATAGTTGCTACGAGATCTATGATTCTTGTAGCAACAAGTTAGTAAAATGATTTTCAAGCTTATCTGCATATCAAAGGGTGTAAAATGCATATGATAGGAAATTTATACCTTGGAGTCCTTTTCAATATGCATATATATCATGTAGGGAATGAAATAATATGGAAAATGAGTAGTAGTGAGGAACATGATAATGTATTGAAGGTTGAAAAGTATGAGTAGAAGTGACAAAAAGCATCAAAACAAGAGCTAAACAATGAGCTATAACGTATTGCTTGGAAGAAATTTTGACATGCTTTAAAATCTATACAACTTAACACTAATGTGTCTAACCATACAATGAATATAGTATATCATGAACTTTATGCTTGAGTGTATTTCTTATTCAATTCACAAATTTTTATATGTACCATGACCTCAATGCATGCCATAACTAAAAGCATTACATTTTAAGCCTCGTACAATATCAAATTGTCTCCCCGATGGGGGTGACAAACAGGCAATTGGCAGCAAAAGACAAGGGTGTTAAATCCCCTACCATGCGCCATTAATTCTTAGCAAGTGTGTTGAGAACACCTCATTTGGCGAGAGCCTAGTTAATGTTTTGGAGAATGTGTTGGGTTTAATTGTCGTTTTCTTGATAAAGGTACTCATTTGCAGGTTGCAAGAGATGAAGGCAGAGACTATGGCAGGTGTTATCTCTCTAAGCGCCCACGGTGGCTTAATTCTTAAGCCACGCTACACTACTTGTTTGCAAACTATCAAGAGGGGTTATGTTACAAGCAGTATAGTGTGTCATTGGATCTGGAGTTGGTTCAAAATGTGGCTACCTGGGACCCTTGGACATTGTGGCGGGAAGTGGTTTGAGGGAATATGGTGTAGCGTGTGTCTGACATAGATTGTGCGGCCTAGGATGATTGTATCCTAGTTCGGGGGTCATCCAATTTTACTGCAGTGTAGGTAAATTCTTATGGTTTCGTCTGTGTTGTTTTTCTCATATGGAGTTATGAATTGGTTGGTTTTGCTACCCTCACAAGTGTAGTAGAAGGTTTGGGTTTCGCTGTGGCTAGTAACAATTTCTTTAATGAGTCTGATTGTTAACCTTGTGGGTATTGGGGCTATGGGGAAGTTGTATTGGGGGTGGGCCAACGACCTTGGATGGTGGCTTCAAGCAGCGGGTGCCTGATATTTAGTGCGAGGGGTGGTTGAACAGAATTTGTTTGTGTGTGGTTGAGGTGGTGCAGGATTCAGTTTCCAATTTTGTGTTGTAGGTCCAAGGGTTGGTCCCAGAGGGAGTTTACGTTGAGATGATTTTTTGGGTGTGGGACCTCGATAATTATTATGGAAAGGGGATCGCGGAGGGAGATAGAACGACAAAGAGGCCATGCCTACAGGGGTGTCGACCCTCGAGGCATGGGAGCAACACATCCAGTGGATTAGAGGGACATTGGAGAGGAGGAGTAAAAACAACCCAACTCTCCAAGCAGAGTGGAACTTCCTCCCCCCTTTGATTCTATTGAAGCTCAATTGCGTTAGTTCACTCTATTGGTAGAGAAATTAGCTCAGGACCAACACGATGACTGCAATGAGATCATAGCTTTTATGAACGATTTGTAGCATAACCAATGACACATGATGGATAGGTTGGTTTTCGGTGCGGGAAAAAGCGAATACATGATAGGAAGATTGCTTGGAAGGACGCCTGGTGCACATAGAAGCACATGTGCATGAGGCATTTTGCAAACCTTCACCGCCAAGAAATGGACCAGATGATCCTAACTTACGTAACATTGATGTTCATGGATGATGGTTGGTCGCTTTTGGTTTATGGATCTTTTTTTTTTTTTGGTGGGTAGCATGCATGACGTCTTTTAGTTTTATCTTACTTTTGTCTCTATGTTTTTGCAGTACCTTTTAGCCAAAAAGTCCGGTTGAAATGAGGCTGGATGCATTTTGATTATGAAACTGCCAGGATGTAATCTTTTAAAGAATTAATAGAATTTGTTGGCTTAAAAAAAACAATTTGTTAGTTTATACTTGAGTGCCTATTACAAAGTTCAAAACCTTTAACAAATGCCACAATGCCAATATAACTTATACAACATCCTTTGGGCCATGCAAAAATAACTTGTATAACCATTTTTTTTTAAATATCTTTATGTTCCATATGAGTAAAATACATGTTTCGGTCCTTGAGAGACTCTTAGACAACAGGGCTTGAAGCCATTACAAGGATATACTCATTATGAGCTCAAAATGTCACATGGAGGAATTGAACTCGGGTGGGGAGGATAACAACATTTCTCCCAACTATTAGAGCTACATCTGATTGGCTATTTTATAATCAACTTGTCATCACTTATGTAACCATTTCCATCATATGCATTAAAGTGATAGGTTATCACTATCTCAGGTACATTTTCACGTGGACCCCAATGCATGGTTAATGCCTTATAACATAAATTTTATATTGCAACATGACACCAAGACTCATTCTTTTAATCACCAATCATGATTAATGGAGTGTTTTAACAAAATTTAATATAATAAAGACCTTATCAAATGAACATATGAATAACTTCTATTTGAATGCATCCAAAACTTAGACCCAAGCCATCTTTGTCTAAAGAGAACATATACATGCTTCCAAACAAAGTTGAAACATCTCCTAATGGGACCCCTGCCTATCTTCATATAGTTTTGATATATAATAATTAGGAAAATTAATGAGACAATATTTTATTCCAAGACTTGCAACTCTTTGTAGGATTTTAAATCAGTTGGGCCATATTTTGGGTCAATAGTGTGATTACAAAATACGAGGATAAATATCTTATCCATAGAATGCCCATCAAGTCATTGTCTTAGCTCAAGCTACAACAAGACTCAAGAGATGCTCTTCTCCATACCGTAGATTTGTCAAATGCATACGATCTGTTTTTCTCTTAAACATTTTTTTTCCCTTATTCACATGGATTGCTCTTGTTTACTACTCTCCTCTAATATATGGTCAAAGGTACTCCCTTTATTTTCTCTTTCTCCCTCCATTTTCTTCATTATTTTCAACTACCTCAAGCTAGACTAACTACCAACTCCATCAATTATGATACATCACTTTTGCACCCATCACATAAGCTTTTGTAGCATCCAATGTAATGCCTTGGAACCATGAATGTCTCCTTTGCATTGACTTCATACCATAATCAAATGAAAACCCTAGTTTGAATCACCAACGAAATCTTACTTGTGTCAAATTTCCATTAGGTATAAGATTTTGTGATGCCTCACTTCCACATTTCCTCAAAGAACCAAAAGGTGGATTGATCAACTTCGATGATCCTAAAAATTTGATGGCCTACACACAACTTCAGGGTTCAAGAAATGAACTAAATCTTATAAACAACCGATCCCACAATCGTAACATAGAAGGAAACAAATATTTACCCTCGAGAAACTTGACTTGGGAAAACTCTAGTAGAAATGGCTTGATAACTCTTTTTATTTTTAGGTCTTGAAATAAACTTAAGGATTTTCCAAGAGATCTTCCTCTTATGTTCGAGCTTCTTAAACACAAGGTGCACTAACTCTTCCATGCTTGGTAGATACAATAAATAATCTTTTGTGATAGTTGAACAAGATGAATGTGACTTTATCACATGCTCTTCCCATAATGGCTCTCTAGCAACCATTGGAACTGTGCTCCTTATTTTGCAACAATGAAGTCAAATGAAGTTTACCAATATCTGTTGTTGCACCTTCTCAAGGTGCCTTCTGTTGGAAAGTGTAACTAGGTTCGGTCTTCATAATGACTTGTAATTATGAATTTATGTAATTAAGAAGACAAAGATAATAAAATGTATTTTGTAAATGCTTCACTCATGGGTTTCATGAGCAAGGAGTTTTTATTATAGGTCAAAGACTTCTTCTTGATGTCTTTAGGGGTTTGTCACCTTGTCATAAATATATAATTCAAAGTCATGTATATGAAGTGTTGTTACACTTATAAAGGACAATCATTGATGTAATTGTATGCTCCAAAGACCTTGTCAAAGTACTCCTTGAAGACGACCTAGAAGATGTTGGCTCACAATCAGTTGGTAAAGTCAGCCCTATAGCAGAAGCCATGTTGGCCTAGAAGACTTGAGAAAAACCCTATATATACATAGGACTGCGACCTCATTGATGACATACAATTCAGACAAGTTATGTGAAAAAAAGTGCGAGCCAAGGATCTGTCTTGGTGTGAAAGGATAAGGACTAATCTATGAAGAAGGAAGAAGGATAATTACCTCGAAACTTGATCATACTATACCTCACATAATCCAGGAAATCGAGACCTATTCCAGGAAGGGAGAAGTCTGACCTCAATGCATATTAAAAAACTGGAGTTTGGTGCAAAGAGAAGTTTCAAGACAACGAAGAAGAGTCTCATTACAATGAAGAGAAAGGGGTCTCATATACTCTATCTTGAGCATGCTACATCTCTGTATAAGGTCTACAATATAGTGGGAGATAAAGAATTGTAGGAAAGAGTAGAGAATAGGTAGAACGAGGACTACCTTGAATAAGGGTGAATCTGTCTAAAGGACGAAGTAAGACATGATGTGGAACAAAGATTTGGTAACCGAAGAAAGGAATCAAAAGGTAAGGACCGAGCTTCCCTAGGGCTTCCCTAGGGCTGGTGCAGAACGGTGCAGAAAAGGAGATCAACATAAGGAGCCAAGAAAGAGCAGTGACAAGGTCTTGGAGGAATACCGGTGTCAAGGGTCTGTGTCATGGTCATGGTACTTGTCAATTGAAGATCTAGAAGAATAATTACTTTCGGGTTTTCCTCTCTAAGAGGGAGAGGTTTTGGCCCTGGCTTGAAGAGCCAAAATTATGTGTCTCTTGTGTTTTGATAATTGACTCGATGAAAGACATAATAAGCTAATGAAGATAAGATCTAAGTAATAGAAGCATAACAAGTATAACACAAGCAGTTATCAAGTAAGAGAATTGAATTAAACACTGCCCTACTAAATTCTCAACACCTTCAACAACAATTGAACCAACCCCCTTTTCTTCTTTGACTTTCATTTTATCAAAACTCTCCAAGGAGGCCATAGGTCCATTCACCTCAAGAAACCATTATGGAAGGAGAATGAAGCATCAATGTATCCCTATTTTGGTGGAGTAGACATGGAAGGTCGAGATAAGGTTCGCTTCATAAGTGGCTTATTGATAGGTGTTTTCGAATGACCCATTAATCAATTTAGTCCATTAGTTCATCGATTCATTAGGAGTTTACTATAGTGGGTTAACAACATGCTACCATATTTAATCTCTACACTAGCATAAGTTTGACATGCTTTCGAGGTTGGGTTTGACACCTCCCTAATACACTCATCCCACCTCTTGCTTTAGAGTTACCCATTATGCTAGCCTATTGATTTTCTTGGCTAAATAAAATCATGTTGCCTTCTTTGTTTTGATTTGTTGATCCAATGGGCTTTCCTTCACCTACTTTCTACCTTGGTTGATTCTCTAGCCTTTATCCTTTATCAAGCGAAGCCATTCATTTTAGTGGACTGATCCATTAAGGACCATATTCCCCAAAGTGTCTTCAGGTTGGTCATCAATTGTTGATCAACCTGCAAATGGATAATGCATGAATACTTTAGCGCTTTTGAGAACCTTCTCGCAACTTTCTATAAAAAGGTTTCCTAAATCCACCCCACAACTTCCGTATGTTCTTCCACTATTCTCTCCCACGTGACTTTCATAAACCATCAAGGACTATAGGCACAACATGACAAAACCTTTTGTTTGCTAATCATTTGCATAACGAACACTCCAATTAGTGCAAAAAACCCCATGACTTGATGATCTCTCTCATATTGTGACCAAAATCAGAGGCCAAAGAAAAGAAGACTAAACATTTTAATTTTTGAACATTTTTGCTTTACTATCACTAGAATCCAACAAAAAATTATAATTTTATACAAGGAAATTGCTATTTTCAATGGGTAAATGGATTGAGTACCTTTAAATACTCTTACTACTACCTAATCATAACAATTAACATTTATAATTTTATAATTTTTTTCTTTGGTATTATTTATTTACACTGGAAAAATAAAAAAATAAAAAATTTCAATGCATGTGAACTACTTAAAAATAAAATAAAATTATGAAATATAAAACCAACAAAAATACCAAACATAAACCTTTATAATATTTAATAAGGTTTATTATTTAAAATGTATTAAGTGGAAAAATAAAAAAATAAAAAATTCCAATGCATGTGAACTACTTAAAAATAAAATAAAATTATAAAATATAAAACCAACAAAAATACCAAACATAAACCTTTGTATTATTTAAAGTGACCCCAAAAAAATCAATTTCTAATCCATGTGAACTACTGAAACAAAAATATCAAATATGAAATAAGAAAACAACAAAATACCAAATATGAAATTTAAAAACCAAAATTCAACCAAAATTCAAGTCACCAAATATTAAAAATGGGATATAAAAACCAAAATCCTAGTCCAAATAAAATAGGGTGTTATCTAGAATTTGTGGTAGTCTGTCCCAAAATCTTCAAAACTACGCCTCGCTCGTTCGAAAGAGTTGAAACTTGAAATTCTATCCGTTGACAAAAAAAGCAAAAAGCATGCGCAGCACCAAAAGCGCTTGGAATAAAAAAGGGTTTTGTCAACCATTAAAAAAGGGTTGGTATAACAACCGTGGTTGCCAGAGAAAACTTGAGATCGGATGAGGGAAAATGAACTTAAATGAAACACAACATAATTCCTAAATCCAAATCCTCCTCTGGTGGTTGAAGGAAGGAAGGAAGGCAGGCTTGTAAAAGAGGAAGAACTCACAGACCTTTCTTCCGTGTAAACAGAGAAGAATCAGTATGACCAAGGCGTCGGTGAAGGGAAAATACGAAGCAGGTGTGCAAGCTGCCTCCACAACAGCTACTGTGAATGTTGGAGATCTAAAGCTGAAGGCCACATGCACCGATTCAACATTTGTTCATGCCCCCAGCCTCAATGGCATCACTCTGGGGATTGAGAAACCGGGTTTCTTCATGATAGACTATGATCTGCCCAAGAAGGTACATTCCACACTTCTCGATATAGTCTTCTTTAAATGCTAAAATACACGAGTTTCCATATAGTGGTGCGAGAACGTTCGGAGGTATTTATTTTGTTCTTATAATTTTTGGTGATCTGCAGGCTGCGAGATTCCAGTTCATGAGCTCCGCAAAACTTGCGGGCAAACAGCTGAAACTGACATACATCCATGCCCAAAAGGCCAATATGACTGTGTTGGATGGCAATTTGGCCTTTGATCCGTCGAACAAAGTCTCAGCTAAGTATAGCTTTGCATCGGCGAGCGGTCAGCTCAAGTACTCGTATGTCCATGCCGGAGGAGGCATAACATTTGAACCTGCCTATGATTTTGCGAGCAACTCATGGAACTTCTCAATGCAGAAGGCCTACGGAGAAGATACTCTTAAGACTTCGTACGAGCCATCGAAGAATACACTTGGTGTGGAATGGACCAGAGACTCGAAAATTGCAGGGTCTTTTAAGGTATTTTTATTTTTTGAGCTGTTTTTTTGTTTTTACATCATGTATAATCGAGGAAGTAATCGCACTCCACCCTCACACACTTAACCATAGAATGGGGATGCTGGTACCACGCCAGACCTTATGGAGCTCTCTCCCCTTTTCCCGAAATTTCCATAGAGAAGGCGTACCGGATGCCGCAACAGTGGCTGATATGACCAAAAAACCCTAGGAGATTTGATCCCGAGAACTATGTGGACTTAGCACAAGAACATCAACTACTAACCGAGCTAACCTTTTGGACACACTCTATCGATTCCCTGCAGGCTTAAGTCCACTCCTGTGTGCCCTTTGCTGGCTCACGTTGTAGCGGGGTAGCCGTATTTTAATTTGGTGGCCTAGTTGCCCTTGATGTAACAGTGCTCATAAGGGCAACCTCTTCACTAAAAAGAATAATAGAGAAGAGCCGGCATTGTTTCCTCAGAATACACACACACCCACCCTGTAAAACCCACATGCAGAGCATGCAATCTGAATTAGATTGGAGATGAAGAGAATATGTTAATGTTCCCACTTATGAAAAAGAAATTCATCGAGTCCTGTTATGCCAACTGTGACAGGATCTATCAGCTGATTACTGATAATCTTATTATGCGAGAGAACTTTCTGACAGAATTTTAAACAACAGGTCCGCATTTTTGAAAACGGGCTAGAACATTGCATATACGAGAGGATGAGGGGAACACAATACTATGGCCCTACCCTGCTTAGAAAAGTGTATGGGGCCACTCTGACTTTAACTTCCAACCAATACATTGCGTCTGATACAAAGCTAAATTGTTAAATTTAGATAACCATGGTATGTTATATTCTTAAAGGAGTTTTACTTCAATCTTTTTTATAGGCCCGATACAAATTAGCAATCACATAAACATGAAAGTAAAACGCTGATAGAACATAATAATAGATCAACAGAAGACAAACCAATAATATAAATCAGAAATTACTATCCTTCTTGTCCAACAAAGATAGAGAGTAATGTTCGTTACGACAGTCAACAGAATGCACCAGCCAGCAAAGTCTTCTCCAACATCAGATCAGCCAATCCTCCAAGTGTCACACACCCCACAAAGACAGCTCCAAAGAAGTCAACGCTGGTCAACAGAAAAGTCAACGTTGCGGTCAAATGTCTCCCTTTTCCTCGATCTTTGTGCCCTCTAATGCAGCCTCAAGAGATCAGATTTTCTGCACAAGTTGGAGGGCAAAAACTCCAAGATCTGATCCACGGTCAATGCTGGTCAACGCACCAGCAAAACAGCCCTAAAACAGTCCTCACTTCTTCAGCTTCAGATCCGCATGTGTGAGAGAGAGAGGCCTCCAAAGGCTGATCGAACCAATCAGATCACAAGAGAAAATGTGTGATGAGTTGATGAGCAAATTATCTTCAAGTCTCTCTAATTTACATCCATCAGTGAGGGTGTGTGACACATCTATTGGGCTTGCAAGCCTACAATACAAATCTGGACGACCTTGCACATGTGTGGAAAATAAAATCAAAATATATGTTCTGCTTATCCAAACAAGATGATCTTTAGATCAATCTTGCACCTCTCCGAAAGAGGAATCCAACAAAAATATAATCATCATCGTATGAGCAGTGCAACATGGAGTTTGGACCTAATTGCCCAAAATTAACACTCCCTCTCAACTAGGGAGAACTCCATCTGTCCACCTGTGCTATCCAGTGATTAGTACCATCGTGTACTATCATATATCATCCTGCACTCCTGTGTCATCTTGTAGTAACTTGCTTTGTTGGCTCTTCTTCACAAATAGAACAAAAAGGGTGAGTCACAAAGACATCATGCTCTGTTGACCCGAAGTCAGCTTAGAGGTTAAAACCTCTCTCAAACTCAAAAAAGTCTCATACTAACCCGAAGTTAATTTACTGATCCGAAGTCAGTTTAGAGGTAAGAACCTCATCAGACTTGATCTCAGATCAAGGTGTTGGACACGTGCCATCTTAGACATAGAGAGTATGATAATCTCTGATGCGTCCATTGGTCTTGCTATTGGTCTCTATCCACATTTCCCACCACATTGGCCAGATGAGAGGTACTTCCCATGAGTCCGAAACTCCATGGGTAGGATGCGTGTGGGGCATAGATCAAAGAGAGGTGAACCAACTCAATATCATAACGGTGGGGCAAAAGCACAACAAGGTTCGACAAGCCTAGCCCCGTGTGTGCTTATAGCTCCAAGAAGCTGTCCCGAAGCCCCCCCGGAGCTCCCAAAGCTCATTTTCCAACTCAGGCAACATCCTCATAATAAGATTTGTCCACGATTCCAAGCTTCTCAAAGAAGGTTAAGAATTTGACCTTCTCCAGGGGCTTTGTGGGAATATCCGTGACCTGCTCATCAGCCCCAATGTGATCGAGCCTTACGATGCCTCGTTGTACCATATCCCGAATGAAGTGGTACCTAATATCAATATGCTTGGATCGATCGTGGAACATGGGTTTCTCAGAAAGACGAATCCCACTCTGGTTATCACTAAGGATAATGGTGGTATCTAGCACATGTCCAAACAACTCACTAAGAGCTTTCTCAACCAAACAACTTCACAACAGGCCATACTTGTTGCAATGTATTCGACGTCAACGGTGCTCAAAGACACAGACTTCTGCTTCCTGCTTATCCAAGATATCGAAGCAAAACCCAAGGTGAAGCAACATCCAAATGTGCTCTTGCGATCCACCACACTGCCAGCCCAATTGACATCAATATATCCATGGAGTATCAAACTCCCGACAGTGTATCTCAGCCCATGGTTGATTGTGCCCCGAAGATATCTCAATAGATTCTTGGCACCAATCTAGTGAATGTGATGAGGTTCAACTATATGTTGACTCAAAGTGTTCACTGCAAATCATACGTCCGGACGGGAGTTCACTAAGAACATTAGGGCCCCCACGAGTTGTCGATACTCGGTGGGATTTCCCACCTTGGGCCCAACAACGCTTCCACACAACTTCTTAATGTTGAGTTCCATCGGTGTCGACACAAACTTACAATCCACCATACCAAATCTCTCCAGTAGCTTCACGACATATTTTCCTTTAGAAAGGAAAATCTCGCCTGGCCTTTGCCAGACCTCCAAGCCTAGGAAATAATGCATCAGTCCTAGGTCTTTCATTTCAAACTCGGAAGCTAGCTCCCTCTTACATTGATGAATGAGCGGGTCAGCACCTGTTAGGAAGAGATTGTCCACATAGAGAACCAGAATGAGAGGCCTTTCTTTATCAACCTTAAAATAAAGGTTTGGATCTGCATCACTTCGAGTGAAGCCCAACTTCATCAAGTAGCTATCTATCCTCTCATACCAAGCCCTGGGGCCTTGCTTCAACCCATAGAGGGCTTTTTTCAACCTGCAAACATAGGTGTCTTTCTCTTGGACTTCGAATCCCAGAGGTTGCTCCACATAAACCTCTTCCTTTATTGAACCATGCAGAAAGGCAGTCTTCACATCCATCTGATGGAGACTCCATCCTTGCGTTGCAGCAAGGGCAATGATAGGTCGGATGGTGGTATAGCATGTGACAGGTGCAAATATATCATCATAGTCTATGCCTTCTTTTTGAGAGAAGCCTCGGGCAACAAATCTTTCCTTGTACTTTACAACACTTCCATTAGCTCCATGCTTGATCTCGAAGAGCCATTTTGAGTTGACGACAGATTTGTCCTCCGGTTTCGAGACCACTTCCCAGACATCATTCTTCCTGATAGATTCATATTCTTTTTGTTGAAATTTGGTTACCGAATGATAGGTGGTTCCCTAAGGCTTTGATCTTTGGCTTAGGGAAAAATGTCCAAAAGAATTTAATTTTTCTTCTAAAATGACTTTAAGTGATAAAGTTACTAAAGTCTAATTTTAAAGTGACTTTAATAAAAGTCAATGTGAAATTAGAAAGTGAAAAGTGACTTTGGAAATAAATGACTAAGTGGGTCTTTATTAAAGTGGGGTGAATTAAAAAATAGAAAGTGAGATTTAAATGAGCATTTAATCTCAGCCCTAGATCTAAAGCTATCTCAGCCATTGGATTTAGGGATTCTCCAAAAGTCACTTAGGGTTAGGTTAAAGAAGGAAAATGAGGGAAAAGGTCATTCATTATTTCATGAGTAGATTGAGAGAAGGAGAGGAAGAGAGCAAAGGATATTCTTGAGCAGAGAAGGAGGAGGAAGAACAACACCTTGGCACGCATACTGAGGCAACAAGATTTCATCAGATCCGTACAACAAGTAGCAGCACGAAGTTCAAGGCAAGTGGCACGAATTTCTAGAAGGGAAAACATCATTTAATGCAACACGAATTTCGAGGTCCATACAACAGTTAAGGAGGCATGGAAACCGAGGTCCATATAGCAGCAAAACATATATGTTTTCCTGAAATCCGTACAGCAGTTTTCAGCACGCAAATTGAGGTCAATACAATAGCCATAAAACACGTTTTTCGAGGTAGCAAGTGGCACAATTTTCGAGGAGGCCGTGCAACTGTTCCGGCACTGTTTTCGGTCCTGTCCATACAACATTTAAGGCTATACTTTCTGCTGTAATTTTTGGTTTCTGTTTGGCACGAAAATCGAGGCGGAGGTTGTGCACGATTTTCGAGATAAGTAAAAATACTGGTTGCTGGAATTTTTCTGTGTTTTGTATTTCTCTGTAAAATATATTTATCAGAAATAAAAGAGAGCTTTTGAACTGGTTTTCTCCAAGAGTTGTAGGGGGTTTTACTAGGGTCAAGTTGACCAAAAATCAGCGTATCAAAATTCTGTGTGTCGCTGATTTATTTTTCTGAGTTTTATTTCTGCATTTCAGCATTGTGAAATTTCCAGAATTAGTGTTTTCAGAGAATATTTATTTTTTCTAGCTTGTTGAATGTATGGCTATGGGAATGGACATTTAACTATATGGGAGAAATAAGGAGAAACTGAAAACCGTTATTGGGTATTAAAATTTCTACATGGTATTAGAGTTATTTTGTTGAAAAAGGCAGTTTGGGACAACAAGAAGAAAAATTACAGCAAACTAATTTTTCACACATAAATCATTACATTTACTACCGCAGTGTTATTTTCAGTTTATTAAGATAGCAAGCATGTCTTTGGGCTTGAGGGTGGAGGATAGGTTGGATGGGCATAGTAGCTACAATGTTTGGAAGGAGAGAATGCAGAGCATCTTTGAGGAGGGAGAAGTCTGGGATATCATGGTGCATATCGCACAACACCCTGTTAATGTGCCTATTGATGCTATTCAGTTGGCAACCTTTAATAAAAAGAATAATAAGGGTAAGAGACTGATTCTAGATGGAATCAAAGACCATTGCATTCCTTATGTGAGAGGAAAGAGATATGCTTATGAGATGTGGACAACATTGACCAATCTCTACCAGAGTACCAATGAGAACAGGAAAATGGTCCTAAGGGAGAAGTTGAAGACCATTAATATGGGTAAGACTGATAGTGCAGCTGGATATCTCACAAATATTACTAATGTGAGAGATGCATTGGCAGTAGTTGGAGAGGTCATTCCACCCACTGAGTTGGTGCGGATTGCAGTGAATGGCCTTCCCAGTTCATGGTTGAACTTTGCTGATGGGTTTGTGCACGTGAGACCCTTCCCTCTTGGGAGAGGTTCTGGGATGATTGCATACAGACAAAAACCAGAAAGAGCCAGCTTGGGGCAGCCAAACCAGTTGAGCAGGATGAGGATGTAGCACTGTTGGCAGGAGGCAAGAAAGGCAAGGGAAAGAAGCAAGCTTCCACAAGTGGTGGTGGGGGCAAAGGCAAAGGTAAAGGTAAATAGGGGAACACACAGAAGGACTATTCCAAGGTAAAGTGTTGGAATTGTTAGAAGATGGGACACTATGCAGTTGTGTGTCTGGAGAAGAAGAAGAAGGGGAAGAACCAGAGCATGGCAGCATCAACAGAGATAGAGGACTTCACAGATAGCTTTGACCGGGAGTTTGGGTTCATTGCTTGTGAGTCCACTAGTGCAGGATCACCTGCCATGGAGGTTGAGAGGGAGTGTGCATTTCCCTCCACTAGCGGAGCATCTTCAGGTATCTGGTATGTTGATAGTGGGGCTTCACGTCATATGACAGGAGTCCGTGAGTACTTCTCAGAGCTTTCAGAGAGTGGCACTGATATAGAGGTAGTACTCGGAGATGACAGCATTGTTAGAGCAGTTGGTGTGGGAACATTGACATTTGATAGGGAACCCAAACCTTTCTCGAAGGTGTCAGATGTTCTATATGTGCCATGTCAGATGTTCTATATGTGCCAAGGATGAGGAAGAACCTCATATCCGTCTCAGCATTGGAGGACAGTGGATATGAGATATTGTTCAGGAGAGGACAGGTGTTGATATATCCTAGGGGCGCTCCAGCAGATTCAGCTAGAGTGATAGGTGTACGCCATGCAAAGGTGTACAAGTTTGCATTTCAACCCCTTTTGGCATTGAGTAGTAGTACCAACAGTAGAGCTAGCAGTTCAGAGCTGTGTGAGATTTGGCATCGCAGGATAGGGCACATGTATCATGGAGCCTTGAGGACATTGCGGGAGATCACTATAGGTGTGCCAGATTTTAGTACTGATCACTTTGATACATGCAGAGGATGTGCTATGGGCAAGTTTGCCAAATCCCCTTTTCCCAGCAGTGACGGCAGATCGACTGGGATACTTGATTTGATTCATTTTGATGTGAGCGGTTGGATGTCTCATGTTTTTTTGAGTGGATATGACTATTATGTTTTATTCATTGATGATCACTCTAGGAGGACCTGGATTTATTTCTTGAAGACCAAGAGTGAGGTCTTCAAGTGGTTTCAGGAGTTCAGAGCTCTTGTGGAGACTCAGACAGGTCGGAAGATCAAGTCTCTGAGGTCGGACAATGGAGGGGAGTACACCCTTAGTGAGTTTGTTGATTATTGTGCGGAGGCAGGCATTTGGAGGGAGTTCACAGTTCCTTACAACCCCCAGCAGAACGGGGTTGCGGAGAGGAAGAACAGATCCATCGGAGGGGCTGCCAAAGCCATGCTACATGATCAGGGGTTACCATTGTTTTTGTGGGCAGAGGCCTGCAACACTGTTGTATATTTGCAGAACAGGAGTCCACATCGTGCCTTGGGGCATGTGACTCCAGAGGAGGCTTTTTTTGGGAAGAAGCCTGATGTTGGTCATCTTCGTATCTTTGGGTGTATTGCATACTCCTATGTACCCAAGGAGAAGAGGACCAAGCTAGAGCCCACCGCAGAGAAGGGTGTCTTTGTGGGCTATAGTGAGACCTCGAAGGCCTTTCGGATTTATATTCCCGCACAGAGGAGAGTTGTTGTCAGGCAGGATGTGAAGTTCGAGGAGGACAGGGCCTTCAGGAGGTCACGGGAGATAGACTATCTGGATCGACCAAACCCTCAGGAGCAGTTGAGTCAGTCGCAGGGATCCAGTGGGTAGGGATCAGGAAGTACATCGATTACGGTGTCAGGTCTGTCAGTGAGCAATGGCTCACAGAGTCAGAGGGGTGGTGCTTCGGGCAGCATGCATAGCAGTCCGCAGAGCAGTTCACTAGGGAGTCCACTGATGGACAGTTCACACGGTACTTCAGCGTCTACAGGTTCAGGTTCAGGCAGGAGGACAGCAGACAGACAGTCAGGAGTTCAGGCTCTTGATGATGATGAGGAGGAGTTTCATTCTCCGGTGGGAGAAGTGTGCTCAGGGAAGAGGAAGCCCAAGTGGCTTCAGGATACCTTGAGAAAGGCCACATCTGTTGCTGGGCCTAAGAGGCCGGTCAGAGAGAGCAGACCACCTGAGAGGTTTTGTAGCTATATGGCAATGGTTGCCAACATCATTGACTCTGAGCCTTCTAGCTATGAGGAGGCAGCTAGCCAGCAGGTCTGGAGAGAGGCCATGCAGGAGGAGTATTCTTCTATCATGAAGAATGATGTTTGGGAGGTGGTGTCGAGGCCTGAGGGCAAATTCGTGGTTACTTCCAGATGGCTTTACAAGGTAAAGCATGCTGCAGATGGCAGCATTGAGAAATTCAAGGCAAGGTTTGTGGCTAGAGGGTTCTCCCAGGTAGAGGGAGTTGATTATGAGGAGACCTTCGCTCCCGTGGCTCGATATACTTCGATTCGCTCCATCATATCGATAGCAGCAGAGATGGGTTGGAAGATCCACTAGATGGATGTGAAGATCACATTTCTCAATGGCTTCATACAGGAGGAGGTGTACATTGAGCAGCCACAGGGCTTTGAGGTGCATGGGAAGGAGTCCCATGTGTGCAGACTGAAGAAGGCCCTTTATGGCCTGAAGCAAGCTCCCAGAGCTTGGTACTCCAGGATAGATACATACTTGTAGGAGATGGGTTTCACAAAGAGTGAGGCAGATCTGAACCTTTACTATATTGTGATAGGTGAGGAGCCTCTCATTCTGGTGCTGTATGTGGATGACTTAGTCATTACAGGTGCAGAGAGACTCATAGAGCACTGCAAGAGAGATCTTGCGTCGGAGTTTGAGATGAAGGACATCGGCTTGATGCATTAATTTTTGGGTTTGGAGGTGTGGCAGGAGGAGGGGAATTTCTTCCTGGGACAGGGGAAGTATATTGTGGACATCCTTGGCAGATTCCACATGGAGGATTGTAGACCCATGTCGACACCGATGATCACCAACTGGAAGAAGCTTCATGCTTCGGATTCCGAGTTGGTGGATCCCACATTGTACAGACAGCCGATTGGTTCCTTGATGTATTTGGTCAACACTAGACCAGATATTTGTTTTGCAGTCAACACGATGAGTCAGTTTATGTGTGAGCCTAGGAAGGTTCACTGGGTGGCTGCAAAACACATTTTGCGGTACTTGCAGGGGACAGTGGATTATGGTCTGGACTACAGGCAGGGGGATGGAGTGAGATTGGTAGGTTACACTGATTCTGATTGGGCAGGTTGTGCTTCTGATAGGAAGAGTACTTCAGGGTGCTGTTTTGGGTTGGGTTCGGCAGTGGTGTCATGGTTCAGCCGGAAGCAGCAGTCAGTAGCATTGAGTTCAGCGGAAGCAGAGTATATGGCAGCCAGTCTAGCTAGTTGTGAGGCCATCTGGCTTCGCAAGATGTTGTTTGGTTTATTTGGTCAGCCGTTGAGACCTTCAGTGATTTACTGTGATAATCAGAGTTGCATTAAACTCACGGAGAATCCAGTATTTCATGACAAGTCAAAGCATATCGGGATCAAATATCATTTCATCAGAGACTATGTTCAGAAGGGAGCTGTGAAGCTTGAGTATATTCCCACTGATGAGCAGGTTGCAGATATTTTTACCAAAGCCTTACCACGGGGCAAGCATGTCTACTTCAAAGACAAGATGGGTGTGGTGAGGAACATCTTCCTCGGTAAGAGGGAGTGTTGAAATTTGGTTACCGGAGGATAGGTGGTTCCCTAAGGCTTTGATCTTTGGCCTAGGGAGAAGTGTCCAAAACAATTTAATTTTTCTCCTAAAGTGACTTTATAAAGTTATAAATCAAATCTAATTTAAAAGTGACTTTAAGTGATAAAGTTACTAAAGTCTAATTTTAAAGTGACTTTAATAAAGTCAATGTGAAATTAGAAAGTGAAAAGTGACTTTGGAAATAAATGACTTAAGTGGGTCTTTATTAAAGTGGGGTGAATTAAAAATAGAAAGTGGGATTTAAATGAACATTTAATCTCAGCCCTAGATTTAAAGCTATCTCAGCCATTGGATTTAGGGATTCCCCAAAAGTCACTTAGGGTTAGGTTAAAGGAGGAAAATGAGGGAAAAGGTCATTCATTCTTTCATGAGCAGATTGAGAGAAGGAGAGGAAGAGAGTAAAGGATATTTCTGAGCAGAGAAGAAAGAGGAAGAACAACACTTTGGCACGCATACCGAGACAACAAGATTTCAACAAATCCGTACAGTAAGCAACATCACGAAGTTCAAGGCAAATGGCATGAATTTCGAGGAGGGAAAACATCATTTAATGCAGCACAAATTTCGAGGTCCGTACAACAGTTAAGGAGGCACGAAAATTGAGGTCCGTACAACAGCAAAACAAATATGTTTTCTTGAAATCTATACAGCAGTTTTCAGCACGCAAATCAAGGTCAGTACAACTGCTGTACATCACGTTTTTCGAGGTAGCAAGTGGCACAGTTTTCGAGGAGGTCGTACAACTGTTCATGCACTGTTTTCGGTGCTGTCCGTACAGCATTTAAGGCTGTACTTTCTGCTG
Source organism: Pinus albicaulis (assembly GCA_034641835.2). Classification (NCBI taxonomy): domain Eukaryota; kingdom Viridiplantae; phylum Streptophyta; class Pinopsida; order Pinales; family Pinaceae; genus Pinus; species Pinus albicaulis. The sequence goes on from CM076575.1 coordinate 224,151,442, forward strand.
TAATTTTCTGTTTCTGTTTGGCATGAAAATTGAGGCAGAGGTTGTGCACGGTTTTCGAGATAAGTAAAAATACTGGTTGCTGGAATTTTTCTGTGTTTTCTATTTCTCTGTAAAAAATATTTATCAGAAATAAAAGACAACTTTCGAACTGGTTTTCCCCAAGAGTTGTAGGGGGTTTTTCTAGGGTCAAGTTGACCAAAAATCAACGTGTCAAAATTTTGTGTGTGGCTGATTATTTTTCTGAGTTTTATTTCTGTATTTCAACATTGTGAAATTTCTAGAATTAGTGTTTTCAGAAAATATTTATTTTTTCCAGCTTGTTGAATGTATGGCTATGGGAATGGGCATTTAACTATATGGGAGAAATAAGGAGAAACTGAAAACCGGTGTTGGGTATTAAAATTTCTACACTTTGTGCATAGCATCCTTCCAAACTTGATGCTTTACGACTTCATCAAATGATCTATGCTCAGATTGTACAATTGTACTAATGCCTGCTAGATACCCTTGGTATCTATTCAGCTTCTTACTTTCACGGAATGTCCCCCTTGGGGCAATAAGTCTCTCGGCATCTTCGAGAGTGTCCCTAAGCCATGAGGGTCTCTTCTTATTTGAAGGAGGTGGATCAATAGGATCCATTGGTCCTTCAACATTAGGCATCGGTTCATCCTTTGATTCTTCTTGCCTTCCAACTTCTTCTTCTTCTTTGTCTTCCTTTGAGCTAGGAAGATTTCTTACTCTCTTGAGGGCAACATCTTCATCAAAGGTGACATCGTGGCATATCTCCACTTCTCTTTGACCAGACACATAGATTCTATATGGCTTCGAAATTTCATTGTAGCCCACAAACATTCCATTCTTTCCAGAAGCATCCAGCTTGCTTCTCTTTTCTTTCGGTACATGAAAGTAAACAGGACTACCAAAAGCTCTAAAATGAGAAACATCAGGTTTCTTACCAGAGAAGACTTCTTCGGGAGTCTTGGAGTCCAAAGCAGAATGCGGGCATCTATTTTGAACGTACACAGTAGTGTTCGCAGCTTCTCCCCATAGAAACTTCGGAAGACCTTGGTCATATAGCATGGTGCGGGCAGCTTCCACAATGGTCCTGTTCTTTCTTTCAACAACAACATTTTGCTCAGGAGTATACACAGTTGTGGTCTCCCTCTTAATGCCAGCTTCTTTGCAAAAGTCATTGAACTCATTTGACTCATACTCAGTCCCATTGTTGATCCTCAAAATTTTGATTTTCTTCCCGGTTTGATTTTCAACCAAGGCCTTGAAGGTACAAAACCATTTGAATGCTTCGTCCTTCTTCTTCAAGAAATATATCCAGGACTTGCAAGAGAAGTCATCTATAAAAGTCATGTAATAGGAACATCCTCCAAGGATGTTACGGGCAGCATACCAAATAAATTAGAATGTGTCAATTGCACACTATCAGATGTCTTTGTGACACTTGAAGGGAATGGTCCCCTTGTATGCTTCCCTTTGGCACAACCTTGACATATACCTTCATGATCATCTTTAAACTTGGGCATCCTTGTCACCACCTTCCTTGCTTCGGGAAGGGCTTTGTAATGAAGGTGTGCAAACCTCCGGTGCCAGAACTCAGCTTGAAGAGTTGTATCACATGACATAGCCCCCAACGAACTTCCTCCAACTTGGTAGAGTGTATCAACTCTAAAACCAATAGTAAGAGCTTCTTTGAAGTTCTTCTTCTAGATGCGTACCTTTCCATCAACGAATGCCACCTTGAATCCTTTGTCTTCCATTGCCGAAATAGACACAAGGTTTTTCTTCAAATCAGGTATGTACAACACATCTTGTAAGCAGAGGACTTGACCTTGAGACAGATGAAGGGTCATAGTCCCCGTCCCTTTCACGGGATAGGTGGAATTATCTCCAAGGATAATTTCTAAATTTTTATCAATCAAATCAGAGAGGGCTTCTTTATAACTAGTGAGGTGCCTTGAAACCAGACATCCAGGGTGTTGGGAGGAGATGCTGCAGAGAGGGCAGAAACAAGAATATATTCATTTTTCTTATTATCAATAACATTAGATTCGTTGTACCTGGAATTTCTTGACCTCTTGAAAGGTTTCCCATTTCCACTACGATCAGAGGGAGCCTTCCTCTTTCCTTTGAACCTGTTGTTCCTTTGATTGCCATTCCCCATGAAGTTGTTGTTGTCATCATCCCTGGGAGAGTCCCTTCTATTGGGGTACTCTCTTGCATAGTGACCAAACTCGTTACAAGTGTAACATCTTCCTTTCCTTCCTTTGGGCCCCGCTCTTCCATGGTTTTGATTTCTCGGACCACCATTGTTCCTCTTCTTTGCATGAGCGGCAAAGGTCGTAGGGTCACCTCCATTTCCATTAGAGGGATGATCTCTCTCCATCATTCTTGTCTACTCTTAGGTGCATCTCATTAATATTTCATCAAAATCAGGAATGACATTATTATTAAGAATAATAGTATTGAATACATACCAATCACGGGGGAGACCTCCAAGCGCAATGAGAACCATCTCTTGATCAACTATTTCTTCTGCAATAGCTAAGAGATTGTTCTTGATTTCAGTGAGCCTCATAAAGTAGGATTGAATGGATTCTTTGCCCTTCTTGATATTCTTCAATTGATTCTTGAAGAAAAGCATTTGATTAGCATTGCTAACCCTGAACATGCTAACCAACTTATCATACATCTCTTTAGATGTGCCCAGCTCATAGATGTAAGCAACCAAGTGCTTATGAATTGAATCCCTGATAATCATCGTTGCTTTGATTTCCCCTTTTCTATACTTCGCCTTTGTGGTAGTAGGTGCATTCGCCTTTGTGGTAGCAAGTGCATTTGATGGAGGCTCATGAATCTTCCCCTGCACATAATCCATGACATCTTGATCTTCTAATGCCAAATCCAAGGACATCTTCCATGCATGATAATCAGACTTGTCAGTCAACTTATCATCAGATTTGAAACCCTTATAGGTTGAGGAGGCCATTGGTCCTTGATAGGATTTCTCCTTCGGTGATTGTTTTTCACACTAGCTTGGGCTTTGTCTTCACCTTAGTTCTGATACCATGTTAAATTTAGATAACCATGGTATGTTCTATGCTTAAAGCAGTTTTACTTCAACCTTTCTTATAGGCCCGATACAAATTAGCAATCACATAAACATGAAAGTAAAATGCTGATAGAACATAATAATAGATCAACAGAAGACAAGCTAATAATATAAACCAAAATTTACAATTCTTCTTGTCAAGCAAATATAGAGAGTAATGTTCGTTATGGCAGTCAACAGGATGCACCAGCCAACAAAGCCTTCTCCAACATCAGATCAGCCAATCCTCCAAGTGTCACACACACCCCACAAAGACAACTCAAAAAAGTCAATGCTAGTCAACAAAAAAGTCAACGTTGCGGTTTAGGGCTGTGGTCAAAGGTCTCCCTTTTCCTCGATCTTTGTGCCCTCTAATGCGGCCTCAAGAGATCAGATTTCTGCACAAGTTGGAGGTCAAAACTCCAACGTTGGTCAACGCACCATCAAAAGAGCCCTAAAATCGTCTGCACTTTTTCAGCTTCAGATCCACACGTGAGAGAGAGAGGCCTCCAAAGGCTGATCAAACCAATCAGATCACAAGAGAAAATGTGTGATGAGTTGATGAGCAAATGGTCTTCAAGTCTCTCCAATTTATATCCATCAGTGAGGGTGTGTGACACATCTATTGGGCTTGCAAGCCTACATTACAAATATGGCCGACCTTGCACATGTGTGGAAAATAAAATCAAAATATATGTTCTGTTCATCTAAACAAGATGATCTTTAGATCAATCTTGCACCTCTCCGAAAGAGGAATCCAACAAAATTATAATCATCATCATATGAGTAGTGCAACATGGAGTTTGGACGTAGTTGCCCAAAAAATAATAAATGTAATAGGAAACGTGAGAACATAGGTGTGTTGTTAAACTCTGAAGATGTTCTATGCTAGATGCAAATTTACTTTAGACTTCTAGGGCAATCACATGAAAGTAAGATGCAGATAGAACATACCAATAGATCGATAGAAGTCAAGCCAAAAACAGAGATAAAGAATGGTGGCGTTACGGCGATCAGCAGGATGCTTCAATCAGCAAAATCTCCATAGGGCAGCGAACCCAATGTGTCACACAACCCTAAGACGGCTCATAAAAAATGCTCCACCAAGACGCTGCACCAAGAAGCCCTAACCACAAAGAACGCTGCTCCAACACCATCCAGGAAAGAAGAGAATGCCTCCACAAAATGTGTGTCAAATGAACTCCAAGTCTCTCCAATATATAGTCATCTGTAGGGGTGTGTGACACATCTCTTATGCATGTGGGATAAATCAGGTTGACCTTGCACATATGGAATAAATTCAAAATACATGTTCTGCTCATTCGATCAAGATGATCTTTACATCGATCTTGCACCTCTCCAAAAGAGGAATCCAATAAAAATGTTGGCATCGTCATCTGAGCATCACAATATGGAGTTTGGACCTAGTTGTCCAAAATTAACACTCCCTCTCAACTAGGGAGAACTCCATCCATCAGTGCCATCCAAACATCGTGCGTCATCCCGCCGTAACTTGCTTTGCTGGCTCTTTATTTCAGAACAAAGGGTGAGTCACAAAGACATCACTCCCGACTGACAAAATCAGCTTAGAGGTCCGAAACCTCTATAGGAGTCAAAGGAGTCTCATACTAACCCGAAGTTAGTTTAACTGACTCGAAGTCAGTTGGAGGTTCGAAACCTCACTTGGACTCAAAAGAGTCATATACTAACCCGAAGTTAGTTTAACTGACCCTTAACTGACCCGAAGTTAGTTTAACTGACCCTTAACTGACCCGAAGTCAGTTGGAGGTTTGAAACCTCACTTGAATTGATCCCAGATCAAGTGGTGGACACGTGCCATCCTAGACATAGAGAGTACGACAATCTCCGATGCGTCCATTGGTCTTGCTATTTTGGTCTTTGTTCACATTTCCCATCTCATTGGCCAAATGAGAGGTACTTCCCATCAGTCCGGTACTCCTTGGGTAGGATGCATACGGGGCACAAATCAAAGAGAAGTAAACCAACTCAATATCATCACGGTGGGGCGGAAGCACACCAACAAGGTTCGCCAAGCCTAGCCCTGTGGTTGCTTATAGCTTCGAGAAGCTTTCCCCAAAGCCCCCCTGGAGCTCCTAGAGCTCGTCGTCCAACAGGACCCTCCAAATAGGGTCGTTCCACGATTCCAGTATTCTCACGGAAGGTTAGGAACTTGACCTTCCTCAAGGGCTTTGTGAGAATATCCGCGACCTGCTCATTAGTTCCTATATGATCGAGCCTTACGACGCCTCGCTGTACCATATCCCGGATAAAATGGTACCAGACATCAACATGCTTGGATCGATCATGGAACACAGGATTCTCTGACAAACAAATCCCCCTTTGGTTATCACAAAGGATAACGATGTCATCTAGCACATGCTTGAGCAACTCACTGAAGAGCTTTCACAACCAAGTGGCTTAACAATAGGCCATACACGCTGCAATGTATTTGGCCTCAGCGGTGCTCAAAACTACCGACTTCTGCTTCCTGCTCGAAGCAGACCCAAGTGTGAAGCAACATCCATATGTGCTCTTGCGATCCACCACACTGCCAATCCAATCGGCATCACTATATCCACGGAGTCTCAAACTCCTGGCAGTGTATCTTAGACCATGGTCTATCATGCCCCAGAGATATCTCAAGAGTCTCTTGGCACCAACTCAGTGAATGTTATGAGGATCAACCACGTGTTGACTCAAAGTGTTCACTGTACAACATACGTCCGGACGGATGTTCCCTACAAACATCAGGGCCCCTACGAGTTGTCGATACTCGGTAGGATTTGCTAGCACGGGCCCAACATCATTTCCACTCAACTTCTTAAGGTTGAGCTTTATTGGAGTCGACACAGACTTATAGTCTATCATTCCAAATCTTTCCAGCAACTTCACAATGTATTTTACTTGAGAGAGGAAAATCTCGCTAGGTCTATGCCAGACCTCCAGGTCTAGGAACTAATGCATTAGTCCTAGGTCCTTCATCTTGAACTCAGAAGCGAGCTCCCTCTTACACTGATGAATGAGAGGGTTAGCACTTGTCAGGAAGAGATCGTTCACATAGAGAACTAGAATGAGAGGCTTTTCTCTATCAACCTTGAGGTAAGGTTCGGATCAACATTACTTCGGGTGAAGCCCAGCTTCATCAAGTAGCTATCTATCCTCTCGTACCAAGCCCTAGGGGCTTGCTTCAACCCATAGAGGGCTTTCTTCAACCTGCATACATGGGAGTCTCTATCTTGGACTTCGAACCCCAGAGGTTGCTTCATATACACCTCTTCCTTCATTGAACCATGCAGAAAAAACAGTCTTCACATCCATTTGATGTAGACTCCATCCTTGCATAGCAGCAAGGGTAATAATAGATCACAGGTGCAATCATAATCTATGTCTTCCTTGAGAGAAGCCTCAGGCAACAAATCTTGCATTATACTTTTCAGCACTCCCACCAGATCAATGCTTGATCTTACAGAGCCATTTTGAGGTGACAACAGCTTTGTCCTCCGGTCTCGGAACCACATCCCAGACATCATTCTTCATAATGGACTCCTGCTCTTCGTGTATGGCATCCTTCCAGACTTGATGCTTTACGGCTTCTTCAAATGATCCAGGCTCATATTGTACACATGGCTGCTGGATACCCTTGGTATCTATACGGCTTCTTGCTTTCCCGGAATGTCCCCCTTTGGGGCCATATGTATCTTGGCATCTCCGAGAGAGTCTCTGAGCCATGAGGGTCTTCTCCTTTTTCTTTTCCCCCTTTTCTTCTAGCAATGTCATTTGCTTAGGAGCATACATGGTTGTGGTCTCCCTCTTAATGCCAACTCCTCTTGTGAGAGAAGACATCTATAAGAACATCCTACCAAGGATTTCACAGACAACATATTAGATAAGTCAGAGTGTATCAGATGTCTTTGTGACACTTGAGGAATGAAGAAAAGTCCCCTATGCTTTCCTTTGGCACAACCTTGACAAATGCCTTAATGATTATTTTGAATTCGGGCATCCGAGACACCAACTCGGAAAGGGCTTTGTAATGATAAGCCTGAATCTTATTCACCCCACTGTTAAGGCCATACAAGAATCATAGCCATATACTGCCATATATCTGTCATACATCTAGATATGTATCATATGTTTTCATATCACTGATTACATTGTTGCCATAATATTATCATACACATCACTATGGTTATATATATTTTTCCATATGCTTCTGAAGGTACCACAGACCAAGTTCATATAGTTTCTGCCCTATACAATGAAGTCATATATACTTTGCCATATGTCACTGTTCTAAGGCTCATCGAACAACCATTGATATTATCCTTAGACAGCAGTCAAAGACAGACAAACTTTCCATGTAAGAATTAATTTTACATACCTCTTCTTTTGTCTGTCTTCTTACAGTAGATTTCCAAAGCACTGTACGTATCAACTTAGCAATTCTGCCTTCACATAATAATTGAGCTGCTTACTTATTGTCATCTTTTCAGGGTCTTGACCCTTGGCTTCAAGGCATGAAAAACATAAACTGATCCTTTAATTTGGGCAAAACTTGGCCTTGGAAGGACCATAAAAAATCGATCCTCCTTAAGGTCTCAAGCTGGGAGAGACACTCCTCCTTTACGCTCAACCCTTAAGATTACCCACACAAGTCACCCTACAGGTGGTTGTCCCCAGCAGGAGAACAAACTGACCTCAAATCTTATATTCTTATTGAGCTTAGTGTTCTTCTATTTTCTGGTCCGAGCCTTCAACAGGTGTTAAATCTTATAGGTCTGAAGTTATTAGTATCACCACAGGTCCGAGCACTTTGGAGCCTTTCCACATCACTATTCTGAAACCGCAATACTACCACTGTTCTTGTCCAATTCTGAGCCTTCAACTGAGCTTAAAATTCAAGCCTCTTCAACGATAACTGTTTGAGCTGCAACCTGAGGTGAGGATACTTTTCTGAGGTTTTAGAGATGATAGTCCACTACACTGCTGCAATCCAAGTTCTTTAAATACTTCCCCACAACCAATACTTCTTCAATAAGTCTGAGATTCCAATCTTCAACAAGGGCTTACCATAGGTCCGAAGTCTGTATACTGCTGTAATTAATTGTTCTGGTTAGGGCATTTTGCAGGCTGCACCATTCACTAACCAGCCATTTGAAAACCTCCTTCTAGCTGCGGCCTATGCAAGACAAGGTGCCCTATGTATGGGCTGTTGTTCTGGGCATGTGGCAGCCTTTAAAGACTCCACGTTGGCCTGTTCATGGGTAGAGTTTTGGTCACTGGTTAGGGCTCCCACTGTAACCTACACCAACCCAACCATCTTGCCCAAAACACACCTCAAATGATGCGACCTCCTCTCCTTTACATCCTAGGTGACCTTGCTATGTGAGGAGGCACCTATAGCTCCACGTTAGGGTTGTTTTGACTCTCAAAATGCCACCTACAGGCCTGCGGCCTAGTCATCACAGGTAGGTCCCTTTGTCAGCCTTTTTCAGGAGGATTTGTTGCGTTTTCTTGCCCAGAACAGTCCTCTAGTTTTCCTCTTTCTCCACGTTGTCTAGTCCTCCAAAACACCATTGTTTTGGACTTGCAATCAGTGAGATATGCGGCCCTGTCTATGGCTTACTAATTCTGCACCATAGTACCTCCATAGACCTTATCACTTGCGTCCTTGACACAAAAGGATGCAGCCTCTTCTAGGCTGCCTTCTAAACTACTCAGATACTCCAAACAATTTCGTCTTCCATCTACAATTAACTCAAAGTTTCAGTCTATACGCAGAAGTAACTGCATGTGGCAGCCTTTAAAGACTCCATGCTTGTTTGTTTGGAGTTGCTAGGCTTGCGGCCTACCACAGTCCATTGTGGCCTCCTTTCAACATACTTAATCCACTTTCCTTTTCCACGTGCAACCCTCAAAACAAATCCGCTGTCACTTACAGCTCCTCGGCCTCCAACACAGACCTCTTCACACTGTTTTAGAAGACTTCTACACGCTGAAGGTCAGGGCACATGTATTTCGCTAAAGGTTAGGGGCACAAGTATTTCGCTGTAACAAGTTAGGGCACATGTATTTCGACTACATCAAACAATCCTTATCTCGTTGCCTTAGATTTTCAACAAGTTGGGCTTTGTCTTCTCCTTAGCTCTGATACCATGTTAAATTTTGAAGATGTTCTATGCTAGATGCAAATTTACTTTAGACTTCTAGGGCAATCACATGAAAGTAAGATGCAGATAGAACATACCAATAGATTGATAGAAGACAAGCCAAATACAGAGATAAAGAATGGTGGCATTACGACGATCAGTAGAATGATTCAACCAACAAAGTCTCCATAGGGTCAACCAACCCAATGTGTCACACAACCCCAAGACGACTTATCAAAAGTGCTCCACCAAGATGCTGCACCAAGAAGCCCTAACCACAGAATCAAGAACGCTGCTCCAACACCATCCAAGAAAGAAGAGAATGCCTCCACAAAATGTGTGTCAAATGAACTCCAAGTCTCTCCAATATATAGTCATCTGTGGGGGTGTGTGACACGTCTCTTATGCATGTGGGATAAATCAGGCCGACTTTGCACATGTGGAATAAATTCAAAATACATGTTCTGCTCATCCGATAGATGATCTTTAGATCGATCTTGCACCTCTCCGAAAGAGGAATCCAATAAAAATATTGGCATCGTCATCTGAGCATCACAACATGGAGTTTGGACCTAGTTGTCCAAAATTAACATGTGTGCGTGTCTATCTATCTATCTATGTATATGTATGTATATATTAGAAACAAGCTTTTCCATATACCAAATGCATCTAAGAGTTCCTAGTACACCTTTACTTACTGACGGTCCATATAGTAAAACAACACATGACTAGACGAACAAACCATTTTCTAAGTAGAACATTATCAAAATATTAGGTCTATGCCAGCGGTGACAGAAATCGCACATATTATTAACATCATAAGGGGCTTATCAGGGTACTTCACATGCATGGTTCCTGAGATTTCACTGGTTTGGAGGTTGAACCTGTCAACAACATTCATAACTTCTTCTTTCCCCACTTCCAGGGTTAGTGGCCCCTGATATTCTCGTAGTCGATTTTGTTAAATTTAGATAACCTTGGTATGTTCTATGCTTAATGTAGTTTTACTTCAATCTTTCTTATAGGCCCAATTCAATTTAACAATCACATAAACATGAGAGTAAAATACTGATAGAACATAATAATGTATCAGAAATCTTTTTGTCGAACAAATGGATAGATAAATGTTTGTTACAGCAACAAAGACTTTGGCTGGTCAAACCCGCTCTTCCAACCTCCCGAAGGTTCAATTAGACACATACAAGATCAACGTTCCTTTATTGTCACACACACCTCATGAAACAGCTCCCAAAACAGTCAACGCAAGTCATTAAAAGGGTTCCCGACATCCATTTCCGGCATAATCCATATTTCCGGTATCGAGATTTCAGGCATCCATATTTCCGGCATCCATTTCCAGCATCCAGATTTCCGGCATCTCATCCATATTTCTGGCATCCAGATTCACATGTGGGAGAGAGAGAAGCCTCTTCTAGGCTGTACGAACCAATCAGATCATGAGGAATGTGTGTGATGAGATGATGATCAAATGAGCATCAAGTCTCTCCAATTTATATCCATCAATAAGGGCGTGTGACACATCTGTTGGGCTTGTGAGCCTACATTACAATTCAGGCCGACCTTGACAAATCGCACATGTGTGGAAAATAAAATCAAAATATATGTTCTGCTCATCCAAACAAGATGATCTTTAGATCAATCTTGCATCTCTCTGAAAGAGGAATCCAACAAAAATATAATCATCATCATACGAGCAGTGCAACATGGAGTTTGGACCTAGTTGTCCAAAATTAACAGATTTGCATGCACTCTCTTCCTGAATTGTTCCTCCTTTTTCTTCTCTTAGTTACCATAGTAACCATGTTTGCCCAGACCTGTCTCGGGTTCTGCTAGAAACCGAACCTTTGGGACCCGCTGAACCAGTCCAGATTGGATCTTTAAACCTTTCCTAAAATATGCAAGAAAAAAAACTTCATAGACGATCTAAAATCATTAACAACAATTTAATGTTTTTAACTGTGATTATTTGAATTTCTAAGTAGTATATATAATTTTAAGTGTGTATGTCTAACTATATGTATATATACTGTATATTAGAAAAAAGGTTTTATATATATGAAATGCACCTAAGAGCTCCAGACACATCATTGTATCAAGAAAACTAACTGAAGTAGGCCCAACAGTCTTTTGTTTTGCAATGTAAATTGTGTCAAAAATATCTTTACTTTCTAACAGTCCATATTCCACAACAACATATGCCTGGACTAACAAACCATCATCTAAACAAAACATTATGAAACTGTCACAGCTATTCCTGTGGGGCAGAAATCGCATATACCATAAAACATCATAAGGAGCTTATCAGGGCTCTCCACATGTATGGTTCCTGAGGCTTCACTGCTTTGGAGGCTGAACTCATCAAAGATCAGAGTTTCTTCTTTCCCTGCATCTGCGAGGTAGAGGCACCTGATATTCTTGTCCATTAGAATCTAGACAAGTATGCACTTTCTTCCTAAATAGTAAATTCTTCTTTCTTCTTCCTTCTCCTTCTCAGTCAGGTCATGGAGAATTTGCCTGCAGTGCCAACAGCAGGGAGCTGATTTTGCCCCAGCTTCCTAAAATTCTCAAACTCTTGTTCTTTTAGGTGTTGACGAAGGTTGACTAAAGCATAGTAGATCTTCTCATTCAAAATGCAATTGTGTTTGTTTTTTTCTTCTTTTCTCCTGTATCCTTTGATTCAACCTTGGATGAACTACCCTTCTTTTTCTGTACCCTTCTTTTTCTCTTGGGGTAGAAATTGATTTGCCATAAAATTTGCAGACCAATCCCTTGTGTCAAAAGGATTCAATTCAGGTTCTTTCCCCTTTGGCTCAAGCAACCTGGCTATGCATCTACTGTGTAATATCCCTAGGTAATTTTTTGTCCTTAGGGTTATCAAGAGAATAAGAATCTGTTGCACCAATATAACAGTATCCTTTACAACTTCTCACAAATGACAATTATTGTGCACCAATGTACAGATAAATGAATCTTTAGCAACACTAACAGTTCACATCAGTTTACAATGTCCATAGGTTCACTTCTTCATGCGGTTACAGCACTGAATAATTAAGAACAGTAGCACTCCAGGGATTACAATACTAACTGGCAACACAACTTAATAGCTTACAAATTCCACCTGTTACCGTTCTATTGGCCTGCACAATTCCTTATCCTTGCTGCCTATTACCCTAGTGACTACATTGCTGTACGCTGCCTCAAGTGTGCTGCAATGAGAGCTGCTGCCACTGAAATCCCTTAGATGTGGTCTGTGCTTCTCTGAGTAGACATCCGCTTCCAGATTGTCCTTGATGTGGCCTTACTGCTACAGGGAGACAACGTCAGGGCTTTTTGCTGCCTCAGATAGGAACCCAGAAGAGTTCTGCTGCCAAACTCACTCCCTAAATTCCCTTGCTGTTACAGGAGGTCCGAGGTCCTTTTTTAGATGAGCTGCATACCCTGGGATGGATACTCCAGTGGTTGCTACCACAGAATGGTCATTTATTACCCAGATTAGGGCTTCACTGCCCTAGGACTGCTTCAGATGGAATTTTATGCCACAGGATGCTCTACTTCCCAATCAGATGAGTGCTTGACAGTCCACTGCCAAGAATTGCCACAGTCAGGTCTCAGTGCCACAGAAAGAGTTTTGCTGCCTTAGAATGTCCTCAGCCAGTCCTTGGTGCCACAGAGAGCTTATAGATCAAACAAACGACAGAAATATTTTGCTCGCCAAAACCAGATAAGAGATGTCTCAGAGTATCATGCTTCAACAGAATAGAGAAGTACTACACTGACCCTACGATGAGGGACACAATACTATGGCCTTACCCTGCTTAGAAAAGTGTATGGGGCTACTGTGGCTTTAACTTCCAACCAATATACTCCGTCTGATTCAAAGCTAAATGGAATAGGAAACGTGAGGATGTCAAAGTTTGACAGCTCAGAGATGAATTTCCCCTAGAAGAAATCATATCTTTTAGTTTTGTTTGAACCACTTATAATAAAATTTCATTTCTAACCATTCTAATATGACTGTCCAAAAATAGTAAGTCACATCTCAATTTGGAAGCGACTTTTCAAAAATAGAAAGTCATGTCTAAATGATCAAGAATGATCTCGATATATGGAATCCACTTTAAAATCAAATCAATCATGATTATACAAGTCAAGAATTAATATTTTTATCATTACTAGTATTATAATTTATTATTATTATGATACTATTATTTATAAAATATTCTAAATCAATTCACCTTTAATGGATTAATAAAAACAAATTCTCTCATGAAATAAGTAAATTAAATTGAAATTCTCTTACTTGGTAAATTGAACTTCTCTCTTGGAATAAAATAGTAACTCTACACTTAAGAGAATGTAACTCTCTTTCACTAATTCAATGTATGACAAAAGTGTAACTCCTCATTAAATGCACTTGTAACTCCCTCATTCAATTCGATTTGTAACTCCCAGCAAATATTCTCTCATGTTTAAGTGTAACTCTCTCTCTCCTTAATTCGAATTGTAATTCCTCAAGACAAGTGTACCTCTCTCTCTCTATTCTTGGGATGAGTTACACTCCTCCCTCATGGAATTCAATTCTCCTATTAGTGGCTCAAGGAAAGAATTCATCTTCTAACTCCTCCCTTTTCTCATCTATTTAAGCAAGAACAAGTGAGAGTTGAGAGCAACATGTTCATTGTGGAAAAGGAGAGTGAGAGCAAGAGAAGAGCTGGAGCAAGTGTGTAGGACAAGATCTAATCAAGAGAAGGAGGAGATCTTCGAGCAAAGAGCAAGAACACTTCAGCTGCAAGTTGATCAGACATTGGTGACTTTATTCATTCTCATTCTCTCCCTTTCTCTGAACATTGCTGAACAATTGAATAAATCTAATAGAAGAAGAATCATTTGGGTTTTCCCCCTGTGGGTTTTTCCTTGGTCATTGGACCTAACTCTCAGTGTCTCATATTTGTGCTTGGTTGTCTTCATATGATCCTTAAGTTTATGTTCTATCTACAATTACTGATCTGAAAAGTTGTGAAGAAGAAATCTGCATTCTAAGTAATTGTAACAACATAGTACATTTAGTTTTCTGCAAAGTACATTCAGTTCCATTCAATTTTCTGCAAAGTACATTCAATTTTCTGCATAGAACTTTCAAGTTTCTAAGTGAAACATTATCAAAATATCAGGTCTATGCCTATGGTGACAGAAATCACACATATTACTAAAACATCAGAAGGGGTTTATCCGGGCACTTCACATGTATGATTCTTGAGATTTCACTGGTTTGAAGGTTGAACCTGTCAACAACATTCTTAACTTCTTTTTCCCCACATTTGAGGGTAGTGGCACCTGATATTCTTGTTGTTGATTTGAATCTCTAGATAAGCATGCACTCTCTTCCTAAATTCTTCCTCCTCTCTTCTCCTAGTATCATAATGACCATCTTTGGCCAGACCTAGCTCGGGTTTTGCTAGACCTCGAACCTTTGGGACCAGCTAAACCAGTCCAGACTAGATCTTTAAACCTTTTCTAAAATATTCAAGAAAAAAAACTTCACAGATGATCTAAAATCATTAACAACTATTTAATGTCTTTAACTGTGATTATTTGAATTTCTAAGTAGTATGTATAATTTTAAGTGTATGTGTGTCTAACTATATATATACAGTATATAATGTTAGCCATCAGTATTTTTTACATGTTAGTGATGACTATATCTTCAGCTGAGTTTTCTAGAAACTAATTTCCTTATGTCAATATGTCATCCAGAAAACCCTCCCAAAACTTTTTTTACCTTTCTACCTATTCAGTCCATCCCTGGCAACATTAAAAACCTCATATCAAAATCCTATCTAGCTTCAGCCTTATTGACCTGCCCATCAGCCTTAAAAGGCAAATCCACATCTATTTCAAAAGTCTACCCTATGTTAGGAAGTGGCGTTTAGGAAATTTCACCTTTGGCAATCATCAAAAAGCCAAAAAATCCCCCATCTGCAGCAGACCTACCATGACTGATCCCTTAATTTGCAAATGAAGTTGACAAACAGCCTTAAGTCGCGCCACTCATATTCTCTAGGTCTCAGCACTGCATGAAGCCCATTCTCAAGCTGACTAATAGGTTTTTCACTGTGTTCTATGGTTCTACAAAGACAGGAAATATATTTCATCTCATGGAGTAAATGTTTGAGTTCACAGTTAGAAGAACAGCTGCTTCTAAATGTATTATGAGCCTGAGATGAAGCTGCAAAACAAAGGTCACTCATCAGGACCTTACAGCTCTTTCCAGCATGAAAATCACGGTAAGAAAGGGTCGCCACTGTCTCAGCTAAATGGTAAATTGTCAAGGCCCAGAACCTCCTTCATTTACAAGCAGAGGGTTAGGGCACCTCCTTCATACATAAGCAGAGGGCGCAGGCCAGAGTTGACTCAAAAGGCTGCAAAAGTCCAGGTTTGCCCTGACTGAAACAATGAAACAATATCTTCAGGTTTCATGAATGTAATTGCTGACCATAACAGGATTATAGTGGAAATATGATAAGCTCAAAGGAAAGGGGAGTTTGGCCTGATAAAGGAGATCATCTGAAACTTTCAAGTCAGGTGAATGGTTGAAACTTTAGAAGGCCTGTCATCAGTGAACATCCAAATCATAAGAGGCCTGTTTTGGTTCAAAATCAAATAGAACAGATATTAAAAAATGCCATTACACAGGCAGGAGAAAGTGCTTGGTTTTTTCAAAGAAAACACTGACCTTCATAGTTACAAAGGCTATTTGTAAAAATAATCGATCATGAGATGAACAAGCCAAATGTCTAATTCACCCTTAGGACAATGCAGAGAGACAGTATTACTCTAGCTAGGGTTTCTGCTAACACACAATGATGTTTGCAAGTGAACATGCCTAGACTGATGTTTTCCAAATGGTCTACTTAACATCACCTTCAGAGAAAGGCTGTCTCGAAAAAGAATTGTTAAAAAACCTTCAAACACCTTATCTAATGAAGAGCCTCCTCCATGCATGAGTAGAGGGCCAAAGCTACTACAGGTGCTGAAACTGATTGATACAAGAAAGCAGTGGAAGGATACCAAAGACTGAAATAAGGTCACTACACAGATGAATGACAGTGCTGATAATGTAAAGATACTGATACTCATATTTTCAAAGAACTATCTGTCAGGCTATACCTACAGTAGGGAAGAGGCAATATTGAATATATGGGTGCCACTGATACCAAAAAGAAAATTGTCTCCTTGAGGAAAGGTCAAGCAACAAGACAATGTCATATACCAAATTACAGCTTTCAAATGTTTTGGTGCATTATGAAATAGCCCTTCTTTGCTAAACAATCACCAAGAGAGGGAAGCAGTGAACATAGTTCAGTCATGAAATGGTGCTATTGAAAAAAAAGGATTTAATACACTGATCAGAACAAAATAAAGACTGTGTGCCAAAAAGCCCTGTTTTCATATTTTGCAAGCTTGTATTTTCAAATGAGGAGGCAAATGGGCAGGATCCATGATTAGCATGAATTTGTTTCATGAATTATCATCGTTATATATATCCTAAAACAGACACAATGGTCATCATTCCAAAAGACAGATTCAGCACAAAGATACAGTATAGCAAAAGCAGTGGCAGAGATGTGGCATCATGATTTGTCAAGTATAAGATTATAATAAAAATGGCCCTCTTTGGAGAACAGTGCAGGTCATAAAGGATGCAGCCACTGGTACCTGTACCATTAGACACAGTGGCAAACATAGTCCCAAGATTATGGAGATTTGTTTAGTGGTCCAAAGGTCGTAAATGAAATGTCCACCAGAACAAAGTCACTGGGTTCTTTACCTCACACTAGCTAATGTCCGTACTCACATATGATCAAATGATTGGCAAATTCCAAGGCTGGCTTTGGAACGACCAGAGTTAAAAGATCAAGGTTTTTTCAAAAAAAAAAAAAACAAAAAACTCCAGAAAGAAAGCCAAACCACGCTCATTTTTTACCTTTTAAAACAGAAATGACCGTTTGAGAGTGTTTTTGAAAACGATAAGTTTGAAGTGTAAAAGTGGGAAATTCACTTTCAAGAAAACTAGAGTCAAAATCCCGTGCATCCACAGCATCAACAAGCGAGAAAAACCGGGCGAAAATTCACAAATCTGCACTCGGAGGCGGCGCGACGTGCCTGGAATTCGGCGCGACGTGCCTGGGCATCGTTTTGTAAAGGTTTTCAACGTCGGCGCGACGTGCCTGTAGGCGGGCGCGACGTGCCTGTAGGTGACCGCCCGACCGCACGACAAGTCCACCCGACAACCTTTCTCCTGTGCGACGGGTTTGCTCCAGAGGTTGCCGCGCAACTTTTCCAAGCTATCCAGGATTTCTTACATCCTTTCAAGCGAGCATCCATCAAATTCGAGGTATTTTTATGAAATCCCATCGATTGCAAAGTGTTGACAAGTGACAAAATGTTTGAAAACCCCAGATCTTGCTATTTTTGCTAAAAACAAAAGCAGTTTTCCTACACAGTGAGATGAGGTAATTTAAAAGGGCCGAAGTTGTTAATGAGAGTTTAAACCTTGGAGGCAGGGGTATAGAGTGTATTGGTGCATATCTCAAAACTCACAAGCTAAGAGTGTATTATCTAAACTACTGTTGCACTGATTCTTTCACCCAAGCTAAGTCTGCTCCTCCCTTGCACTGTGTTATATCATTGTGAAGAATTGTTGACAGAAAGTTTCTAAGGGTGGATAGGGGCCTTTTTTCGGAAAAAAAGATTTGTTAG